>CM039521.1:6441027-6471817 GCA_022433055.1 Begonia peltatifolia
TTTAAAAAAAAAACAATAATCCTAATTACTAATTCGCCCTCAACCCTCAATCGTTTAATGAAACTGTTATTCCATTTTTCTCCGGTTTGATTCTGAAATTTCTTTGCTCTCCATTAACCTCGAAACAATCTTTTACTTAATGGTAGAAATTCTTCGTTCTAAATTCTGACCAAAACTCCGCCGATTACAATTACGTAAATTTGAAAATTAGTTTTGGCCAAAAGTTTCTAGTGTTACACCAGGACCCAGGTCGCTAACTCTACACATACACATACACATACACTCGGATAAAATTCGTGTAAAGTTTTAAAACTTTGTTCCTCGACTTAAAACGCCACATTTGAAAATGTTTAAAAACGTTGCAACAGAAGACTTTGATCAAAATCAGTTTAAATAAAATTTCAAGTTTTTAAAACATTAAAAAGCATTTTTGGTCGACACCTGCAGGCTGCGGTTGACACTTAACCCATGCTGCACCCAAGGGGTCGACACTTATACTCACTGGTCGGCACTTCAGATGCCTCTGTTTGCAGTGGTCAACTCTAGCGGTCGACACCTCCATGCTCATCAAGCTAACCGGTCAACACTTGTATGCACAGATCGACACCTTAAAACTCTCCAATCACCCTGGTTGAACCTTGCGGCCGATACCTCTGTCATTTTTCCACTATTGGTCGAGACCTACAGAGGCAGGTCAACACTTTAATATTCTCTATTTGCATCTGTTGAACCTTGCGGTAGACACTATTACCGTTTTTACAGTGATCGGTCGACACCTCCACACATAGGTCTACACCTGATATGGTTCTGTCTCCATAGGTCGACCCTCGCGGTCGACTCATACCAACTTCGGTTGACCACTAAACCTATCGGTCAACACTTTCTTCACAGAATTTGCATAAAAATCTTAAATCCTTCAAACAATCCGAATCTCGACTCAACGTTAAAAATAACAAAAACAAATATCTTCCAATCAATTCAAAATCAACTTTAGGCATCAAAACGACTACTAAAAGTTTGAAATCCGTCCATACATCCAAATGACTCAAAATAACTTGACACAACTTGAAAATTTTACACACGCCCGCCCTGGTCAAAACGCCGTAACTGTCGACCGAATCATCTACGATCGCACTCCTCCACCTGCCTACTAGTCCTGAGCATGCTCTGAGTACTCACAAGCTATCGCTTCACCATCTACATCACAGAACTCATTTATTAGCCTAATGCTAAGTAAGTAATGCACATAAAACATAATACTTAAAACAACACATATCCTATTATATGTAGCTTCTACAGTTTTGTCTGTATTTTTATTTCCTTCCCTTTCTTACATCTTCTTTATCTTACTACTGAGTTCTTCTTTACGTGCTAGATCAAGGTGACACACCTTGTGGTCAACCTCAAGGGATAAAGCCAACCTCAATCTAGTAAAGTGACTCCTCACGGTCCACCTAATGGGACAAGGCCACCGTATAAAGCAGGGGAAGAAGTGATACACTTCGTGGTCTACCTCACAGGACAAGACCGCTCAACCCCACCTTCATTATCTTCTTACGTACATTTTAATTTCGTTCATCACGTCACATCCTACTGTTTCATTTCGTAAAAACATGGAAATTAATTTTTGTTTCGTTCTCGTACTTTAAAACCATGATGCATAATCAGTAAAGCATAATATAAAATAAACGTGCATGCAACCTATCGATCTGTGATGTAGGCCTGAAGGCAAAAGTACCTACGTACACTACTTACCTGACGTCTTAGTAACTGCTCGTAAACCGTACGCTAACTAGAATTTGGAGAACCTATAAAACCACATATTCATCAATTCTACTTTCCTTCCAACTCGTAAAATTCTAAAGGGAAATGACACTTTAACAACTAATCTAAGTAAACCAAAAATTCAACTCTATTTCCAACTACCATTCGGAAATTCATAACTAAACCAATACTTGTCCGTTTTTTACAATTCAAAATACTACAGAGTCCATAGGACGTCTAGTTTCCAATAGCCTCATCTACTCGCTAATTCAACATCCACAGCTTGGTCGAATGCGGCCGAACTGAAATCATTTTTGCTATCTAAACACCCAAGTTTTTCGATTATCCAAACACTCAATCTTTTCCATAAAACTTATAACCTAAAATTACTTCTAGGTTAAACATAAATACACGAATACAAATCGACTATAACTTCAAAATCTCGTATCTCCCTCCTAGGGTTCAACAAAACTACCTAATACTCTCTCTAACTTCACTTTTACCACTCGAAATAACTAAAAGACTAACTATCTACTAAGTACTAACTAAAAATTACCGTAGACTTGAAAAAACGGAGAACAATCGTCACTTGTCATTGGTGGAAGGTGAATCACCGAAGGAAAATGTAACAACCGAATATTTTATCGTACGTTTTGATAAATGCGCATAGGATCCTATAATGTAATGTAATGTAATATATATATATATTAAGAAAGGAAAATAGAAGAAATGAACGACCAATAAAATGATTCCATGAGAAGTTAAAAAGGGTTTTATTAATAAAAACAAACAAGAAGAAGAAAAAAGGGAATGAATTTGAAGAAGGAAATCACGTGACAAAGAAGGTGGAAAAGTCAAAAACCTATTGTTTGGCAATGGAGAGAATAAAACTCCTCTAAAGAGGAATCCTTCACGTTGGAGAAGGGAGAAATGAGGTAAAAAGTAATTTCGGGGATGTGAAAAAGGTTAGGTTTTGAACACTTATCATTTAAGTATTTAGTATGCAGAAGAAACTCTCATTTGGAGCTTCTTCTCCACGCCAAGCCTCCCCATTTTCAGCATCTCCCTTCCATACTAAAAGCCAATTACTTCTTCCAAAATCAAAGGTAAGTAGAGTTTTGTCAATAGTTTATGGAGTTACGCACGAGTGGTTCATGAAATGTTAAAGTTTTCTTGAGTTTTGTGGTGATCTTATAAACCATAGATGAAGCACGAAAATGGGTATCCTCTTCCTTCATTTTTGGTTTGTTTGATGATTAATGAGATGATAGTGTTGGTTGCAAAATAAATGGAGGAAAGGTATAAGACAATGCAAATGCATGAATAGTCAAATTTTAAGAATTTCATAACAAGTTGTGTTTCAGCAACTTTCGATCCAATCAATTTGGTTTGTTTTAAAATGTGAATTGAGTTTGTTAAAGTAGATTTCTTAGGAAGTCCACAGCCTTTGGAATTTTTAAATTTGGATATGAATTTTTGAAGTTTGACTATTTTGAAGGGATTTCTGAAAATTGAGTATGCATTAGATGGTTTTAGGATTGAAATGTTTTAAACTATTTGAATTGGATGTTTCAGAAGGTTATTTGGATATGTTATTTCAGTTTAATGAAGTTTTGAAATGTGTTAAGTTTGATGCATAGGTTGTTAATGGAAATGAGTTTTGGTATTGATGATAGTCGATGTAATCGTATAGGTTTGCAAGTTAAAAAGGAAGCTGAGCATATTGTCGAAACCAAACTTAAGACACGAGGTAGGTGTACGTTTGCATACATTTGGCCAATGGGCTACACCACAAAGAGTTAGGAGATTGATGGATAAATAAGGAACTTGGAGATTTTAGCTTCGAGAGTTTTGGTTGGGTACAAATTTTAGGTTGAGAGTTTATTATGATAGGTTCTTGTTTATTGATGAATTTGTTTATCTGTTTATATTACTTTACGCTTAAAACCTAGAGGAGAAATGTGGTGGATAGAGAATTTGGGGTTTTAAGGCTAGAGTGTTTATTGAGTGTAATGTTGATTGTTGGGGATTGTTGAGGATAAATGAGATAGAGTTGTGAAGAATGTACTGAGTTTTTGCGGAATGGCCGTGGAAGGGGGATTTTGATCCTAGGGCTTGGTCTGTTTTTGGGTTTCCGCCTTAGCTGTGGTTAACGATTTCAGATTCTATTATGGTAGGTTAAATTAGGTTACAATTAGAGCGTTTAGCCACTAGAATCGTGTGATTCCGATAACCGACGTAAAAGTTATACGCGTCAGAAGTTGGGTTGAATTTGGAGCCGAGATAAGTTAATGATCGATTTTGGTGAGTTCTTGAAGTGTTGAGCTAGTGTAGTGATTTTAGTGCACGAGTAGAGTAGTGAGATTAATTTTGACGGGAAGATGGTTTTGTTGTAGGTTGAGCAAGTTTTAGATGAGGCGAGCGCCACGGAAAGCTAGGACGCCAGACAAGTAGTGTATGCATATGTTTTACCCAGGTGGGCCTACACCAAGGAATCATTGATTTGAGTTGGTTGATTGTGATCTGCGTGCGTTTTGCGTGACATGCATCATGTTTTTGAAATGGGAATGAAAATGAATTTGAGCATGGTTTTCATGTGCGAGTGTGAAGTGCAATGTGTAGTAGCGAGGACAATATGTGTGTGGGCAGCTAGGCCCCGTTGCTGGAGAAACCGGGACGATGGTGACGTGCCAGGGTACGGTATGGCGAGTGCGTCCAGCCTCACCCTAGAATGACTACCGTGGTGTGCGTGTGGTGATGTGTAACTATGGTCTCAGTGCTGGAGGAACCGAGACGATGGCGACGTGTCAGGGGGTGGTGTGGCGAGTGCGTCCAACCTCACCCTGGAATGGTTCCGATGTGTAGAGTGACATGTGCGTACGGATTGAGGGCCTCGTTGCTGGAGAAATCGGGACTATGGCGACGTGCCAGGGTGTGATGTGGCGAGAGAGTCCAGCCTCACCATGGTGCGGTCGTACCACGCAGCACGGGTTATGACAACATGAACGAGAACGTAGAAATTACATGTGATAGGATTGCATTGTTGTTTTACGTTTCATATTGAACTGCTTACTGAGCGTTAGGCTTATAGTGTGCGTTCCATGGTGCAGGTGCAGAGATCCCTAAAGGTGAGTTGCCGGAGCCTAGACAAGGAGCACGGTGAGACAGGGTCCTTTGTAGTGAGTTTTGTGGAGTCTATGACGAGTGTATAGATTTTGATACATAGATGAGTTTGGGTGTCCGTAATCGGGATTGATGTATAGATGCATTTTTGAACTAATTGAAAGAGTTTAAATGTATGAATCAGGTTCCAATCGGTAGTTTTAATTAGAGGTAGTTATCAAGTCCGTTTTCTTTTAGAATAGCTGCTACTTTTGGGTTGCTAGTGTGAAATGTCGACCGAAGTCCATGGGTGTCTACCGGTCAGTGTAAATGGGAGAGCGAGTGTCGACAGTGGGGTTCGACCGACGCAGACAGAGAAGAACTTGGTGTCGACCGGCGATTGCGGGTGTTGACCGATTAGTGCAAATTCAGCGAGAGTGTCGACCTACGTAAGCAAGTGTCGACCACTCGCCGAGCTGAACGTAGAAGTGTCGACCGGTGACTTCTAGTGTCGACTGATGTGAAGACCCGAGGGGAACTCGGTGTCGACCAGCGTTTGCCAGTATCGACTGATAGAAACCCAAGACGACCCAGATGTTGACTGGCGTTTACAAGTGTCGACCAGTCCTTTTATTTCTAGGTTTTAAAAGGTGAAGTTTATTTAAAGTGATTTCAAATGAGTTTTTTCGCTGCGATTTTTCATAAATGATTTTCGAAGGCTCCTTTTGAGTCGAATAACCAAAAGTTTTAAATTTTATACGAATTTTGTCGGGGTGAGAAGTGAGCGTATGGTTGGTGACCTGGATCCGGGGGCGACTCGGGGGCGTCAATGATGTGGTATCGGAGCAGTGAATGTACCGAAAAAACAGGTATGTTTTCGGCGCGTTACAGTTATGGTATCAGAGCTTTTACCCAACCAGAAGTGTGGCCGATGAGGATGTCGGACCCCTCTGTGAAGGCAAGAGGGCCTGTCACAATTCCCACACTGCTTTGGGGAAAAGGTAGAGGGGACGGATAGTAGGCGGGGAGAGGGTATGTTACGAGTGCAGGAGCCACGGGGTCGACGCCGTTCGATGGATCTTCTAATACCACCAGCCGATGCATGGGAGTGCTCCACCAACTTTAAGTATTTCTTAAAGCCCTAGTAGTTTCGTTTTTGACTCATTAGATGTTGTGGTGTACACCTTCACGATATGGTTAGAGAGACGCGTAGAGCTATAGGCGATATGGATGATGCCGTTGGAGAGCTTACTGAGTTAGTCAACTGCCAGTGACAACAGCTAGAGCGGTTTATGAGCAGGGAGGACCAGGGCCAATCTAGTGCCAAGACTTTGACTATTCGTGGAAGTGATAGGTTGCACAGACTCAGACCCCTAATGTTCGACGGATGACCTTCAGACCCACTCAGTGCTGAGTAGTGGATTCGAAGTATGGAAGACATGATGGATTACGCCAAGGTAGAGGAGCAGGACAGGGCATCCAGTGTGACATTCCACCTTGCCAATGATGCCCAGTTTTGGTGGGATTCCGTAAAGGCGACCACCGATGTAAAGTCCATGACATGGGAGGAATTTAAGACGACATTCTACGACAAGTATTTTAGCCACTCAGTCAGAACCCAGAAAATGGTGGAGTTTGCCAAGCTGAGGCAGACAGGTTCAGTAGCCAATTATGTGAGGCAGTTTGAGGCGCTATCTCTGTTTGCTAGTCATTTGGTGAGCCTGAACGAGAACAAAGTGTACCAATTTGCACAAGGCTTGAAGCCGGACATATATATGTGTATGCGAATAGCTGGGACTTGAGGGGTACCTTATGAGGAGATAGTGGCAAAGGCATTGGACATTAAGGAGGCTAGGACGAAGCTTCCCAGTTACTGAGAGCTGCCTAGGGAACCGCCCATGAGGTATTTCAAGGAAGTGTTGCCACAGTCGAGCGAAAAGGAGTCGTCTCAGCGAAAGGGCCTGAAGAGGTCAAGTGACAGCTTCAGCAGTCAGGGGAGCAACAAGCGGTCTCAAGAACCTTGGCAATTTTCAGCGTGCCCAAAATGCCAAAGGAGTTATCCCGATGAGTGTAGTGGATTATTTACAGAACAACTGGATAGATTCATGATAGTATTTATTGATAATATCCTGATATACTCTCAGAGTGAAGAGGAGCACATAGAGCATTTGAGGATCGTGCTGACGACTCTGGGGCAGCACTAAGTGTATGCTAAGTTCTCTAATTGCGAATTTTGGCTAGATAGGATCAAATTTTTAGGGCATGTTATCTCTCGCAATGGCATTTCTATGGACCCGGTGAAGGTTCAGTCTGTGAGGGAATGGCCGCGACCGGCAAGTGCCAGCGAGATACATAGTTTTTTGGGGCTAGCAGGATATTACTGGAGGTTTATTGAAGGATTTTCCAAGATTGCAGCCCCTTTGACTCGATTAAGCAGGAAGAACATGATGTATAGCTTGTCCAATACATGTGAAGACAGCTTTCAGGCGTTGAAGTAGAGGTTGACTACAGCCCCTTTGCTAGTGCTGCCAGTAGAGGGGGAGAAGTTCAACATTTATTGTGACGCCTCCAGGGTAGGCTTGGGCTGTGTGTTGAAGCAAAATAGAAAGGTGATCTCCCTATGCTTCAAGGCAACTGAAGCCCTACGAGTAAAATTATCCCATGCATGACTTGGAGTTGCAGCGGTGGTCTTTGCGCTTAAGATCTGAAGGCATTATCTATATGGGCAACAATGCAAAGTCTTCTCGGACCATCAAAGTCTGAAGTACATCTTCACACAGAAGGAGCTAAACTTGAGGCAAAAGAGGTGGCTTGAGCTGGTTAAGGACTATGACTTGGAAATTAAGTGTCATCAAGGAAAGCAAACGTGGTAGCGCACGCATTGAGTCGAGTATCGATTTCGTTGTCTGCTATGGTATTAACACTGCCTACCAAGCTAAGGACTGAGGTACAAGAATTTAGCCTAGAAGTGATCTCGGATTTGGCAGCCACACTGTCTGCAATATCGTAGAGGCCGACCATCCTGGATAGAATTAAGCGGGCCCAAGAAAATGACCCCAAGAGCAATGGACTGAAGGCAGGTATGGAGGCCAATGCTAACGCTGAGCTCAACTATTCACACCATGGGATTCTGAGGTTTTGGGATAGGTGATATGTCCCGAAGAATGAAGAGATTAAGAAAGAGATATTGTCCAAGGCTCACTCGTCTCCTTTCTCTGTGCACCCTGGGAGCACTAAGATTTACAGAGATTTGAAACAACACTATTGGTGGCCCAATATGAAACGAGAGATAGTCAAGCACGTTGAGGCTTGCATGGTATGCCAACAGGTAAAGGCAGAACATGAGAGATCGTCGGGGATGCTTCAGCCATTACCTATACCCGAGTCGAAGTGGGAGTGGGTCACTATGGATTTTGTGGTCAGACTGCCAAAGACTGCTAAGGGCCACGATGTAATTTGGGTGATTGTGGACAGACTAACAAAGTCGTCTCACTTTTTAGCGGTGAGAATGACTTACTCGATGGACCAGTTTGCTCAATTGTACGTGCAGGAGATAGTTAGACTCCATGGGGTCCTGGTGTTGATAATGTCAGACCTAGATCCTAGATTTACGTCTAAGTTCTGGAGGAGTCTGCATAAGGCCATGGGTACCAAGTTGGAATTTAGCACGGCCTTCCACCCTCAAACCGATAGACAATCGGAGCGACCCATGCAAATATTGGAAGATATGCTCAAAGCCTGTGTGTTGGAGTTCCAGGCGGCTTGGACCAGGTTCTTGCCATTGGTAGAATTTTTATATAATAATAGCTACCAATCTACCATTGGCATGGCACCGTATGAAGTTTTGTATGAGAGAAAGTGTAGGTCGTCATTGTACTGGGACGAGGTTGGAGAGGCAAGACTTATAGGCCCAGAGATACTACAGCAGACGGTCGAAAAGATTGCTATGATAAAGAAGAGGGTCGAGGCAGCTCAAAGTCACTAGAAGAGCTATGTAGGTCGAAGGAGACGGGAACTAGAGTTCGGCGTGGGTGATGAGGTATTCCTAAAGATCTCCCCATGCAAAGGAGTGGTCAGGTTCTGGAAGCGAGGAGAGCTCAACCTTCATTTTGTTTGGTCGTTCCCTGTTGTGGAAAGGATTGGGAAGACCGCCTACAAGCTTTAGCTGCCTTCCTTGATGGATGCCATACATAATGTCTTCCATATCTCCACGCTAAAGAAGTGCATACATGACCCTTCTCAGGTGGTTACCCAGCAGGATATAGAGGTACAGCCGATATTATCTTACGAGGAAAAGCCAGTGGCCATACTAGGATCAGCTACGAAAGTGTTGCGTAACAAGGAGATTCCCTTAGTCAAAATCTTATAGCGCAATCACAATGTAGAGGAGACCACCTAGGAAAGACAATAGGACATGGAGCAACAATACCCAGAGTTATTCAATACATAAATTTTGAGGAAAAAATTATTTTAAAGAGGGGAGGATGTAACACCCCGTAAATTCACGGTATCGATTTCGGATTGTCGGGATGACAAACAGCGGGATTCGGGTCGGAACGGAGAGTAGAGAATTTGTAAGATTAGGTGGGGAGAAAGTTTTAGGAATCCGATCGGAAGCGGTTTCTATGGCTGTCAGATTAAAATATTAAAGTGTGAAGGTGAAATAGTAATTAGATTATTATTATTATTATTTTTTTAAAACATTAACAGAGGAGAGGGATTCGTAGAACAACCCTCTCCTCCTCTGTTTCCTACTTACCCTCGCGAGCTCTTCGATTCTCTACTCCTCGCGATCGGTCGCCGGCGATTTTCTTTGTGGTTTTCTCCACTATTTCAATGACTAAAGGTAAGTTATGGTTCAATGTTGGTTTAGTGTTGGAATAGAGGAGAAATGTGGTGGATAGAGAATTTGGGGTTTTAGGGTTAGAGTGTTTATTGAGTGTAATGTTGATTGTTAGGGATTGTTGAGGATAAATGAGATAGAGTGATGAAAAATGTACTGGGTTTTCGCGGAATGGCCGTGGAAGGAGGATTTTGACCCTAGGGCCTGCTCTGTTTTTGGGTTTCCGCCTTAGTTACGGTTAATAGTTTTAGATTCTATTATGATACGTTAAACTAGGTTACGATTGGAGCGTTTAGCCGCTGGAATTGTGTGATTCCGATAACTGACGTAAAAGTTATGCGCATCGGAAGTTGGGTTTAATTTGGAGCCGAGATAAGTTAGTGAGCGATTTTGGTGAGTTCGTGAAGTGTTGAGGTAGTGTGGTGATTTTGGTGCACGAGTAGAGTAGTGGGATACATTTTGATGAGAAGATGGTTTTGTTGTAGGTTGAGCAGGTTTTGGGTGAGGCGAGCGCCACGGAAAGCTAGGACGCCATGTAAATAGTGTATGCATGTGTTTTATCCAGATGGGCCTACACCAAGGAATGATTGATTTGAGTTGGTTGATTGTGATCTGCGTGCGTTTTGCGTGACATGTATCATGTTTTTGAAATCGGAACGAAAATAAATTTGAGCATTATTTTCATGTGCGAGTGTAAAGTGCGATGTGTGGTGGCGAGGACGATGTGTGTGTGGGCAGCTATGCCCCGTTGTTAGAGAAACTGGGACAGTGGTGACGTGCCAGGGCGCGGTGTGGCGAGTGCGTCCAGCCTCACCCTAGGATGTCTACCGCGGTGTGCATGTGGTGGTGTGCAACTATGGCCTCGTTGCTGGAGGAACCGGGACGATGGTGTGGCGAGTGCATCCAGCCTCACCCTAGAATGGTTGCGATGCGTAGAGTGATGTGTGGGTAGAGATTGAGAACCTTGTTGCTTGAAAAATCGTGATGATGGCGACTTGCTAGGGTGTGAGGTGGCGAGAGAGTCTAGCCTCACCATGGTGCGGCCGTACTATGCGGCACGGGTTGTGACAACATGAACGAGAACGTAGAAATTGCATGTGATAGGATTGCATTGTTGTTTTACGTTTCATATTGCACTCCTTACTGAGCGTTAGGCTTATGTTGTGCAGTCCGTGGTGTAGGTGTAGAGATCCCTGAAGGTGAGTTGCCAAAGCCTAGATAGGACGAGTAGGCGGTTGGCGGCGTACTACCGTGTGCCGACAGTTGGAGTTCGTCAAGGCGAATCGACCTATGGGGCAAGGTGAGACGGGGTCCTTTGTAGTGAGTTTTGTGGAGTCTATGACGAGTGTATAGGTTTTGATGCATAGATGGGTTTGGGTGTCTGTAATCAAGATTGATGTATAGATGCATGTTGGAACTAATTGAAAGAGTTTAAATGTATGAATCAGGTTCCAATCGGTAGTTTTAATTCGAGGAAGTTATCAAGTCCATTTTCTTTTGGAACAGCTGCTATTTCTGGGTTGCTGGTGTGAAGTGTCGACCGAGTTCCATAGGGGTCGACCGGTTAGTGTAAATGGGAGAGTGAGTGTCGACCGCGGGGTTCGACCCAAGTAGATAGAGAAGAACTGGGTGTCGATCGGCGACCGCGGGTGTCGGTCGACACCGGTTATTGCAAATTCACTGAGAGTGTTGACCGCGGGGGTCGACCTGCATGGGCAGAGATGGTCAAAGTATTGACCTGCGTAAGTAAGTGTCAACCACTCGCCGAGCTCAACGTAAAAGTGTCGACCGGTGACTTCTAGTGTCGACCGACATGAAGACTCGAGGGGAACTCGGTGTCGACCAGCGTTCACCAGTTTCGACCGATGGAAACCCGAGACGATCCAAGTGTCGATCGGCGTTTACAAGTGTCGACCGGTCCTTTTATTTCTAGGTTTTAAAAGGTGAAGTTTATTTAAAGCGATTTCAAATGAGTTTTTCCGCTGCGGTTTTTCATAAATGATTTTCGAAGGCATCGTTTTGAGTCGAAGAACTGAAAGTTTTAAATTTTATACAAATTTCGTCGTGGTGAGAAGTGAGCGTATGGTTGGCGACCCGGATGGGGGGCGACTCGAGGGCGTCAAGGATGTGGTATCGGAGTAGTGAACGTACCGGAAAAACCGGTAGGTTTTCGTGGCATTACATATGCAACATACATTCATGCATCATAGTTTTTTTTCCAAATCATAGAAAACAGTTTTATGCATACGTTTTCATGTAAACAGAACAGAAAGAATATTGTACAATAAAACACGTAAATTGGTATTGTGGGTAGGAAACTGAGTATGGTAGTTTCGTTAGAGGAACCGGTTCCGTTAGAGGGACTATTTGATATGCCATTCCAGTTTCCTTAGAGCGAGTTGGTCGTTCCGTTAGAGGGACAATCAGTTAGGCCATTTCTCCTCTAGAATTAGTACTCCAATAACTCATGTTATGTACGAAATAAAGAATAGATTTAGTTGCATATTTTACGAACAATATAGCATAATCATGAGCATGCATTCTTTATTTCACATTAATTATTGAGCATTAGGCTCATTAGTTACTTTATGGTGCAGGTGATATCATTACAGTTGAGGATGTTGATCCGCAAGACGGTTGACAGTGCGGTTGGTGGAGGATGTTCATTTAGCGTGCCTGTAGCTAGTAGGGCAATTTTGGCCTTTGGCCTATTCTCTAAGTATTTTGGTTACAATGTATATGTATGTGTGTGTGTGTGTGTGTGTGTGTGTGTGTGTGTGTGTGTGTGTGTGTGTGTGTGTGTGTGTGTGTGTGTGTATATATATATATATATATATTTTTTTTTTTTTTTTTTTAAGATTTGATAAAATAATTTCATAAGTTATTAATTCTATTTTCGGACTAGTTTGATTTGGATTGGTTAAATAAATGGGGTCTAATTTTAGGGTTTTAGTTTTTCGCTACGCTTTAAAAATGTTTTTTTTACAGGAGTTTAAATGATGTTGTTAGATAGGAAAGGATAATTTGATGATTAAAAAAACCAGGTATGGAGAAAGAGATACAAGGGTAGAGAAGTTTTGTCGCCCCACCAGCAGAGGAAGGGCCAATGTATTGCCCTAGTGGGGGCGATGGAACGTCCTAGAGTAGTTTTACACGACCCATCCGAAGGATGAGGCGATGTATCACCCCAGAAGGGGCGATTAGTCGCCCCAAGGGTGGAAGTTCGTTCCTAGGCGAACTTTTTGCGCAAATGACAGTGGAGGGGGTGACAGTTCGCCCCTAATGGGCGAGTAATCATCCGCGGCAATGTTCACATGAACAGTGTCGACAACACTGTTCACATGAATAGTGCCACAAAAGAAAAAAAAAAAAGTGTTAACAAAATTTTATGCATGTTTTGTACGACATTAAAGCACGACATTTCATAAAAGAAGCTCATACGTTTTAAAGCATTTTTGTTCAGTTTTAATATGTACAATAATTTAAAAAAAAAATTTCTTATGAAATTTATGAAAAGTCAAGTCAGTAAAGGCCATATTACAAGACGTTACAGTTGTGGTATCAGAGCCCAGGTAAAAATTGTTTCTGCAGACTGTCTAACAGCACAAGCCACAACATGGATAATCTTCATCAACTGTAAGTATGTTTAACAATTTATTTATTGTTTTAAAAATTTATTGTTTATAAATTTATTTAGAATTAGCAGTATGCAAAGAGGGTGACCACGAAAAGAAATGGATAATAAAGACCATGCCATCAACCGACTAACTGAATTGCGTGATCGCCAAACTCAGTTGTTGGAAATACTTATAAATAGAGAAGAACAAGAGGGAAATCACAACAATGGAGGTTCAAGCGATCAGAGTGGAGATTGGTTTAGGCGGCTCAAGCCTCCAACCTTTGACGGACAATCTTTAGATCTGGCTTATGCTGAGGAATGTATGCAGACCATTAAAGGATTGTTTGATTACGCAAAGGTGGAAGAAGCGGATAAGGTCACATGTGCCGTATTCCATCTTTCTAAGGGTGCTGGATTTTGGTGGAATACCCTTAAGGCTACAACTAACGTGAGAGGGAGGGATTGACAGGATTCCACCTCGAATGAGTCGTGTTTTACCCACAAACGAAATAGAAAAACAAAATGAGCAGAAAACCGAATGTTGTCCGATGAGCAACCTTTAGGCTCTCGGCATAACGATATTCCGAAGGAAGACGGCAGCAAACGGAACCGGTTTCTGGCTGTTCTCTTCATGCATCCTTCTCTAGAAAAGAGAGGGAAGAAGAGTGGAATGACAGCTATTCAAGCAACCTCGGGCTTGAAAGCTCGAAAGAAACACACTCCTTCTCGGTTCTTGATCGAACCGAGCCTTACCGTTCACCAAGCTTCAAACTACTTCGATTGAACACAAAAGATGCTATTCTCATAGATTCAACAACATTCACACACACCAATAGCTATTTATTTATAGACCTAGGGTGGCTGAAGATCAGAATGGACTTGGGCTTTGAAATGGGCCACATGGTTGGCCATCCTTGGTCCACATGCACACCAGATCATTCTTCAACCTTTGGCCCATTTGTTACATCAATGTGCTACTAAACTCTGGCCCAATAGTTGCTTCTAACCACCATCTAACTTAACATATATCAAATCCTAATGCTTAAGGGTTCATGCAACTATAAAACATTACAGGAAGGCGAATGTTTGCCAACAAAAACATAAGGGCCAATGTTTGCCAAATAAAATTCAATTACAAATTAATTCCGAGGGAGACAAATCCCTTCTTCATGTTCTTCCACCTTTAGCTTCCATGGTAGCTAGTGCAAGGGTTGATCTTTGTCATTTGTGCTCGGGTCCCATTCCAAGTCCGCGAAGAGGCCTTCAAAACCCGTAATTCCTGTAAAAGAATTCAACTTGTTAGTGAACATGTTTGATCTCGTGCCTTGGTTTGTGGTCGAGTGATGGCCCTCTGGGGCACATCAGGGATGACCAGGGAACAGTTTAAGGGGGCATTCTAGAAAAAGTATTTTAGTTGTGCTGTCTATAACACCCGGGATTTTTGAAATTTAATTTTCAAAAAATGGTATTGGTAAATGGCAGAGTTTTGGTTGGAATCGAGAGCAGAAAATTTGTACTAGGAGATAAAAGATTATTTCAAGGTTAATGGAGAAGAAAAACTTTTAGCAATCTAACCAGAAACGGATTGAATAGCCGTTTGGCAAAAATATTAAAGTGTGAGGGCAAAAGAGTAATTAGGTTTATTATTATTATTTAAAAATAAATAAATAAATAAATAATAAAAGAACGAGAGTGGCTTCTCTAAAGCCACTCTCGTTCATTTGTTCCCCTAAGCAGAAAGGAAGAGAAGAACCCCTTTACCTCTCCCATGCACGCGCCTCATGCCCCTTGTTGCCGGCTATCGGAGCTCGCCGCTCTCGATTTTTTCTCCTCCCGTCCATGTGCAGAACCCAGTCCCTCTTTCTCTCTGGTAATCTCTTCCTCTCCTCCCCTCTGTTGATCGATAATCTAGGGTTGCGTTTTGGTTTCGATTTCTGAAGGTTTGAGCTAGAATTTAGAACGGTTGGTGTGGGAATTAACAGTTCAGAGGGGGTGAGGTGAGGGAGTTTTGAAAATGAAAGAATATCCCAGAGGGTGTACCGTGTAATTCAGGTTTCTGAATTCAAAATCTCCAACAGTAGTTAGATTATGCTTAATAGGTTGGAGTGTGATAGATTGGTGAGGAATTGAGTGAGTTTTGTTGAGAAACCTAGAATGGGAATTTTAGGCGTTTTAGTGTGAAATTCGATTATGTTTTTGGGAGTTTTAACCTAGTTACAGTTAATTGTTTTAAATTCTGTTGTGATACGTTAAACTAGGTTATGATTGAAGTGTTTAGCCTCTATAATTGAGTGATTCAGATAATAGACGCAAAAGTTATGCGCATTGAAAATTCAAGTTGATTTTGACCTGAGTTGGGTTAGTGAGCGATTTTGGCGAGTTCGTGAAGTTTTGAGGTAGTATGGTTGTTTTAGTGCGTGAGTAGAGTATTGGGATGAGTTTTGACAGAAAATGGTTTTTGTTGTAGGTTGAGCAGGTTTTTGGTGAAACGAGCACCACGGAAAGCTATGACGCCAGGTAAGTAGTGTAAGTAGTGTATGCATGTGTTATGCTCAGGTGGGCCTACACTGTGGAACTTTAGAATTTATGTTGTTTGATTGCAATGTGCATGCATATTGTTTGACATCCATCATGTTTTGAAAAGGGAACAAAAATAATTTTGAGCATTGTTTTTTAGTAAGTGGTAGTGAGATGCGTGACGGCGGTACCGCAAATCCTTATCGGGGAGTGAGATTGTGCTTAACCAACTGCGGATTCTGCTCGTGGAGTGGGCTTGTTTGGCCGTCACGGCGCGTACTTGTGTTGACAGTGAGGATGATAGACAGTAGCACCGCGGATCCTGCTCGGGGAGTGTGTTGGTGCCTCACCAGTTGCGGATTTCAATCGACGAGTGGGCCGGCTGGGCTGTCACGAAATGATGGACAGTGGCACTACGGATCCTGCTCGGGGAGTAGGGCGGTTCATCACCAGTCGCGAATTCCACTCGGGGATTAGGCCAGCTGGGCTGTCACAGGGCGTGTGTGTGTGGTTTGTGGGCCTCATTACTGGGGAGTATGGGACGATGGCGACGTGTTAGGGTATAGCGTGACGCGAGGTTCACCCTCATCCTGGCTCGGCTGCACAACGCGTCGCGGAAGTGTAGAGACAACATAAGCTTGAGTTTAGAGACTGCATGTGATAGGATTGCATTGTCGATTTTTTTTTTACGTTTCATATTGCACTACTTACTGAGCGTTAGGCTTATGTTGTGTATTCCGTGGTATAGGTGCAGAGATTCCTGGAAGTGAGTTAAAGGCCCAGGCAGGATGAGTAGACGGTTGGCAGCGTGCTACCGTGTGCAGGCAGGTGGAGTTCGTCACGGCGGTCTGACCCATGGAGTGAAGCCAGATGGTAGGTTTTAGGCATTGTGTTTTGAGGAGTCTATGTCGAGTGTATAGATTTTAAGGCATGGGTAGGTTTGAATGTTAATAGTTGGGATTGATGTGTAGGTGCATTTTGAAACTATTTGGGACAGTTTGATTGAATAATTTAGGTTTCTAATTGGTAGTTTTAAATCGTGGAAGATTTCGCCGTCCATTTTCTTTCCAACTGGTGTTATTTTTATACTGCTGATGCAAAGTGTCGACCGAATTCTATAGGTGTCGACCGGTCAGTGTAAAATGAGATGTGAGTGTCGACCGCGGGATTCCACCTGTGTGGGCAGAGAGAAATAAAGTGTCGACCGGTGAATGTGGGTGTCGATCGGTGAATGTGGGTGTCGATCGATTAGTATAAAATCAGTGAGAGTGTCGACCGCGAAGTTCGACCTGTGTGGGCAAAGAGAAATGAATTGTCGATTCGTGACTGTGGGTGTCGCCCGGTTGCTGTAAAATTAGTGAGAGTGTCAGCCGCAGGGTTCGACCTGTGCGGGCAGAGAGAGTTGAAGTGTCGACCGCATAAGGCAGGTTCGTAGAAGTGTCGACCACGAAGTTCAACCGGGGTGTGGCAGAGAGTATTAAAGTGTCGACCAGCATTTACAGGTGTCAACCGGTACCTCCTTTTTTGAATGTTTTGAAAAGACAATCGTCATTTAACCCGATTTTTTATTGAGTCTTCCACTGCGACAAGTCTAAACGTTTTCAAAGAGTGCTGATTTAAGTCGAGGAACAAAAGATTTAAATTTTATACGAATTCTGTCGAGGTGAGGAGTAAGTGTACGGTTGGCAACCTGGGTCCAAGGATGACTCGGGGGCACTGTAGGGGTGTTGATAGAAAAGTGTGAGCCAAATACCGTGTGGGTTTTCGGGCGTTTCACTGTCAGAACAAGCAAAATGGTGGAGTTTGTACAACTGCGCCAGACTGGCTATGTAGCTGACTATATTCGCCAATTTGAATCTCTATCCAAATTTGCTACTCATTTGGTGAATACAAATGAGAATAATTTTACTAGTTTGTGCAGGGCTTGAAGGTAGAGATTTATAGAGGAGTAAAAATAGCAAGAACCGAAGACGTCCCCTATTCCAAAGTGGTAGCTAAATCCTTGGAGGTGGAAGAAACAGAATATAAATTTTATTATCAAAAGGTGTCCACCATGAAATTCTTGCGAGAAGTCCAGCCTCAGCAACAACAAAATAGGGGATGACAATGACCACAACAACAGTAGTAGCAAAAACAAGAGAGAGGTGTGAAAAGATCCAATGATGGAATGAACACACAAGGAAAAGATAAGCAAGTACAAGGATCTTTTGTACAATACCTGTCTTGTCCAAAATGTCAGAAACGTCATCCTGGGGAATGCAGGCTTGGATTGAACTGATGCTTTAATTGCAATGAAGTTGGCCATTTTGCTAGAGACTACCCAAGGTGTAACCCGAGTGAGACAAAGTCGAACGTGATGCAAAGAGTGTTGCTCTTATTGAAGCCGACGAGGAGGAACGACTTTCTGTTATCTCAGGTACAATTCTATTGAATGATGTTGCTACTTACATGTTGATTGACTCTAGGGCTATGCACTCATTTATTTCTATGGCTTTTGTGGTCAAATTAAATTTATTGCCTCTACCTGCTGAGCACTTTTGCGATATTATGCTGCCGTCTGGAGAAAATTTGCATTCAGATCAAGTAGCCTGTAATTGTATTATGTCTGTGGGAGATTATAGGATGCTTGCTGATTTAATAATCATTAACATGAAGGGATACAATGTTATATTGGGAATCGATGGTTGTTTTAGCATTTTGCCACTATTGACTGTAGATCAAGAACAATCTGTTTCCAACACCCGAATGGTGTAAAATACTCTTTCCGAACGGTGAAGAATACCAACACTATGATAGTGATATCCTCCATCAAAGCTCAGCAATTATTGAGGAATGGATGGACTTGGTATTTAGTAAGTATGGTTGATACCAAGAGGCTGAACGAAGTGAGACTTCAGGAAGTACCAATTGTTCAGAATTTTCTAGAAGTTTTCCTTTGACGATTTTCCTGGGTTACCTCTAGAACGAGAGATAGAGTTTGTAATTGATGTATATCCGGGAGCTGCACCAGTACGAAAGAATCCGTACCGTATGGCTCCTATAGAATTAAAAGAATTAAAATCATAGCTGGCAGAATTTGTAGATAAGAGTTTTATTCGCCCTAGTTTTTCGCCCAGGGAAGTGCCTGTTGTCTTTGTAAAGAAGAAAGATGAATCTCTAGGAATGTGTATTTATTATAGGGAATTGAACAAATTGACGATCAAGAATAAGTATCCTTTGCCACGTATTGATGATTTATTCGATTAACTCCAAGGTGCAAGAGTGTTTTCCAAGATTGATCTTCAATCTGGATATTATAAATTGAAGATTAAACAAGAAGATGTTCCCAAAATTGCCTTCCAAACCAAGTACGGACATTATGAGGTTCTAGTGATGACTTTTAGTTTAACCACTTGCAACCTTTATGGACCTTATGAATTGAGTATTTCCCGAGTATTTAGACAAATTTGTAATCGTATTTATTGATGAAATTTTAGTCTATTCTAAGACTATGGAAGAACATGCGGAGCATTTAACTGTGGTCTTATCGATTCTAAAGCTTCATCAACTATATGCAAAATTTTCTAAATGCGAATTTTGTCTTGATCGAGTTAGTTTTCTCGGACATGTTTTTTCGAAAGGACATGTTTTTTTGAAGGAAGGAGTTTCTGTTGATCCTTCAAAGATTCAAGCTATTATTGACTGCCCACAGCCTAAAAATGTTTGTGACATATGGAGTTTTCTTGGTTTGGCAGGATATTATGGAAGATTTATTGAGGGTTTCTCTAGAATAGCCCTTCCTCCATCCTACTTGACCAAAAAAAATGTGAAATTCTCGTGGTCTAAAGAATGTGAAAACAGTTTTCAAAAGCTTAAATTGAAATTGACAACTGCTCCTGTACTGACATTGCCCATTGAAGACAGCAAATTCAGCATTTATTGTGATGCTTCCAAGACACGCTTAGGCGGAGTCTTAATGCTGGACGGAAAAGTTATAGCTTACGCTTCCAGACAGCTAAAAATTTATAAACAGAACTATTCCACGCATGATTTGGAGTTAGCAGCAGTGGTTTTCACATTGAAAATATGGAGTCATTATTTATATGGGCAGCAGTGCGAAGTATTATCTGATCATAAGAGCCTGAAATACATTTTCACCCAGAAAGAGTTGAATATGAGGCAAAGAAGATGGCTGGAGTTTTTAAAAGATTATAATTTGGAGATAAAGTATCACCCAGGAAAAGCCAATAGAGGGGCTGACGCACTTAACAGAATGCATACTATTACACAATCTGCAATTTTCTTGATGTCTGTAAGACTGGAAGTAGAAATTCAAAGGTCTGAAATTGAGATAGTCTCTGACTTATTAGTTATGCTATGTGCTATAACTCTAAGGCCAACAATTTTGGATAAAATCAAAGAGACACAACAGAGGGATCCAGAGTGTCAAAGTCATCAATCTGTAGAGGCATCTAATAATTCTAAAGATTTTAATTATTCCAAAGATGGTATACTAAAATTCAAGGACAGGTGGTACTTTCATAATGACAAAGATTTGTAAACAGAGATCTTGACAAAGGCACACTCATCCACCTTCTCTGTACACCTGGAAGTATGAAAATGTACAAAGATTTGAGGCAACACTTCTGGTGGCCAAATATGAAAAGAGATGTCGCAAAGCATGTTGAGTCCTGTATGGTATGTCAACAAATTAAAGCAGAACATCAAAGGCTAGCAGGGACATTGCAACCATTATCGATTCCAGAATGAAAATAGGAGCAGATTTCTATGGATTTTGTTGTCGGGGTGCCGAGGACAATAAGAGGATATGATGAAATCTGGATAATTGTTGATCGATTAACTAAGCCGACCCACTTTCTACCGGTAAAGATGACTTTCACAATGAATCAGTTTGCTAAATTATTTATCCTGGACATTGTTAGACTGCACGAGGTAGCAATCTCGATTGTATCAGACCGAAATCCCAGATTTACTTCAAGTTTCTAAAAAAGTCTTCATAAAGCTATGAGAAGTCAATTAAGTTTTAATATGGCATTTCATCTACAAACAGATGGACAGACAGAGAGAAAAATTCAGATTCTTGTGGATATGCTGAGTGCATGTGTTTTGGAGTTACAAGGGTCATTGAGCAAATATTTTCCATTAGTTGAATTCTTCTACAACAACAGTTTCCAATCCACTATTGTCATGGCCTCTTATGAGGCACTCTACGGTAAAAAGTGCACATCTCCTTTATACTGGGACGAATTTGGTGAAGCAAAATTAGTTGGTCCAGATATTTTGCAACAAACTGCGGAGAAGATTACAATTATCAGACAATGGATTTTAACAGCTCAGAGCTGCCAGAAAAGCTATGTAGACCAAAGGAGACAGGAATTGGAGTTTAAAGTGAATGACGAGGTGTTTTAGAAAATCTTGCCATTCAAAGGAGTAATGAGCTTTGGAAGGAAAGGCAAGCTGAATCCGAGATATGTGGGACCTTTTACAATCACAGAATGAGTCAGAAGAGCGGCATATAAGTTGCAACTACCAGCTTCTATGGACGGAATCCATAACATTTTCCACGCGTCTATGTTGAAGAAATGTATACGTAACTCCTCTCAGATTGTGGAGCACAGGAACATCCAAATTCAGCCAACCCTAACTTATGAAGAAAAACCTATAGGGGTTCTAGAATCAACTGTGAAAGTGCTACGCAAAAAAAAAATTCCATTAGTGAAAGTTTTGTGGTACAACCATAATGTCGAATAGGCAACCTTGGAGAGGCGACAGGATATGCTAAGCCGATACCAAAAATTGTTTGGTACGTAAATTTTGAGGACAAAATTTTATTTAAGAAAGGTGGAATATAATACCCAAAAAATTTACCATACGTTTTGATAAATGCGCATAGGATCCTATAATGTAATGTAATATAATATAATATATATATATATATATATATTAAGAAAGGAAAATAGGAGAAATGAAGGACCAATAAAATGATTCCTTGAAAAGTCAAAAAGGGTTTTATTAATGAAAACAAATAAGAAGAAGAAAAAAGAGAATGAATTGGAAGAAGGAAATCACGTAAGAAAGAAGATGGAAAAGTCAAAAACCTGTTGTTTGGCAATGGAGAGAAGAAGACTCCTCTGAAGAGGAATCTTTCACGTTGGAGGAGGGATAAATGAGGTGAAGGGTAATTTTGGGAATGGAAAAAATTTTAGGTTTTTAACATTTATCCTTTAAGTATTTAGTATGGAGAAGAAACCCTCATTTGAAGCTTCTTCTCTAAAATTAGTACCCCAATAACTTACGTTATGTAAGAAATAAAGAACAGATTCAGTTGCATATTTTACGAACAGCATAGCATAATCATGAGCATGCATTCTTTATTTCACATCACTTATTGAGCATTAGGCTCATTAGTTACTTTGTGGTGTATGTGATATCATTACAGATGAGGACGTTAATCCGCAATACTATTGACAGGGCTGTTGGTGGAGGACGTCCATGGAGCGTGCTTGTAGTTGGTAGGACGATTTTGACCTGTGAACTATTCTCTAAGTATTTTTAGTACAATGTGTGTGTGTGTGTGTGTGTATATATATATATATATATATATTTTTTTTTTTTTAATGATTTGACAAAATAATTTCATAAGTTATGAGATTTATTTTCGAACTAGTTTGGTTTGGATTGGTTAAATGAATGGGTCTAATTTTGGGGTTTTAGTCTTTCGCTACGCTTTAGAAATATTTTTTTTTTACAAAAGTTTAAATGATGTTGTTAGATAGGAAGGGATGATTTGATGATGAAAAAAAAAGGGTATGGAGAAAGAGATACAGGGGTAGAGAAGTTTCGTTGCCCCACCAGCAGAGGAAGGGCCGATGTGTTGCCCTAGTGGGGACGATAGAACGCCCCGGGCAGTTTTACATCGCCCCATCCAGAGGATGAGGCGATGTATCGCCTCAGAATGAGAGATGTATTGCCATAGAAAGGGCTATTAGTCGCCCCAAGGATGGAAGTTCATCCCTCCAAATGACATTGGAGGGGACGGTTCGCCCCCAAGGGGCGAGTAATTGCTCACAGTACTATTCACATGAATAGTATCGCGCACTGTTCACAGGAACAGTGCCACAAAAGAAAAAAAATAATAAATAATAAAAAAAAAAGTTTTAAAAAAATTTCATGCATGTTTTGTACAGTATTAAGGCATGACATTTCATAAATGAAGATCACATGTTTTAAAGCTTTCTTAGTCAGTTTTAATATGTATAATAATTTCAAAAAAAAAATTTCTTATGAACTTTATGAAAAGTTAAGTCAGTAATGGCCAAATTATGGGACGTTATAGTTGTGATATCATAGCTCAAATCAAAATTGTTTCTGCAGACTGCCTAACAGCACAAGCCACAACATGGATAATCTTCATCAAGTGTAACTATGTTTAACCATTTATTTATTTTTTTAGAAATTTATTGTTTATAAATTTATTTAGGATTAGCAGTATGCAAATAGGGCGACCACAAAAAGAAATGGATAATAGAGACCATGCCATCAACCGACTAACCGAATTGTGTGATCGCCAATCTCAGTTGTTGGAAAGACTTATAAATAGAGAAGAGCAAGGGGAAAATCACAACAATGGAGGGTTGAGTAATCACAGTGGAGATTGATTAAGGTGGCTCAGGCCTCTGACCCTTGACGGACAATCTTCAAATCCTACTTATGTTGAGGAATGAATCCAGACCGTTGAAGGAATGTTTGACTACGTGAAGGTGGAAGAAGCAAATAACGTCACATGTGTCGTATTCCATGTTTCTAAGTATGCTGGATTTTGGTGGGATACCCTTAAGGCTACAACTAACGTTAGAGGGATGGCCTGGGAATAGTTTAAGGCAGCATTCTACGAAAAGTACTTCAGTCGTGCTGTCAGAACAAGCAAAATAGTGGAGTTTGTACAATTGCGCCAGACTGGCTCTATAACTGACTATATTCACGAATTTGAATCTCTGTCCAGATTTCCTACTCATTTGGTGAATACAAATGAGAATAAGATTTACCAAATTGTCCAAGGCTTAAAGGTAGAGATTTATAGAGGAGTAAAAATAGCAGAAACCGAAGACGTCACCTATTACAAAGTGGTAGCTAAAGCCTTGGAGGTGGAAGAAGCGGAACAAAAATTTTATAAGCAAAGGGAGTCCACCAAGAAATTATTCTTTTGAGAAGTCCAACCTCAATAACAACAAAACAGGAGATGGCAACTACCACAACAACAGCAGCAGCAACAACAAGAGAGAGCGGTGAAAAGACCTAATGATGAAAAGAATACACAAGGAAAAGATAAGCAAGTACAAGGATCTTTTGTACAATACCCGCCATGTCCAAAATGTTAGAAACATCCTCCTAGGGAATGCAGGCTCGGATTGAATCGATGCTTTAATTGCAATGAAGTTGGCCATTTCGCTAGAGATTGCCCAAGGGGTAACCCAAGTCAGACAAAGTCGAACGAGATGCTAAGGGTGTTTGCTCTTATTGAAGCTGACGAGGAGGAATGATCTTTAGTTATCTCAAGTACAATTTTATTGAATGACGTTGCTACTTACACGTTGATTGACTCTGGGGCTATGCACTCATTTATTTCTGTGGCTTTCATGGTAAAATTAAATTTAATACCTCTACCTGCTGAGCACTTTTACGATATTATGCCGTCATCTGGGGAAAATTTGCATTCATATCAAGTAGTCCGTAATTGTATTATGTCTGTGGGAGACTATAGGATGCCTGCTAATTTAATAATCAACATGAACGGATACGATGTTATATTGGGAATGTAATAACTCGAAAATTTTAGATTTTTAATTTTAAATTTACGAAACTTTTAATTTAATCTCGGTCGGAGTTTTGAGAAATATTTCAACGCAAAAATTTAATTATAAGGCTCGGAGCCTACTTTTGTGATGGTTTTCAGAATTTAAAGTTGGGAGGTCGAGAATTCAACGAAATTACGGATGATAAAAACACGTGAGGGCGTTTAGGTAAATTGTTATTTGTTTGAATTAAAAAAAAAATATATATATATATATACATAACACCCGAATGGCTTCGGGAAGAAGCCATTCGGCTGTTACACAGTACACCCGAGTGCTGAGAGAAGACGACCGGGGAGCGAAGGCAATCGTGTACCGAAGTCAGAGCTGCGATCAACGGCCGACGAACGCGAGTGTGATAGGTGAGTTGCGAGCAAGTGCGGCTATTCCGATGAAACGAAGCCGCTCGGTTTCAGCAGCTCGAGTTCCCCAAGTGAGAGCCGAGTGTTTCTGCTGACGACCGCAAAAGGCGGGTTTCCGACCAATTCTGCTACCGGCGATTTGGGTGCCTTACTGGAGTCCTTCTTCTTCTCCTGTTGTGTGTAGAACGAACATTGCTTGGTAAGTCTCTCTCATTTCCCTCTACTGTCTTGTCTGGGTTGGCCGAGAGTAGGGTTCGGCTTCCCTCCCTTTCTGTGAAATTGGCCGCAATGTTGAGGGGGGAGGTGCCGTGAATTGAAGGGGAGGGGGGGGGGGTGGGCGGAACCGAAGGTGAGCCCTGTCGGTTTCCCTGTTTTGGCCGAGCTTGGTGCTCGGCCTTCTTTCAATTCGGCAAGCTTGGGCGAGATGTTTAAGTGGAACGTGACTAGTTGTGTATAGGAATTGTGAAATTCGAATTGAAATCAAGAATCAGATTTTTTTTATTTATTTTGGGTCACCTTTTGTTTTTGGCCGTTTCGGCCTACGTTCGGTTAATCGTTTTAAATTCTGTTTTAGGAACGTATGGCCGCTGAAATCATTTGGTTTCAAAATCTGACGCAAAAGTTATGTGCGTCGGAAGTTTATGGCAGATTTTGGTCTGAGTCGAATTAGCGAGCGTTTTTCATAGTTTTTCATAGAATTTCAACGTGTGATAGTAGCATATCCATCTTTTGTGCGTAAAATTAGTTTTGAGTGAGTTTTGATGGAATGAAACAAAAATGTGAAAATTGGATAAAAGGGCAGATTTGGTTTTTGGCTTTTTCCACCTAGTTCCGGCTCACCGTTTTTAAATCCGTCCTGGTACGTTAAACTAGGTTCCTAAGGGGACGTTTAGCTACTTGAATCACTCGATTTCGTTAAAGGACGCAAAAGTTATGCGCGTTCGAACTTTACGCTGGTTTTTAGCCGAATCAAACCAGTGACCCGTTTTAATTGGAATTTCATTAGTGTAATTAAGGAAGGTTATTTTAGCTTATTTGGTGAATTTTGAGACGAAGATTGATGGGTGATTATTTGTGTTTGAGGTTGAAACACTTTTTGGCGAAGCTGTGCGTCGAGCGAGCTTAGGACGCCAGGTAAGTAGTGCATGCATGCGTTTTGCCCAAGTGGGCCTACACTGTAGAACTTTAGGGGTTATGTGATTGATTATGGTGTGCATGCATATTGTTTGACAAGCATCATATTTTAAAAACGTGAAGGAAAATGGTTTTGAGCATGTTTTGAGTATGTGGTGAGACGAGTGGCGGTGGTGCCGCGGATCCTGCTAGTGTGCGGGCCGGTGCTTCACCAGTCGCGGGTTCCGCTCGAGGAGTGGGCCAGCTGGGCCGTCATGCGGCGTGAATGTGTTGACGGTGAGGGTGATGGGCAGTGGTACCGCGGATCCTACTAGTGTGTGGCCCGGTGCAACACCAGTCGCAGATTCCGGTCGAGGAGTGGGCTGGCTGGGCTATCGCGAAACGTCTGTGTGTGGCAACTGTGGCCCCGTACTGGGGAGGCTGGGACGGGGGCGATGTGTCAGGGTGTAGTGTGGCGCGAGTTACACTCTTACCCTGATGTTCTTGCCTTGTGTGTAACTATTGGGCCTCGTTGCTGGGGAGTCCTTGACGGCGGCGACGTGCCAAGGTGTAGGGTGGCGTTAGGTTCCTCCTTACCCTGGTGCGGTTACACTATGCATCATAGATGTGACAACATGAATGTGAGTGTAGAGACTGCATGTGATAGGATTGCATTGTCGACTTTTACTTTCATATCGCATTACTTACTGAGCGTTACGCTTATGTTGTGTGTTATGTGGTGTAGGTGCTGACGACCTTGCTAGTGAGCCTTGAGAGCCTAGTCCTGAGGCATAGGATGGTTGGCAGCGTGCGACCGGGCACCAAATGGTGGATTCTGTTAGGGCGACCCGACCCGTGGTGGTGGTAGGTGACGGTGAGATGCATTGGGATATTATTTTTATCAGGTATTTATGCAGATAGAGGAGTTTGTATAGACGTCGGTTGTACAGGATTGTATAGAGGGATACTGGTGTTTTGGGGACGCGTATATATTTTTATATGTTAGAGTATAGTATTGCTCTATGCTGTGAATTTTCTTAATTTGCATTTGATGGATTTTCGTTGTCTTCATACTCTGATTTTATTATGGTGATTTCTCTGGATGGTGGATAGATAAATACAATTAGTTTTTGGTGAACTGTGTGCAGGGTTTTAAATTTTTGAGATAGTCAGTTTTTAGGCGTTACTCTACCGAAATTTTGGGAGAGGAGTTGGGAGTCGAAAGGATATCCAATAGGTTGAGGTGTGTACAGTGAATGCTAGAGAAGTGTAGATAAGCGTGACAGTGCGGCGTGATCGTAGGTGCGCGGGACACGCGGTCCTGCGGGTACTCACGGATCGTGCGGCGCCGGGTGAGGGCGTGCGTGCGGACGTGCTGTACAGCGATAGGGTGAGTGGGGCACGTGGCGCTGTGAGCTTGCGCAAGATACAGTGACATTGAGTTGGCACATGCGGCACCGCGAGGGTGTGCGCGGGGTGTCGAAGTGGGGACGTGAATGCGCGGCACCGGATTGTGTAGATCGAGGGGTGCGTTGGATTCTTTCTTAGGATTTCGAGTCTTACCGTTTTATCTTAAACTATTTTAAATGGTTTTCTTTTCCACTGTGTAGTTTTTGTGTTGAGGACTTCGTGTTCCCTCTTCGGGACATGAGTTGTTTTCGAATCGAGTTGAAAATTTTTCATACTCACAAATGTTCTTTTGAAAATGATTTGAAAACGAAAGGGGTATTAAATTGAGTGAGTTATGTCAAGTGTTAGTGTGTGTAGTGTGTAGATCCACTGTAGCGCACCGGAATGCAGGGTTTCTCGGGGTGCAGTTATGGTATCAGAGCCACGGGGTCGACGTCGTTCAGAGGATTACCTAACACCGCCTGCCGCTGCACGGGAGCACTCAACCAACTGTAAGTGTTTAGATTTGAATTTATTGTAGTACTAATGTGAGCTCGATATTTATGTTAAAGGTAGAAAATGTCAGGAGAGGCGAGGGGTAGAGGTAGAGGGCGACCACGACGAGAGGCACTTCCTAGAGCTGTGGGTGACATGGATGATACCATCCGGCAGCTTATCGAGTTGGTCCACTATCAGTCTCAGCAGTTGGAGAGGTTTATGAGCAGGAACGACCAGAGTCAGTTTAGCGCCCAGGGTTCGTCTGACAGAGGGGGTGACAGACTGCATAGACTTAGACCCCCGACTTTTGACGGATCCTCTCAGTGCTGAGGAGTGGATACGGAGCATGGAGAGGATGATAAGTTTTGCCGAGGTAGAGGAGCAAGACAGAATTTCTAGTGCGGCATTCTATCTTGCCAAGATGCGAACCATTGGCTGGATACTGTGGCGGCCACGAGAGATGTGGAGGCAATGACCTGGGAGGAGTTCAAGTCGGTGTTTTTCGGTAAGTATTTCAGTCATTCTGTCAGGACACAGAAGATGGTGGAGTTTGCACAGTTGAAGCAGACCGGCACTGTGGCCGAGTATGTACGGCAGTTCGAGGCCTTGTTGCGGTTTGCAGGGCATTTGGTGAGCCTCGATGAGAATAAGGTACATCAGTTTATGCAGGGCCTGCAGTCGAATATTTATATGGGCATGCGGATTGCGGGGACCCGAGGCATGCCGTACGAGGAGGTGGTAGCGAAGGCCCTTGACATTGAGAAGGCTCAGGCGAAGCTTCCTAGTTATCGGGAGGTACCCAGAGAGCAGCCTCGGAGATCACTCAGAGAGTCGTTGCCACTGGCCAGCGAGGAGGCGTCCGTGCAGAAAGACCTGAAGAGGCCTAGTGACAGTTCAAGTAGCCAAGGGAGCACTAAAAGGCCGCAGGGGTCAGAACAGTTTTTAGTGCGCCCGAAGTGTCAGAGGAGCAACCCGGGCAAGTGCAGAACGGGCCCAGTACGGTGTTATAACTGTGGCGAGGTGGGCCACATGTCCAGAGAGTGCCAGAAGCTGCGTCAAAACCGCTGCTTCAACTGCAACGAGGTGGGACACTTTGCCAGCAGATGCCCAGCGGCGAGCAGGGCGTCAGCCAGAGTTACATCGAGGGTCTTTGCTCTTTTTGAGCCAGATGATGCTGCCCAGCCATCAGTGATTGCAGGTAACATTTTTGTTTCTGGTGTGGCAGTTTATACCTTGATTGATACGGGTGCTACGCACTCGTTTGTGTCGACGGGCTTTGTGGTTAAGGCCAACTTGGAGTTCAGTCCCGCCGAGCGACATTATGATGTGACTTTGCTATCCAGGGAGCATTTGTATTCAGAACAGGTGGTGCGGGGCAATGTTGTGACAGTGGGGAGGAAGCAGTTATATGCCGAGCTACTCATACTCCATATGAGTGGTTATGAGGTGATCTTGGGAATGGACTGGTTGTTCAGACATCATGCGGAGATTGACAGCAGGACCAGAGAGGTTCATTTCCGGCTCCCAGGCGGGGAGAGCTACACATTTAAAGCAGGTAAAGGTCTTGCCAAGATTTCAGCTATCTTTTCTCGTCAGGCTCCATGGTTGTTGGGCAAGGGTTGCTAAGGGTTTTTGGCAAGTGTCGGGGATGCGCAGTCACAGGGTGATACTCGGATACAGGATATTCTTGTTGTGCAGGAGTTCCCAAAGGTGTTTCGTGATGATTTGCCAGGGTTGCCCCCTGACAGGGAGATCGAGTTCGAGATAGATGTTTTTCCAGGTGCCGAGCCGGTGTATGAGAACCCGTACAGATTAGCACCTACAAAACTTAAGGAGCTGAAGGCTCAGTTGGAGGAACTGACGGATAAGGGCTTTATACGCCCTAGTTTTTCACCCTGGGGAGCGCCAGTTCTATTCGTCAAGAAGAAGAACGGATCCCTACGTATATGTATTGACTACCGGGAGCTGAATAAGTTGACGGTGAAGAACAGGTATCCATTGTCGAGGATTGACGATTTGTTTGATCAGCTGCAGGGTGCCGAGTGTTTTCTAAGATCGACCTAAGGTCCGGCTATCATCAGTTAAAGGTGAAGGAGAAAGATGTACCGAAGACGGTCTTCAGAATGAGGCATGGGCACTTCGCGTTTTTGGTTATGTCTTTCGGGTTGACCAATGCCCCTGCAGCATTCATGGATCTGATGCACCGGGTGTTCCAGGAGTACCTGGACAAGTTTGTGATTGTATTTATTGACGACATTCTGATCTACTCGCGGAGTGAGGAGGAGCACAGAGAGCACCTGAGGATGTATTGACTATTTTGTGCCAGCATCAGCTGTATGCTAAGTTCTCGAAGTGCGAGTTTTGCTTGGACAACATTCACTTATTGGGGCATGTTATCTCCTCTAAGGGTATTTCAGTTGATCCGGTGAAGGTTCAGGCTATAAAGAAGTGGCCGCGGCCGACCAATGCTAGCGAGATACGCAGTTTTCTGGGCTTGGCTGGATATTATGGCAGATTCATTGAGGGGTTCTCTAAGATCTCAGCCCCCTTGAACCTGCTGACCAGAAAAAATGCAAAGTATGAATGGACCGACAAGTGTGAGGACAGCTTCCAGACATTGAAACAGAGGTTGACTACGGCTCCTGTACTGACACTGCCCGTGGAATGAGAGAAGTTCTACATTTATTGTGATGCTTCCATAATTGGTTTGGGGTGTGTTTTGATGCAGAGT
>CM039521.1:6476817-6572716 GCA_022433055.1 Begonia peltatifolia
ATGGATTTTCGTTGTCTTCATACTCTGATTTTATTATGGTGATTTCTCTGGATGGTGGATAGATAAATACTGTTAGTTTTTGGTAAACTGTGTGCAGGGTTTTAAATTTTTGGGATAGCCAGTTTTTAGGCGTTACTGTGCCGAAATTTTGGGAGAGGAGTTGGGAGTCGAAAGGATATGGAATTGGTTGAGGTGTGTACAGTGAATGCTAGAGAAGTCTAGATGAGCGTGGGAGTGCGGCGTGATCGCAGGTGCGTGGGGCACGCGGCCCTACGGGTACTCACCGGTCGTGCGGCGCTGGGTGAGGGTGTGCGCGTGGACGTGCTGTACAGCGACAGGGTGCGTGGGGCACGTGGCGTTGTGAGCGTGCGCGAGACATAATGACGTTGAATGGGCACATGCGGCACCGTGAGGGTGCGCTCGGGGTGTCGAAGTGGGGACGTGAGTGCGCGGCACCGGATTGTGTAGTTCGAGGGGTGCATTGGATTCTTTCCTAGGATTTCGAGTCTTACCGTTTTATCTTAAACTATTTTAAATGGTTTTCTTTTCCCCTGCATAGTTTTTATGTTGATGACTTCGTGTGCCCTCTTCGGGACGCGAGTTGTTTTCGAATCGAGTTGAAAATTTTTCATACTCACAAATGTTCTTTTGAAAATGATTTGAAAACGAAAGGGGTATTAAATTGAGTGAGTTATGTCAAGTGTTAGTGTGTGTAGTGTGTAGATGCACTGTAACGCACCGGGAACACAGGATTTCTCGGGGTGTTACAGGGAATGGATTGGTTGTTTAGGCATTTTGCCACTATTGACGATAGATCAAGAACAGGCTGTTTCCAACTCCCGAATAGTGTAAAATACTATTTCCGAATAGTGAAGAATACCAGCACTATGCCAGTGATATCCTCCATCAATGCTCAGCGATTATTGAGGAATGGATGCACTAGGTATCTAATAAGTATGGTTGATACCGAGAGGCAGAACGAAGTGAAACTTCAAGAAGTACCAATTGTTCAAAATTTTCCAGAAGTTTTCCTAAACAATTTGCTCGGGTTACCTCCAGACCAAGAGATTGAGTTTGTAATTGATGTATATCTAGGAGTTGCACCAGTATCAAAGAATCCGTATCATATGGTTCCTACAAAATTAAAAGAATTAAAGTCACAGCTGCCAGAATTGGTATATAAGGGTTTTATCCGCCTTAGTTTTTTGCCTTGGGGAGCGCCTGTTCTCCTTGTAAAGAAGAAAGACGGATCTCTGAGAATGTGTATTGATTACAGAGAATTGAACAAGTTGACGATCAAGAATAAGTATCCTCCGCCACGTATTGATGATTTATTCGATCAACTCTAAGGTGCAACAGTATTTTCCAAGATCGATCATCATTTGAATATTATCAATTGAAGATTAAACCAGAAGATGTTCCCAAGACTGCCTTCTAAACCAAGTACGGACATTACGAGTTTCTAGTGATGTCTTTTGGTTTAACCAATGCTCCTAGAACCTTTATAGACCTTATGAACCGAGTATTCCACGAGTATTTAGACAAATTTGTCATCATATTTATTGATGACATTTTGGTCTATTCTAAGACTAAGGAAGAACATGAAGGGCATTTAACTGTGGTCTTCTCAATTCTAAAGCTTCATCAACTGTATGCAAAATTTTCTAAGTGCAAATTTTGACTTAATTGAGTTAATTTTCTCGAACATGTTATTTCGAAGGAAGGAGTTTCTGTTGATCCTTCAAAGATTCAAGCTATTATTGATTGCCCACGGATTAAAAATGTTGGTGACACATGAAGTTTTCTTAGTTTGGTAGGGTATATTATAGAAGATTTATTAAGGGTTTCTGCAGAATAGCCCTTCCTCTATCTCGCCTGACCAGGAAAAATTTGAAATTCTCGTGGTCTGAAGAATATGAAAACAGTTTTCAGAATCTTAAACAGAAATTGACAACTGCTTCTGTACTGACATTGCCCATTGAAGACGACAAATTTAGCAATTATTGTGATGCTTCCAAGACAAGCTTAGCCCGGAGTCTTACTGCAGGACAAAAAAGTTGTAGTTTACGCTTCCAGACAGCTGAAAATTTACAAAAGGAACTATCTTACGCATGATTTGGAGTTAGCAGCTGTGGTATAAGTCCAGCGTATAGATTTTTGAGGATATAGGTTTGTTTGGCACGATTATAGTCAGGATTGGTGTAAGATTGTGTTTTTAAAATTAGTTGAGGAAATTATGTATTAAAAATACAGGTCTTTACTTCATGGTTTTAAACGTGGAAGTTTTCGTTGTCCGTTTTCTTTTGAGCTGGTGTTTTTTTTATACTGCTGGTGCAAAGTGTCGACTGAAGTCCATAGGTGTCGACCGGTCAATGTCAAATGGAATGTAAGTATCGACCGCAGGGTTTGACCTGTGTAGGCAGAGCCAAAGTAAGTGTCGACCTATGGTTGTAGGTGTCGACCGGTAGTGTAAAAATGGCAGCAGTGTCGACCGCACGGGTCGACTTGCGTGGGCAGAGAGGATTAAGATGTCGACCGCTCTCTGAGATGAGCGTACAAGTGCTGACCGGTGTTCTCCGTGTCGACCAACGAAAAGACCCAAGAGAGACGTAGTGTCATCCGGCGTTTGCTAGTGTCGACTGATGAAAAATCCGAGACAACCCAAGTGTTGACCGATGCTTATGGGTGTCAGCCGGTGTCTCTGTTTTGTGTTCCATAAAAAGAAATTTATCGAGGAAACAAGTAAGTGTACAGTTAGCGACTGGGGTCTAGGGACGACTCGGGGGCGTTACAGATGTGGTGTCGGAGCAGTGAACAAACTTGAAACGGGTAGGTTTTTGGGCGTTACAATCAATTTGCTGAATTATTTATCCGGGAGATTGTTATATTGCACGGGGTAGCAATCTTGATTGTATCAGACCGAGATCCCAGATTTACTTCAAGTTTCTAGAAAAGTCTTCATAAAGCTATGAGAACTCAATTGAGTTTTAGTACGGCGTTTCATCCAAAAACGAATGGACAGACAGAGAGAACAATTCAGATTTTGGAGGATAAGCTGAAAGGATGTGTTTTGGAGTTCCAAAGGTCATGGGGCCAATATTTGCCGTTAATGGAATTCTCCTATAACAACAGTTTCCAATCTACTATTGAAATGGCCCCTTATGGGGCACTCTACGGTAGGAAGTGTAGATCTCCTTTATACTGGGACGAAGTCAGCAAAGCAAGATTAGTTGGTCCATATATTTTGCAACAAACTGTGGAGAAGATTGCAATTATCAGACAACGGATTTTAACAGCTCAGAGCCGCCTGAAAAGCTATGCAGAGCAAAGGAGATAGGAATTAAAGTTTAATGTGAATGACGAGGTGTTTTTGAAAATCTCGCCATTCAAAGGAGTAATGAGGTTTGGAAAGAAAGACAAGTTGAGTCTGAGATATGTGGGACCTTTTACAATCACAGAAAGAGTCGGAAGAGCGGCATATAAGTTGCAACTACCAACTTCTATGGACGAAATCCATAACATTTTCCACGTGTCTATGTTGAAGAAATGTATACATGACCCTTCTCAGATTATGGAGTAGAGGAACATCGAAATTCAACCAGCCCTAACTTATAAAGAAGGACTAGTAATGGTTCTAGAATCAACTGTAAAAGTGCTATGCAATAAAAAAATTCTACTAGTAAAAGTTTTGTGGCACAACCATAATGTCGAAGAGGCAACCTGAGAGAGGCAACAGGATATGCTAAGCCGATACCCAGAATTATTTGGTACGTAAATTTTGAGGACAAAAATTTATTTAGAAGAGTGCAATGTAACACCTGAAAATTTTACTGCACGTTTTTATAAATGCACATATGATCTTATAATGTAATGTAATTTAATATATATATATTTTAAGAAAGGAAAATAGGAGAAATGAAGGACCAATAAAATGAATCCTTGAAAAGTCAAAAACGTTTTTATTAATTAAAGCAAACAAGAAGAAAAAAAAAAGAGAATGAATTGGAAGAAGGAAATCACGTGAAAAAGAAGGTGAAAATGTCAAAAACCTGTTGTTTGGCAATAGAGATAAGAAAACTCCTCTGAAGAGGAATCCTTCACGTTGGAGGAGGGAGAAATGAGGTGAAGGGTAATTTTAGAAATGGGAAAAATGTTAGGTTTTTAACACTTATCTTTTAAGTATTTAGTATGGAGAAGAAACCCACATTTAGAGCTTCTTCTCCACGCCAAGCCTCCCCATTTTCAGCATCTCCCTTCCATACTAAAAGCCAATTTCTTCATCCAAAATCAAAGGTAAGTAGAGTTTTGTCAATAGTTTATGGAGTTATGCATGAGTGGTTGATGAAATTTTGAAGTTTTCTTGAGTTTTGTGGTGATCTGATAAACCATAGATGAAGCAAAAAAATGGGTTTGTTCTTCTTTCCTTTTTCGTTTGTTTGATTAATAGGATGATAGTGTTGGTTATGAAATAAATGGAAGAAAGGTATAAAACAATGCATGAATAGTCAAATTTTGAGAATTTCAAAATACGTTGAGTTTCTACAATTTTCAGTCCAATCAATTTGGTTTGTTTAAAAATGTGAATTGAATTTGTTAAAGTAAAATCCTTAAGAAGTCCATAACCTTTGGAATTTTTGAATTTGGTTATGTATAACTAAAGATATGAATTTTTGAAGTTTGACTATTTTGAAGGGATTTCCGTAAATGTAGTATGCATTAGATGGTTTTAGGTTGTGAAATGTTTTAAACTATTTAAATTGGATGTTTCAAAAGGTTATTTGGATATGTTCTTTCAATTTGATGAAGTTTTGAAATGTGTTAAGTTTGATGCATAGGTTGTTAGTGGAAATGAGTTATAGTATTGATGATAATCGATGTCATCGTATAGATTTGCAAGTTAAAAAGGAAGCTGAGCAAATTGTCGAAACCGAACTCGAGACATGAGGTAGGTGTATGTTTGCATGCGTTTTGGCCAATTGGCCTACACCACAAAGAGTTAGGAGATTGATGGATAAATAAGGAATTTGGAGATTTTAGCTTCGAGAGTTTTGGTTGGGTAGAAATTTTAAGTTGTCAGTTTATTATGATAGGTTCTTGTTTATTAATAGATTTGTTTATCTGTTTATGTTACTTTACGCTTACAACCTTGACGATATGTGTATGCAACATACATTCATGCATCATAGTTTTTTTTCCAAATCATAGAAAATGATTTTATGCATACGTTTTCATATAGACATAACAGAAAGAATATGGTACAGTAAAATACGTAAATAGTTATTATGGGTAAGGAACTGAATATGGTAGTTCCCTTAGAGGAACTGATTCTGTTATAAGGACTATTAGATATGTCATTTCACTTTCCTTAGAGCGAGTTGGTCGTTCCGCTTGAGGGACAATCAGTTAGACCATCTCTCCTCTAGAATTAGTACGCCAATAACTCATGTTATGTAAGAAATAAATAATAGATTTAGTTGCATATTTTACGAACAACATAGCATAATAATGAGCATGCATTCTTTATTTTACATTACTTATTGAACATTATTCTCATTAGTTATTTTGTGGTGTAGGTGATATCATTACAGGTGAGGACGTTGATCCGCAAGACGGTTGACAGTGCGGTTGGTGGAGGAAATCCATGGAGCGTGCTTGTAGCTGCTAGGGCGATTTTGACCTGTCGGTTGTTTTCTAAGTATTTTGGGTACAATGTATATATATATAATAGTTTTAAAGATTTGATAAAATAATTTTATAAGTTATGAGGTCTATTTCCGAACTAGTTTGGTTTGGATTGGTTAAATGAATGAATCTAATTTTGGGGTTTTAGTCTTCCGTTACGCTTCACAAATATTTTTTTTTACAGAAGTTTAAATGATGTTGTTAGATAGGAAGGGATGATTTGATGATAAAAAAAAAAAGGGGTTTGGAGAAAGAGATACAGAGGTAGAGAAGTTTCGTCGCCCCACTGACAGAGGAAGGGCCGATGTACGCCCTAGTTGGGGCGATGGAACGCCCCAGGGCAGTTTTACATCGCCCCATCTAGAGGATAAGATGAAGTATCGCCCCAGAAGGGGCGATCAGTCGCCCCAAGGGTGGAAGTTCGTCCCTAGGCAAACGTTTCGCCCAAATAACAGTGAAGGGGGCGATAGTTCACCCCCAAGGAGCGAGTAATCGCCAGTGGCACTGTTCATGTGAACAGTGCCACAAAAGAAAAAATAAAAAAAAATTTTAACAAAATTTCATGCATGCTTTGTACGACATTAAAGTACTACATTTCATAAAAGAAGCTCACACATTTGAAAGCATTTTTAGTCAGTTTTAAGATGTACAATAATTAAAAAAAAAATTTCTTATAAACTTTATAAAAAGTTAAGTCAGTAACAGACAAATTACAGGACGTTACAAAAATGAAGGGAGGGCTTTCGGTGGGGGAGGAGAACGAACAGAGAGAGGGGGAGAGGGGTGTTCCTCTTCTCTGTTTTTTTTTATTTTAATAATAATAATAAACTTAATTATTATATTGCCCTCATTCATAAATCTTTTAATCAATCAACTATTCAGTCTGTTTTCCAGTTGGATTCTTAAATTTTTCTCCATTATCCTCGAAATAATCCTTTACCTACTAGTACAAATTCTCCGTTCTCGATTACAACTAAAACTCCGCCGTTTACAAATATGTAAATCCAAAAATTGTTTTAGTGAAAAATTATGGGTGTTACACCTCTACCATTTTTACACTAACCGGTCGACACCTATACACACAGGTAGGCACTTGGTTTGGTTTTGTCTTTGTAGGTCAACCCTCGCGGTCGACATTTACCTAGTTTGGTCGACACCTATGTATACTGGTTGAAACGTTACACCAGTAACCTTAATAGAAAATTCTCCATTTAAAAAAAAAAGTAATGAACGGAGTTTCAAGGCCTGAACCTATACTTCCCACTCAATTCCAAAATCCACTATATACATAAAAAAGACTACTAAAAGTTTGAAATCTATTTACTCATTTAAAACAACTCAAAATGACTTAACACAACTTGAAATCCTTATATACACAGACACTGGTCAAAACGCCCTAACAGCCGGCTAGATCGTTCCACGAGCGTACTCACCAACTATAGCCTCGTCACCAACTATCGGCTCATCACCTACATCACAGAACTTATCTAGTAGCCTAATACTAAGTAAGAAGTGCATATACAACATAAACACTGAGAACAATACATATCCTATCGTATGCCGTTTCTACAGTTTCGTCTCTACTTTAGTTTCTGTCTCTTTCTTATACATTATTTATCTTACTACTGGGTTCTTATGTACGTAGTAGATCAAGGAGACACACCTCGCGTTCCACCTCACCGGACAAGGCCAACCTCGATCTAGTAAAAGTGACACACCTCGCGGTCCACCTCTATGGACAAGGCCACCACGTAAAAAGGCAGAAGTAGTGACACTCCTCGCGGTTCACCTCACGGGACAAGACCACTCAACCCCACCTTCATTATATTCTTACGTACCTTTTCATTTCATTCATCACATATCACAACCTACTGTTTCATTTCGTAAAAACATGGAAATTCATTTTCGTTTCGTTCTCGTACTTTAAAACCATGATGCATAATCTACTAAAGCATAAAATATGCATGTAGACAACCTAACGAACTGTGGTGTAGGTCTGAAGGCAAAAACACCTATGTACACTACTTACCTGGCGTTCTTAGCAAATTGTCAAAATTCGTACGCTAAACTGGGAAACTGGAGAACCTATAAAATCACACATTTATTAATTCTACTTCGTCGAACTCATAAAATTCTAACACGGAAGTCATAAACTCGTTCTAAATCGAAACTCCTACCCAAACCCCAAATCCTATTCGATTTCTTACCAAATTTGGAAATGAATAACTAGTCTAATATTCGTTCGATTTTGACAATTGAAACAGGTACAGACTCTATAGGACGTCTAGTTTCTATCAGACTAATTCATTTTCTAATCCAATATCCACAGCTTAGCAAAACTTGGCCGAAGAGAACTGTTCTGTAACCTGAGTTTCTCAATCCTTCAAATGTCTAATTCTTTCCATAAAAATCTATAATCTAACCTTTCCTCGTGCTTAAACACCAATGACGAATAAAAATTGACTAACCTCAAAATTTCGTACATGCCTCTAAGGTTCACTAAACTATCTCATAACTCTCACTAACTTCACTTTTAACACTTAAAACCACTAAAGGACTATCTGCTAAAAACTAACCAAAACGTACCTTAAATTTGAGAGGGCTTCGAGCCGGGGGGGGGGGAACCACCGGGGGGGAGTGTTTCTTCTCCTTTCTTTCTCTTTTATTTATTTATTTATATTATTTAATATAATTAATCCTAATTACCTTTTCGCCCTCAACCTTTAACTGTTTAACCAAACGATTATTCGGTCTGTCACCGGCTGGATTTTTACAAATCCATCTTGTCCATTTGCCTTAAAGTACTTAATAGTATAAATTCTCCGCTCTCGATTCCGACTAAAATCATGTCGTCTATCAACACGAAATTTCAAAAATTATTTTAATCGAAATCTTGGTGTTACATTCCACCCTCCTTAAAAAAATATTGTCCTCAAAATTTGTTACCTAAACAACTCTGGATATCGACTCATTATGTCCTGCTGCTGCTCCCAAGTTACTTCTTTGACGTTGTGGTTGTGCCATAATACCTTCACCAGTGGAATCTCTTTCTTGTGTAAAACCTTCACTGAATAATCCAGAATCTCCACTGGTTTCTCCTCATAAGTCAATGTTGGCTGAATTTCTATGCTCTGCTGCTCCACGATATGAGAATGATCTCGCATACATTTCTTTAGCATGGAAACGTGGAATACATTGTGGCTTCATCCATCGAGGTTGGTAGTTGCAGCTGGTAAGCTGTCTTCCCTATTCTTTTAGTAATAAGGAACGGTAAAATATATCTGGGGTTCAGTTGCCCCTCTTTTCGAATCTTACAATTCCTTTGGATGGTGAAATCTTAAGGAACACTTCATCTTTTTCATTAAATTCCAGTTCCCTTCTTATTCTATCAGCATAGTTCTTCTATCGGCTTTGAGCTGTCAAGATTCGTTGTCGAATAAAAGCAATCTTTTATGCTGTTTGTTGCAGAATATCAGGACCAATCAATCGTGCCTCTTCAACTTCATCGCAATACAACGGAGATCTGCACTTTCTCCAATAAAGAGCTTCGTAAGGAGCCATACTTATCATAGCCTGAAAGCTGTTATTATAAGAAAACTCTACCAAAGATAACTATTTGCTCCACAAACCCTAGAATTCCAATATGCAAGCTCGAAGCATATCCTCCAATGTCTGGATAGTCCTCTCAGATTTCTCGTTTGTTTGGGGATGAAATGTTGTACTAAAATTGAGTTGCGTACCCATAGCCTTGTGAAGACTCTTCTCAAATTTTGATGTAAATCTTGGGTCTCTGCTTATATAATCAAAGTCAGAACCACGTGCAATTGTACGATCTCCTGAATATACAGTTTGACAAACTAATCCATAGAATATGTTATCTTTACTAGAAAAAAATGGACTGACTTGGTTAATCGATCCATAATCACCCATATACCATCATAGCCCTTTGTTGTCCAAGACAATCCGACAACAAAGTCCATCGATATCTGCTCCAATTTCAACTCTGGAATAGGCAATGGCTGTAGCTTTCCTGCTGGCCTCTGATGCTCAGCCTTAATCTGCTTGCAAATCAAACACGTCTTGACATACTTTGGCACAATCCTCTTCATATTAATGTTGCTTAAGGTCCCTGTATATCTTGGTGCTTCCTAGATACATAAAAAACTTAGAAAAGTAGGCTTCTACCAGTATTTCCCTTTGCAATTCTTCATTACTCGGAACGAACCATCTATTTCAAAACTTAAAAATTCCATCGTCCGAGTAACAGAACTCCGTCCTATCATTAGAAACTATGCTTGATTTAATTTCATCACATTCAGCATAGTCCTTCTAGGCCTGCTTAACCTTCTCCAGAATAGTGGACTGTAAGGACATGGCTGACACATTCGACACTACTTCCAAGTTGAATTTATGAAATTCTACATCCAAAGCTAACGTCATAACTGGAGTCATGGCTGAAGTGGATGTTGTCACCCTGCTCAATGCATTTGCCACTACGTTTGCTTTGCCAGGGTCGTATTTAATCTCGAAGTCACAGTCCTTCACAAACTCTAACCATCGTCGTTGCCTTATGTTCAACTCTTTCTGTGTGAAAATATACTTCAGACTTTTGTGATCTAAATATATTTCAAACGACTGTTCATACAGATAATACCTCCAAATCTTTAGTGCAAAGACTACCACAGCTAACTCTAGATCGTGTGTCAAATAATTCTACTCATAGGTTTTCAGTTGCCTAGAGGCATCGGCTATCACTTTCACTTCCTACATCAACACACACCCAAGACCTATTTTGGAAGCATCACAGTAAATGCTAAATTTCCTGTCTCCAATCGAAAGTGTCAATATCAGAGCAGTGGTCAATCTCTACTTTAAAGTTTGGAAACTAGGCTCGTAATCTTCAGACCACAAGTACTTCACATTTTTCCTCATCAAACCGGACAAAGGCGTTCCAATCTTCAAAAATCCTTCAATGAACCTCTTGTAATAATCTGTTAACCCGAGGAGACTTTGTATCTCAATGACACTCTTCGGTTGTGGCCATTCTTTAATTGCCTAGATCTTCGCTAGATCAACAAATACGCCATCACTCGAAATGACATGACCCAGAAAATGAACAGCCAATCCATCCCAAAAATCACATCGTATCCAGTTATGCTCATAATAATAAGATTAGCTAACAGGTCTTTACTTCCCACAGACACTATACTATCTCCTACGACTTAATCAAAGAGCATACGTCCTCTACAAGGTAACATCACTTCATAACTATAGTCTGTCACTACAGGCCATACATTTAACTTGATTGCGAACGCAGTTACAATAAACGAGTGCGTCGCACCAGAGTCAATCAAGGTGTAACATCCAGGATTTTTGCTAAAGTAATTTTCTAGTTTTTGTATTGGTAAACGACAAAGTTTTGCTCGGAATCGAAAACGGAGAATTTGTACTAGTAGATGAAAGATTTTTTTAGGCTAATAGTCTAAAGAAAATTTTAGGATTTCAACCGCACACGGACCGAATAATTGTTTAACTAAAAGATTAAACAGTGAGGGCGATATAGTAATTAGGTTATTATTATTATTTTATTTTTTTAACATAAGTGAAAAGAGGGAGGGAAATCATAGAACACTTCGGTGATTCCTCTCCCCCCACCCCCCCTCTCAATGTGAAACCCTCCCCTTCCTTTGATTCCTCCTCATACCAACAGCAGTTCTTCTCCGATTCTTCAACATCTTTCAAACTTTCGGTAAATTTAAGTTAGTTTTTGAGTAGATAGTCAGTTCGTTAGTTGTTTTGAGTGTTAAAAGTAAAGTTAGAGGGAGTATCGGATAGTTTTGGTAACCCTAGGAAGGAGATACGAAATTGGAGATTTGTAGTTGATTTTTGTTCATATATTGGTGTTTAAGCATGAAGTAGGAGTAGATTACGGATTTTTATCAAGAAGATTAAGCGATTTGATAACCGAAAAACTTGGGTTACGAAACGGTTTTTGTTCGGCCGAATTTAACCAAGCTGTAGATGTGGGATTGTGAAATAGATGAAGTCGTTAGAGACTATACGTCCTAAGGAGTCTGTACCGGTTAAAAGCGAGTGATTCTGATAACCGATGCAAAAGTTATGTGCGTTTGAAGTTAGATTGATGATTGGCCAGAAATTGGGTTAGCGAGCGGTTTTAGTTTAGCTTTAGTTGATCAAGTTAGTAGCCGTAGTGTTTAGTACGTAGAATGAGTTGTGAGCTGAGTGTCAATGTGAATTGGTTATGTGATAGGTTGAGTCCGAGAAAGTGATAGAAACGAGCACCACAGAATGCTAGGACGTCAGGTAAGTAGTGTTTCCATGTGCATTGCCTTTATGGACCTACACCATGGGACGGTAAAGAGGTATTGTGTGTTTTGTCTAGTCATGCATCATGTTTTTTGTCACACCGGCGCCAGACTTTTTCCCGAAGCTGGCGCCCCGTGATGGCAGCCGAGTGCGCCCACTCGACTCAGCCCTCCGTTCCTCCGAGCGGCCAAGTCCCGCCAAGGCCCATCGTTGCTCTTTGGAACCACGCTCGAGTACCGCCTAATAACCCGAGCGTCGTGACGAGTGTCGAGACCCCATGCTTTACGAGAACCCACTCTCAAACTTTTATTCCACTCAACAAAAGGAAACGGTTACAACACCGAGTCATAACCCAGCAAGGGACGCACACACATCGTGCTCTCAATGCTCGGCAGACCATCTTATTTATAGCCTACCAAAACTGTTTGCCGAGGCCCCTGGCCCTGCCGAAGCTTGCCACGTGCCAGTCGCAACTTCCATGCAGCCCCCTGGTTGCATGCACGCTAACTACCTGCCCATCAGTTGCGTGTTCCTCTTATGCGTGTGCATGCACGTTAACTGCCTCTGCATCGTGCACCCTGCCCCACGCCTTGCATGCTCTGGTCCGCCCGCCCAGCTCTTCTGCATGCCTTCTGCTGACTGCCCCCGCCAGCCTGTGCTGCATGCCCACTAACTGCCCTGCATCAGTTGCAGGCAAGCTATGTGCCTGCGCACCAGTTGCGTGTGCCCCGACTGCCAAGACCACCCTTGTCCAGCAGACTGTCTGGACCGCCCTCGTCCAGCCCCTTTCGTGCACACCAACTGCCTGCGCCCTGCACTCTGCTGAACCGTCTTGTCCAGCACATGGCTCCCATTCGCGCGCGCCTGTCCGTCGGCCCCGAATCTCAAACCATGCCACGGTGTGCTTCGGCCCAGCCTTGCACACCCGTGGGCTAGCTTCTCCCGACCAGCCCACATGCCAAGTGCCCCGCTCACTCGGCCCACTTGTGGCCTCCTTGGCCACCAAGTGCTCTGCGGATCCACTGCGCCCAATGCTGCTGAACTGCTCCAGCCCAGCACGCCCATCTGCCAAGTGCTCCGTTCACTCGGCCCACTGGTGTCCTCCTCGGCCACCCAGTGCTGTGTGCATCCGCTGCGCCCAGTGGTGCTGAACAGCTCCTGTCCAGCACGCCCGTCATGTCGAGTGTCTGCTCACTCGGCCCACTTAGCACCACCCTCGGCCACCAAGTGCTGCACGCATCTCCCATAATGCGCGCGCCGCCCATCATGCAGCTATGGGTGTGACAAACCACCCCCACCAATTGAAGTCGATGCCCTCATCGACTGCCGATAAGTGAAAACGCCCCAGTTCACCAACTCTCCAAGTCTAGTGTCCTTCTCCCAAGGTTAACCTCCTGGCTTTCCACCTTATCTTTTCTCGCACCATCGTCCGTCTTGTTCCTTTTTGCCCGCCCCAGCGTGCATAGTTGATTGAACGCCACCCTCGGTCTTATCTTCAAGTCACCTTTTTGAACATCCGGCCCTCCAAGTGCATCATGCTACAGCTGCCCACGCTGTGCTAGATAACCGCCCATAACTCGACCTAGCACCGGCCAACTTAGTGTCCTCCTCGGCCACCAAGCAAACCACGCATCAGTTGCCCGCATCGTGCTGAACCGCCCACGCCCAGCACTGGTCGCCTTAGCATCTCGATGCTAAGCACCATCACGCTGCCACCTTTACCATAAAAGGTCAGCTTCAAGCTAAAGACCCTTCTCTTGGCGCCTCCACGCCTGGTTTTTAGCCTGCTCAATGCTCGGCCACCCCCGAACATTGTCTCATTGACTGCCCCCACACAGCCACATCCACATGCACTTCTTCGCGACAGCGCATCCGATTTTGCCTCCTCGGCCACTTGCAAGTCGGGTGCTCCCCGAACCTGCCTTGGCTGACCCAGCAGCCACATGCACTTCTCCGTGACAACGCATTTTTGCCCACTTGATTCTGCCACCTTGGCTTTTGCTCCCACAACTCCTGCCTAGAGTTTGGGCAAGTGGTTAGAGCCCACCCCCTTGGTTCGACTCTCTCGGTGATCAGGACTACACCTTCTGAACACCACGGCAACACCTCCACATAGCGCCTCCCACGCCTTGTGCTGCCGACTGTCGAGCCAACTGCTTGACCCGACCCGGCGTTGTTGACTGCACCTGCCAACTCCGCCATCACCAGCATCACAGTTAAATTGACTTGGCCCAACACGGCCTTGGGTCGAACTTTACGCGCCACACTTCCTACGCCTAGGATCGCAACGTGGCCAATCCGCCTCTGGTGCCCCATAACACCATATGCACCAAGCCCTCTTCAACCGCACGCTCGAGCAACTTCCTTAACGAAGATGCCTTGCCCGATGGACCAACCCGATGATTGCCTACACCATTGCGCTTATCCATCCGAGTTTTCCGCCGCACCATCATCTCTTGAAGCTCCTCGCCCCAAGGGTGCCTTCGCCTTCCGCCAAATCCTCCCATTGAGCAATTCTGCGCGAAGTTTAGGCACTGCCGAGCCCCCTCACCCGGCATCCATCTTATGAGCAGCACCTTCCACCGAGCGATGGTGACATCGTATCTGCAACCTTTGCCACACGACTGCCACTTTTTGATCGAGTCTCCCGTAACCTGATCCTTTGCCTCCTCGGCCATCCCCCGATTAAGTCCGCCTCATAAGACTGTTTTGAGCTCCTCGCCCATCATGCATGTCCTCGCGCGACAATGCATTGCTGCCTACCCCAACAGGCACACCAACCACCCGCGATTGATGCTGTTGCTCCGTCGACTCCGCGTCTAGGAGCTGCAGTGGACCAACTCTGGACACCTCCTCGGCCAATTCCAGCGAGTCCTCCACCACAATTTTGGCATCCGCTGCCAAGTGCCGACTAATCGTGGCAGCACTATCCTTCACCGCAACATGAGCAACCACCTCCAAGTCCTGCTCCAAGTTCAGAATGAAATGCTCCACCTTCTTAGCCATCTGATGCCCCCCATAAGACACTGGCTCCGGGACTTCATTTTGCTGAGTAGCACTGCGCACCAGCGTCCTCCTCACAGCGCGCTTGACAAAGGCCACCGCCAATTCAAGTGCTCGGACATCGCACCCAATGCCCTTGATGGACTCCCCCGATCCATCGCCACTGACCTGCACCAAGTAAGCTAAGTCCCGCGTTTGCGCCACCAGATCCCAACACCGAGCTGCAAGATCACGCCCCCACACGCATCATTGGACTCCTCCATGGTTTGTATCTGATCCACGCCCATCGCAACGTTCCTCCTCGTAACCGTGCTCTGATACCAATCTATCACGGCGGCCGCCAGACTTTTTCCCGAAGCTGGCGCCCCGTGATGGCAGCCGAGTGCGCCCACTCGACTCAGCCCTCCGTTCCTCCGAGCGGCCAAGTCCCGCCAAGGCCCATCGTTGCTCTTTGGAACCACGCTCGAGTATCGCCTAATAACCCGAGCGTCGTGACGAGTGTCGAGACCCCATGCTTTACGAGAACCCACTCTCAACCTTTTATTCCACTCAACAAAAGGAAACGGTTACAACACCGAGTCATAACCCAGCAAGGGACGCACACACATCGTGGTCTCAATGCTCGGCAGACCATTTTATTTATAGCCTACCAAAACTGTTTGCCGAGGCCCCTGGCCCGACCAAAGCTTGCCACGTGCCAGTTGTAGCTTCCATGCAGCACCCTGGTTGCATGCACGCTAACTGCCTGGCCATCAGTTGCGTGTTCCTCTTACGCGTGTGCAAGCACTTTAACTGCCTCTGCATCGTGCGCCTTGCCCCACGCCTTGCATGCACTGGTCCGCCCGCCCAGCTCTTCTGCATGCCTTCTGCTGACTGCCCCCATCAGCCTGTGCTGCATGCCCACTGACTGCCCTGCATCAGTTGCATGCACGCTATGTGCCTGCGTACCAGTTGCGTGTGCCCCGACTGCCTGGACCGCCCTCGTCCAGCAAACTGTCTGGACCACCCTCGTCCAGCCCTGCACTCTGCTGAACCGTCTTGTCCAGCACATGGCTCTCCTTCGCACGCGCCTGTCTGTCGGCCCCGAATCTCGAACCATGCCACGGTGTGCTTCGGCCCAGCCTTGCACACCCGTGGGCTATCTTCTCCCGACCAGCCCACATGCCAAGTGCCCCGCTCACTCAGCCCACTTGTGTCCTCCTCGGCCACCAAGTGCTCTGCGCATCCGCTGCGCCCAATGCTGCTGAACTGCTCCAGCCCAGCACGCCCATCTGCCAAGTGCTCCGCTCACTCGGCCCACTGGTGTCCTCCTCGGCCACCCAGTGCTGTGCGCATCCGCTGTGCCCAGTGGCGCTGAACAGCTCCTGCCCAGCACGCCCGTCATGTCGAGTGCCTACTCACTCGACCCACTTAGTACCACCCTCGGCCACCAAGTGCTGCACGCATCTTCCATAATGTGCGCGCCGCCCATCATACGGCTATGGGTGTGACATTTTTGAAAAGGGTAACGAAAATAAATTTGAACATGGTTTTAGTGCAAATGTAAAGTGTGACGCGTGGCAGTGAGAAAGATGAGTGTGTGGATAGCTTTGGCCCCATTGCTGGAAAAACAGGGATGGTGGCAACATACCAAGGGTGGTGTGGCAAGTGCGTCCACCCTCACGCTGGGATGGCTACTGCGGTGTGTGTGTGGTGGTGAGCAACTCAGGCCCCGTTGCTGGAGGAACCAAAACGGTGGAGATGTGCCAAGGGGTGGTGTGGCGAGTGCGCCAGCCTCACCCTGGGATGGCTGCTGCAGTGTGTGTGTGGTAGTGAGCAACTTTAGCCCAACTACTGGAGGAACCGGTACGGTAGCGACGTGCTAGGTGGTGGTGTGGCAAGTGCGTCCAACGTCACCCTGAGATGGTTGCAGTGTGTGGATTGACGTGTATGTACGACTTGTGGGCCCCGTGCTGGAGGAACCGGGACAGTGGCGACGTGCTAGGGTGTGAGATGGCGAGAGAGTCCAGCCTCACCATTGTGCGACTATACATCGTGGAACAGGTTACGACAACACGAGTGAGAATGTAGAGACTGCATGTGATAGGATTGCATTGTCAGTTTTTCATTTTATATTGCACTACTTACTGAGCATTAGGCTTACGTTGTGTGTTTTGTGGTGTAGGTGCAAAGATTCCTACTGGTGAGTTACGATAGTCAAGGCAAGACAAGTAGGCAGTTAGCGGCGTGCTACCATGTACCGGCAGGTGGATTTTGTTAGGGCAACCCAACCCGTGAAGTGAGGTTGGATGGTAGGTTTTGAGGGTTATATTTTGTGGAGTCCGTTTTAAGTGTATAGGAAATTGGGGTATAGATTTTGTTGTATAAACGAATATTTCAAATGTCGATAAATGTAATTGAAACTACTAGGGAGATTGTGATTAAAGAATCAAGGTTTTTACGCGGTGGTATTAATTGCTGGAGTTTTTGTCGTTCATTTTCTTTTTACTGATTTTTTTTTCTTTAGGCAGCTGGTGCAAAGTGTCGTCTACTATGTATAGGTGTCGACCGAACTAGGCAAATGACGACCGCGGGGGTCGATCCACGGGAACAAAGCAAAACTAGGTGTCAACTAGTAACTTTAGGTGTCGACCGATTAGTATAAAAATGGTAAAAGTGTCGACCGCGAGGTTCGACCGAGGGTGGGCAGAGAGAATTAAAGTGTGGACCAGTGAAGACAAATGTCGACCGCTCTATGTGATGAGCGTAGAGGTGTCGACCGCAAGGTCGATCGGCGGCAGGCAAAGAGAATTAAAGCCTCAACTGGTGTTTACAGGTGTCGACCAGTTCTTTTTTTTTTTTTTTATGTTTTGAAAAGAGAAGTTTTATTTAAACTGATCCTTAATCGAGTTTTTTGCTGCGACGTTCTTAAACATTTTCAAAGATGTCGTTCTAAGTCGGTCGAGGAACAAAAGTTTTAAAATTTTATACGAATTTTATCGATTTGATTAATAAATCAACAGTTCGTGACCTGGGTCATGGAACGACTCGGGGGGGCGCTACAGAGGTGGAGACTTAGCAGAGCTAGCCGGACACTACGTCGGTTTTTGGGGCGCTACACAAGGTATATGAAGGTACATAATTTATCAATATAGTATCTGACACTTCGGCGGTCTGGTCGTTATTGCCCGACTCGATCATGGAAAATACCCTCGGTGTTGTGCGTGTCGACTCCTTCTTCAAAGCTTGGCCATCTCTACTGACATGGCGCACCTCGTTACAGTTGAAATACTAAGTAACTCTGGGCTTCGAGCAATCTCTGACTAGGTGTCCGGCTTCGTTACAATTATAGCACTCCTGGGTTCAATCTGCATTTACCCGGGTGGTACTTCAAACACTTAGGGCACTGGGGGTACTGCACCATCCCTTGAGGCCTTTTGCTACTTCTCTGGCTACTCAAACTCTCGCTAAGCCTCTTTGTGCCTCATTGTTGTTATTGCCGCGAGGCACCTCTACTTTGCTGCGTGGTAATCTCCTTGAAAGCTCTTCTAGAAGCTTCCTTCTGCTTAACGCAATTCATTTCAGCTTCCTCCACTTCTAGTGCCATAGCCACGATCTTCGGATATGGTAATTCCTAAGTTCCGACTATTTTTACTTCCTTATATATTTCTGGCTTTAATCCCTGTACAAATTAAAACATTTTATCCTCGTTCCTACTGATTAAATTGCTGGCAAATTTAGACAAGAACTCAAACAGCTGGTTGTACTCAGTTGCAGATCTCGTTTGCTTTAACTGTAGGAACTCTATTCTCTTCGTCACTTGGAGTGTGCTGTTGAAATACTTGTCATAAAAAGCATTTTTGAACTTCTCCCTCGTGATGTGTTATACATCGGTGGTGGTTTCCAAAACCACCCACCAGAATCGCGCATCCTTCGCTAAATGAAACGTGGCTAGTGAAATCTTATCTTTCTCTTCTACCTTCGCATACTTGAACATGCTCTCAATCGTACAGATCCAGTCCCCTATAGTCGTTGGATCCGATGACTGTCCTTCAAAAGTTGGTGGTCGCAACCTCTGAAATCTATCTCCTGACTGGTCATGACTAGAACTAAATCCAGCACTTCTTTGAACTTCTCGATTCAGCAAAATTCCTAGCTACTGAGACTGTCGGTTCAGTAATTTGGTCAACTGTCTGATCGTCATCGAATCGTCCTCATTCCTTGAATCAGTTGTCTCTCTCGGTGTTCTTGGGCGTCTTGGTCATCTAGACATTTTGACTACTTTCCTGGACAAAAGTTAATCACTCTAATCAGCATCTAATAATTAAACTTAAACTTAAACTTAAACACTTACAGTTGTCGAAGCACGTCATGCAGCGATTGGCGCTGTTAGGTAATCATTTGAACGGTTTGACCAATTGGCTATGATACCAACACTGTAGCGTCTTGAAAACTGACTCGTTTCTTCGCTCTGATACCCACCCTGTAGCGTCCCGAAAACCCATTCATTTCTGGTTCGCTCTGATACCAACACTGTAGCACCTCCTAGTCATCCCCAAACCCGAGTCACTAACCATACTCTTACACATTAAAATCGAATGAAATTTGTGAAAAATTTAAAACTTTATTTCCCCAACTTAAAACGACACCTTTGAAAACTTTTAAAGGCGTTGCAGTGGAATATTTTAACCAAAATCATTTTAAATATAATTTCAAGTTTTTAAAATAATAAAAAGGAATTTTTGGTCGACCACTAAAACCTTCAGTTGACACTTGACCTGTAACACCCAGAATTTTGTCTCAACCATGAGTTGCCCTTAGAATTTTTGTGTTAAGAGGGCATAACAACGATCATAAGTTACGATAAAAATTTGATTGAGGAAGAGGATAGTGGAGGGGAAACAATGGATGTAGATAGCTAAGAGTAAAGTACATGTAGTGTGTTTTATTTGTTGTTTTAATGATAAATAATAGCAAAATGAAGTGGAATTTTAGCACATCATTTCATACACAGATAGATAGCCAGACAGAAAGAACGAATCAAATTCTGGAGGATATTCTTACAGCTTGTGTGTTCGAATTTCAAGGTACGTGGAGTAAATACTTGCCATTAATCGAGTTCTCCTACAATAATAGCTATCAGACTACGATTGGTATGGCTCCGTACGAAGCGCTTTATGGATGGAAAGGCAGATCTCCTCTGTATTGGGATGAAATTGGTGAAGGTAGTTTAATTGGACCCGATATTCTCAAGCAAACTGCAGAGAAGATTTCCATTATTAGACAAAGAATAGAGGTATCTCAAAGTTGATAGAAGAGTTACGCCGATAACAGACAAAGAGAATTGGAATTTCAGGAGGGCGATGACGTATTCCAGAAGATTTCTTCATTCAAAGGAGTTATGCATTTCGGAAAGAAAGGAAAACTTAGTCCTCGTTACGTTGGACCTTTCCCTATTGTGAAAAGAATCGTGAAAACAGCCTACAGGTTACAACTTGTGGCAACTATGGAAAGCATCCACAATGTATTTAACGTATCTATGCTCAGAAAGTGTGTACGTGATCCATCTCACGTCGTAGAACCAATAGAAATTGAAGTTCAACCAACACTGACATATGAAGAGAAACCAGTAAGGATTCTAGGTCTTCGATTAAAGTGCTACGCAATAAGGAAATTCCACTAGTAAAGTTTATGTGGCGGAATCAGGAGTGTAGGAAGCCACGTGGGAAAGGAAACATGATATGATGAGTAGATATCTTTAACTTTTTGGTTAATCAAATTTTGGGGACAAAAGTTTGTTTAAGGAGGGGGGAATCTAACACCCAAAACTTTTGTATATTTTGTCCCAATAATATTTGATGAATTATTTTAAAACAATAGATGGAAACAGCAGAGGAAGAAATGAGAATTAACAAAAGAGAAAAATAAAATAAATAAGTGAAAATAAGAAATAAAAAGAGTGAAAAATGTTGTAAATAAGAAATAAGGTCAATTTTTATGAAATTAAAAGTTCTGTGTAAATTAAGTAAATAAATTAAAGATAAACTTTATTAAATAGAAGTAGAGGAGGCCGAGACAAAAATAATCAAACCAAGGGAACATGCAAGAGGATTCTTCCAAGAAATCCAACCCTAGAACAGAGGATGGCAACCGAGAGGTGGACAACCATAACAACAACAACGCAGTGTAAAAAGGCCATTTGATGTGAAGACTGATCAAGGGAAGGGAAAACAAGTATAAGAAACTTCTCAGAAGCCTCTGCGTTGTAAATGTCAGAAGGAGCATTTTGGCAATTGTAGGATGGGTACAGACAAATGCTTCCGATGTGGGGAGACTGGCTACTTTGTTAGAGACTGTGCGAAGCTAGGTAGAGACCATAAGAGAGTGATGCCATGGATTTTGGCTTTTATAGAGCTTGACGAGGAAGAAGGCGATGTGCATCATTCAGTGATCATAGGTACAATTTTGATTGCTAGTGTAACTGCGTTTACGTTAATTGATATGGGTGCTACGCATTCGTTTGTTTCAACTGTCTGCGTAGTTAAAGATAATTTGCTGCCCAGTTTAATTGGTTGCTTTTATAGTGTGATGTTACCATCAAGAGAACATTTACACTCAGAGCAAGTAGTTCAAGGCAATATTATTTCAGTAGGAAATAATACTCTTTATGCCAATTTTATTGTAATGGACATGAAGGGTTATGACATTATTTTGGGAATGGATTGGCTATCCGCCATTACGCTACCATCGTCTGCAAAACGGGAATTGTGTATTTCTATCCTCTGGGTAAAGAACAGTTTGTTTTTCAAGCGATAAAAAGGGCCAGCAAGATGCCTGTTTCATATTCTATGATGGCCCATCAAAAGTTTAAGGATGGACGCTCAGTTAATTTAGTCAGTGTGATCGACACGCAGGTACTCAGTAAAGTGAAGTTGAGGGATATTCTGGTTGTTCGAGAATCTCCATAAGTTTTTCTCGACAATCTTCCAGGTTCACCTCCGGACCGAGAAATTGAATTTGTGATTGACATGTATCAAGGAGCTGAGTCGGTGTCAAAGAATCCATATAAACTGGTGCCTACTGAATTAAAGCAATTGAAGTCTCAATTCGAAGAATTGGTAAGCAAGGGCTTTGCTCGACTGAGTTTTTCTCCCTGGGGTGCTCCTGTTCTATTTGTAAAGAAAAAGGATGGGACACTCAGAATGTGTATCGATTATCGAGAATTGAACAAGTTTACAATAAAGAACAAGTATCCATTGCCTCGGATAGAAGATTTGTTCGATCAACTGCAAGGTGCCCGAGTTTTCTCAAAGATCGACCTACGCTCGGGTTATTATCAGCTGAAAGTTAGAGCTGAAGATGTTCCGAAGACTCCATTTTGTACTAGGTATGAGTATTTTGAATTCTTAGTAATGTCTTTCAAACTCACAAATGCGCTTGCAGCCTCCATGGATTTGATGAACATTTCTTCCAGGAATACTTAGACAAGTTTGTCATTGTCTTTATCGACGATATCTTGGTGTATTCGCGAACAGAAGAGGATCATAAGGAGCATATAATAATTGTTCTGTTGACTCTGAGGCATCATAAATTGTATACGAAGCTGTTAAAATGCGATTTCTGGCTAGACATAATTCATTTTCTACGCCATGTAGTTTCAAAAGAAGGAATTTCTGTTCATCCAGCTAAAATACAAGCTCTTAAAGATTGGCCACAACCAAGAAATGTGAGAGATATACGTGGTTTTCTTGGATTGGCCAGATACTATTGGAAATTCATCAAGAGATTTACAAGTGTTGCAGTGCCACTATCTCGATTGACGAGGAAAAATGTAAAGTTTCTCTAGTCGGCAGACTGTGAAGAAAGCTTCCAACAGCTAAAGTAGACGTTTACTACCGTACTTGTCTTGACACTGCCAGTTGAAGGTGACAAGTTTAACATATACTGCAATGCATCTAAAACTAGACTGGGATGCGTACTAATGCAAGAAGGAAAAATTATTGCGTATGCTTCTCGACAATTAAAGACGTATGAACAGAACTATCTCGCTCACAATCTCGAGCTAGCAGCGGTTGTCTTCGTATTGAAAATATGGAGACATTATTTATATGGACAACAACGCAAGGTATTTTTGGATTTACGCAGAAAGAGCTGAATATGCGGCAAAGAAAGTAGTTAGAATTTGTCAAGGATTATGATTTTCAAATCAAATACCACCCAGGAAAAGTGAACAAAGTAGCTGATGCCTTGAGCAAGATGCCTACAACGAGCCAATCTTCAGTTTCATCGTTACAGGTATCACTACAACCTGAAATTTCCAGGTTTAATATGGAGATTGTGTCAGACCCGTCAGCCATGCTCACTGCCATTTCACTGAAACCGATAATTCTGGACAAAATTCGAGAAGCTCAATAGAAAGATCTTGATAGTGAAAGCTTCAGATTGAGCATGGTATCTAATGATTCGTCTGATTTCAACCAGTTAGACGATGGCACATTCAAGTTCAGAAACAGATGGTACGTGCCTAATGATTAGGAATTGAAGAAAAAGATCTTATCAGAAGCTCACTCATCGAATTTCTCTGTACATCCCAGTACACAAAGATGTGTATAGACCTGAAACACCACTTCTGGTGACCTAACATGAAAAGGAAAATTGCTAGATACGTGGAAACCTGTTTAATCTGTCAACAGGTCAAAGCATAGCACCAAAGGCTAGCTAGAACTTTACAACCTCTACAAATTCCAGAATGAAAATGGGAGCAAATTTAAATAGATTTTATTATTGGACTTCCTAGAACTACGAAAGTATATGATGGAATCTGGGTTATAATTGACCGTCTGACAAAGTCCGCCCATTTTGTACCAGTCAAGATGACGTATTCCATGAATCAACTTGCAAAGCTATATGTTCAAGAAATTGTCAAACTACACGGGGTTTCTATTTCAATTGTTTAAGACAGAGATTCAAAATTTACTTCAAAATTTTGGAAAAGTCTACATAAAGCTATGGGAACTCAGTTGAATTTCAGCATGGCATTTCATCTACAGACAGATAGACAGACAAAAAACAAATGAAATTTTGGAGGATATGCTTAGAGGTTGAGTGTTAGAATTTCAAGGTACGTGGAGTAAATACTTTCCATTAATCGAGTTCTCCTACGATAATAGCTATCAGACTACGATTGGTATGGCTCTCTACAAAGCGCTTTATGGACGGAAATGCAGATCTTCTCTGTATTGGGACGAAGTTGGTGAAGCTAGTTTAATTGGACCCGATATTCTCAAGCAAATTGCAGAGAAGATTACCATTATTAGACAGAGAATAGAGGTAGCTCAAAGTTGATAGAAGAGCTACACCGATAACAGACGAAGAGAATTGGAATTTCAGGAGGGCGATGAGGTATTCCAGAAGATTTCTTCATTCAAAGGAGTTATGCGTTTCAGAAGGAAAGGAAAACTTAGTCCTCGTTACGTGGGACCTTTTCCCATTGTGAGAATAAGCGTGAAAATAGCCTACAAGATACAACTTCTGGCAACTATGGAAAGCATCCACGATGTATTTAATGTATCTATGCTCAGAAAGTGTGTACCTGATCCATCTCACGTTGTAGAACCAATAGAAATTGAAGTTCAACCAACACTGACATATAAAGAGAAACCAGTAAGGATTCTAGGGTCTTCCATTAAAGTGCTATGCAACAAGGAAATTCTACTAGTAAAGGTTCTGTGGCGGAATCAGGAGTGGAGAAAGCCACATGGGAAAGGCAACAGGATATGATGAGTAGATATGCTGAACTTTTTGGTTAATCAAATTTTGGGGATAAAATTTTGTTTGAGGGAAGAATGTAATACCCAAAACTTTTGAACATTTTATCCCAATAATATTCGATGAATTATTTTAAAACGATAGATGGAAACAACAAAGGAAGAAATGAGAATTAGCAAAAGAGAAAAGGAAAATAAATAAGTGAAAATAAGAAATAAAAAGAGTGAAAAATGTTGTAAATAAGAAATAAGGTCAATTTTTATGAAATTAAAAGTTATGTGTAAATTAAGTAAATAAGTTAAAGTTAAACTTTATTAAATAAAAAAAAAATACAACCTTCTTTTCCATTCTCACGATTTCTTCAGCAGCTACCTACTGTCTTCTCTTATTTTTTCTTCAACCGAGACTTCCTTATTTCAAGGGATTAAGGTAAGGTTTAAATTAAGCTTGAGTTTTTCATGCAAAATTGCATGTTTTAGTGATGTTTATGGACGATGTTTAGTATGGATTTTGGATCTCTGAAAATTCAGAGTTAGGGTTAGTCTTTCTTCTTCTTTAGGATGTTCCAACTTAAATTTAGAGGTTCTAAAGGTCTTGGATGGAGTAAAATGGAAGATTATGCATAATGAAAGTAAAAATTATAGGTGAGTTTGAATTTTATGAAAAACAGAACAGATTCTGTTCTTGGGACTTTTGGCCTAGTTATTGGTTCTCTTTTGCAAAGTGAATTATTTCATTATAAAGTAGACTCTTAGAGGAGTCCATAGCACTTGGAATTACTTGATTCTGAGTTATATCGAGAAAGTTATGAGTGTTTGAAATTGGACAAAAAACTATTATAAGAAAATCTGGAAGTTTCTTACGTGTATGTTAAGTGTTTCAATTTGATGTTTTATTAGGTTGTTTGATTTCCACGGTTAAAGAAAATAGACTCCAAGTTAAATTGCAAAGGACCCGAGGTAAGTCTTCCTTATTTGCTTGGCCGATTGGGCCTACACCACAAGAATTTTCGTTTCGAGGAATTGAGGATTTAGATTGTTTTAATGTAAAATGGATGGGTAGTTAGGTTGTTTAAGTTATAGATTGTCTTGTATGTTTCCATTGATTGTTTTATACGTTTAAGCATCATGAACTGTTCATGCATCAAGTTCTTTCAAAAATGGCATGAAAATGAATTTCAACACATGTTTTACAAAAAGAAATGAACTAATGAAAAGAAATGAATGCATGTAATCGCGGTCATGTCGGGGTGGGGTTCGGACATGGTTGCCCCGTAGGTGAAGCATGTTTTCCCCTCGATAGATGGAGAAGACTATCTAACCGCTTGATATGCCTTATCTTTTTGGTGAGAATAAACCCCCAGTGACATCCCGCTATGTAACAAAATAAAATGAAATGACTGCATATTTTACGAACTGCATACGCATAGCATGTATTTACATTTATGTTGACTTGCTGAGCCTTTATCTCATAGATGTTTCTTTGATGTAGGTGATTTAGAAGAAGGTGAGGACATCTAACCTAAACCCGACGAGTGATGCCATTGAAGAAGAATGGTCGTGGGAGAGCATTTGTGGCTGTCGGAGCGTGATTGACACGTGAGCTATGTGATAGTGTTTTGGGAGTGATGTATAGAGGTTATGACATATGATCAAGTATTTAGGTGTCGAATTGTTTTGGATGTGTAGACAGGAGAAGTTTAGGAGTTGGATTAAATGGTTTTATGTTTAAATACATATTGAATATTTTGAATAAGTTAATCGGTTTAACGGTAAATGGAAGGGTAGGCTTCTTGTTTTTTTATAAGATTTATGAAATTGGGAGATTAGTATGCTATAGGTGCCCGTTAGAAAGTTTACAATGATTGCGGTCGTTTTTAGAGGGTGTCAGTTAAGATTTCTGGTGATGAAGTATCAACCTATCTTAGTAAGAGTCGATTAATTTTGCAAGAGGTGTCGACCTGTCCTTGCAGGTGTCGACCGATGTCAAACAGAGAGGAATGAAGTGTCAGCCTATTTTAGTAGGGGTCGACCAATTTTATAAGGAGTGTCGACCTGTCCTTGTAAGTGTCGACCGTTATTAAAATAGAAAGCAATGAAATGTCGATCTGTCCTTGTAGGTGTCGACCGATGTCAAACAGAGAGCAATGAAATGTCGACCCGTCTCCACAAGTGTCGACCGAAACTCTTGTTTTACTGTTTTCAATACTTCAAATTAAGTTTACTTTATACTAGGCTTCTATGAAAAGATTGTTATTCCGCTGTAAATGATTTAATGTTTTACACGATGATGCTTTAAGATTTCGAATTGAAAAAGAAAAAAAAATTTATGAGATTTTTAGGTATGATGTCTAGGGGTGTGGCAATGGGTGCCTACTTGATGCACGTGAGAAAGTGGATGATTAATAAAAATGACAACAAAACGAGAACGAAACAAAATGTAGAAACTGCATGACCGGTGAGCTCTATGATCATGGGCTTGATTAGGATTGCAATTGGTGACCTATGCTGGTGTGATGGTGCAGGCAGTTTTGTTAGGGCAACTCGACCATGGTGTGGAGATGCTGTGATTTAGTAGGCCCTTTGGTGGTAAAACTTAGGTTGTACATATATTTTAGGGTACGTAGTATTCGGGTGATATGTGAATTGGTATTTTGATATATATATATAGTATGTTTCTTTAAACTGCTAGATTTTGGGTTAGACCCCTTTTAGTCGTTCTATTGTCGAATTTTCATGAAATCCTGTGAAGGAAGTGTCGACATATAGGTTGAGTGGTCGACCAAGCCTAACAAGTGTCGACCAATATTTAGTAGGTGTCGACCACTTAGTGCGACAATACGTACAGAGTGTCGAACTGCACGTAATAGTGTCGACCAAACTCTGTAGGTGTCGACCACCTGGGTTGACCGACGCAGACACAGCGAAAGGAAGTGTCGACCGGTAGTGTAAAATAGTCGAGAGTGTCGACTTCAAGGATCGACAGATGCGGACAGAGAGAAACGTAGTGTCGACCGGTGCATGCAAGTGTCAACCAGTGTTTACCGAGGTCGACCAAAAATGTTTTCTAGTGTTAAAAAACTTGAAATTTTATTTAAACTGATTTTAATCAAGCCTTCCACTGTGACGATTTTAAACTTTTTCAAAATGTCGTTTTAAGTCGATGAACAAAAGTTTAAAATTTTACACGACATTTTATTGAGGGGATAAGTAAGGGTACTTAGATATTTACCTAAACTAGTAGGTCCTTGAGCGGATCCTACATTAGCCCCAAGACGTTGGTCTCTAACTAGAAAAGTAAATGCTTAAGCTTGAGAAGCTTCTGGTCCAGTAGGGCCTTAAAACTCACTAGGATCAGTAGTATTATTGAACCAGACAAAGCAATAAGCAATAAAACTATTGGCGAACTGGGTCCGGGGACGACTCAGCGGCGCTACGGTGATGATGACAGTGCAGACGGAGCCGGAGAATGGGTAGGTTTACTTTACATGACCCGTTCTGCACACAGGGGTCGACACCTATATACATAGGTTGACACCTTATTTGCCTCTGTTTGCACTGGTCGACACCTGGTTACACCGGTCGACATATCAATCTTATCTGTTTGCACCGGTCGAACCTTGTGGTTGACACCTCTTCAATTTTTATATTAACCGGTCGACACTTGGTTTGGTTCTGTCTCTGTAGGTCGACCCTCGCGGTCGACATTTACCTAAATTGGTCGACACCTATTCACATCGATCGACACCTTACACTAGTAACCTTAACAGAAAATTCTCCATTTATCTAAAAAGTAATGGATGAAGTTTAAAAGCCCGAACTTACACTTCCTACTCAATTCCAAAATCCACTATATTGATAAAAATGGCTACTAAAAGTTTGAAATCCATTTACACATTTAAAAGGACTCAACACAACTCAACACAACTCGAAATCCTTACATACACACACACTAGTCAAAACGCCCTAACAGCTGGCCAGATCATCCCACGAGCGCACTCCTCAAACTGGCTCCTAGTCTGAGGCACGCTCATAGTACTCACGAACTATCGTCTCGTCACCTACATGACAGAACGCATCTATTAGCCTAATGCTAAGTAAGAAGTGCATATAAAGCATAAACACTGAAAACAATACATATAATATCGTATGCAGTTTCTACAGTTTCGTCTCTACTTTCGTTTCCATCTCTTTCTTATACATTCTTTATCTTACTACTGGGTTCTTCTTTACATAGTAGATCAAGGTGACACACCTCGCATTCCACCTCACGGGACAAGGCCAACCTCGATCTAGTAAAAGTGACACACCTCACGGTCTACTTCTATGGACAAGGCCAGCACGTAAAACGAGGGAAGTAGTGACAATCCTCGCGGTCCACCTCACGGGACAAGGCCACTCAACTCCACCTTCATTATCTTCTTACGTACTTTTTTATTTCATTCATCACATATCACAACCTACTGTTTCATTTCGTAAAAGCATGGAAATTCATTTTTGTTTCATTCTCGTACTTTAAAACCATGATGCATAATCTACTAAAGCGTAAAATATGCATGTAGACAACCTAACGAACTGTGATGTAGGTCCGAAGGCAAAAACACCTATGTGCACTACTTATCAGGCGTCCTTAGCAAATCATTCAAAATCCGTACGCTAAACTGGGAAACTCCTATAAAATTACACATTTATTAATTCTACTTCATCCAACTCATGAAATTCTAACACGGAAGTCATAAAATCATTTTTAAATTGAAACTCCCAGCTAAACCCGAAATCCTACTCCATTTGATCACTCCCCTTTTTTTGTTGTAAACCTATAGCATATACATTTTAATATTATCATCACCATGCTTTTAAAAATTAAACCAAGTATAACACCTATTATGCACATCCAAATTTAGAAATTCCAAGTCCAAAGGCTTCCCAAAAGATAAATAACATGTACACATAACTCGCTTAAGAATTCAACAAAATGGCTTTAAACAAAAAACAAACCAATTTAAACCATTCCATGTCTAAATCTCCGAATATGCTCATACTTTGCATAAACTTCAAAATTTCATAACTCATTGTGTACATATCCAAATGCTTTGATTCCAAAGCATATAGCTTACTCAAGAACTCTATTTTATCATGCCAACGTGATTTACCAAATAAAGCCATTAGATTGAACTAAAAATAGCAAAAACAAAGCATGTCCAGATTTTTCAGTTTTGGACATACATGGAAATTTCCATTCAAACATGCATAAATTACAACTCTCATTTAAACCACAAACATGATCTCACAACATGATTTTGCATCATCTAAGAGAAGAAGTTAAGCAACACTTTTAAAATTTTATGCATCACACTCATCACTTATTAATCCATCAAGTAAACTCAACAAAACAACATTCTATTGCATTTAAACCATAAAACTGTTAAACCTTTAAGGAAGACTAACTCTTACCTTTAGAATCATGAGAAACCTTGTGATGGCTTGAGAGACAACTGAAGAGAAAGAGGGAGGGTGAGTTTCATAGGTTTCTTCTTCTTAGATTTCAAAATGATAATTTTTTCTTAATTAAAGACCTTCTTATGGGATAACCACAAGAAATAGATGAGGTGTCTAAATATTAACTGAGGTGAATCATCATTTACTATTCTCTATAATTTTCCATCTTTCTGGTTTCAATACTAAACAACAAGTAGTTTTCCATTTTTCTTGAACGTCAAAATGCCACTTTCCACACTAGTTGCCAAGTTCAACTTTTCAACCATTTATTTTTCTTCTTCTCAAATTTTCCTATACATTTCTTCCTTTTCTTCATCAACGTAATTTACCATACTTTTTAACACACTGACTTTTTAACTTTTCAACCATTTTCCAGGTATTGGACTTTTTAACTTTCAATTCTTTTTCTTCTTCTTTTATTCTTTCTCTTCAGCTCTATGGGTGTCACGACCCTGGGGAGAGATAGGGCCTTGTGGCGGGATGAGTCGCGACAATGCATGCTCAGCCCAACCTAAATATACGCTTTTATCTAATTGTTTTCAAAAGAACATTTTTAAGTATAAAAATTTCAAACTCGGTAAAAATATGCGGCGGAAAACGTTCATGCACCATTGGGGTTTGGAAACAACGTAAAAGGGTTCGAAATAAAGTGCACAAAACAAAATGAGAGCCAAACCCAATTCAAAACGCCGTGCGTGCTTTGCTCAGTCAATACGCGCCCCGCACGTGCCATGGGCGCCGCACGTGCCATGGGCGCCGCACGCCCTGCGCCCGCACCCTTGACGCCACGTGCCTTGCTCGGCGTAGCGTGGCCCACGCGCCACCTGGTACCGTGCACCTCTCGTACATGCCACTCTTAAGCCCGCAACGTTCTTACCGAAATTTTGGAAGAGTAATGTCTAAAAATGGCAACTCCCAAAAATAAAACAATACTAAAAACTTGCATAACGAAATATTCTCCAAGCAGAACTTCGTATGCATCATGTTCAAAACTATAAATCAGGAGTCATATGAAATTACCAAAGAAAACATAGTTTTTAAGAGAAAAACAAACTATCAATTGTACCTCCACTATAAACAAAAATCTATACACAAAATCTATGCGCGAGACCTATACACATTACATCGATTCCTCAAAATGAACATTCAAAAGTCCTCACCATACTCAAAACATGTTTTGTAACGCCCCCGACAGCAACGCCCCGAAAACCCCACTAGTTTTCGGTTCGCTCTGATACCATAACTATAACGACCGGAAAACCCACCAACTTCTGCTCAATCTCTAATACCATACCAAACAATCCATCTCTCCCTCTTACCCAATTTGTATCGAAATTTAATTTTCATTTGAAAACGTTTTATAAAGACTTACGCAGCAGAAAACGACACGTGACCCATTATGCACCCAATGGTTGACACGTATATACATAGGTCGGCGTGTAGGTCGTCTCTATTTGCACAGGTCGACACTTGCTTGCAGCGGTCCACACCCTGATTCTCTCTGTCCGTCCTAGTCAAACCTCGCGGTCGACACCTCTACGTTCATCTCACATAGTGGTTTACACCTGCCTTTACAAGTTGACACCTTAATCCCCTTTGCCTGCACTGGTCGAACCTCGTGGTCAAAACCTCTATATTCATCTCACATAGCGGTCGACACATGCCTTCATAGGTCGAGAACTTAATGCTCTTTGCCCGCACCGGTCAAAATTCAGGTCGACACTCTCACCATTTTTACACTAATCGGTCGACACCTAAAGACACAGGTCGACACCTAGTTTAGTTCAATCCTCGTAGGTCGACACCCATAGTTAACATTTGCCTAGTTCGGTCGACACTTAGGCATACTAGTTGACTGCACCAGCAGCCTAAAACTATACTCAGCACTCAACATAAAAACGAACGACGAAAACCCCCAATCAATTAAACGACAAAGTAAAACTTGGATTTTCTGTCAAAACATCCCAAGTAGTTTGAAAATACATCTATACATCATCCCGACTATTAACGTTCAAAACCCACCCATAACTCAAAAATCAATACACGAGTTTCCAATACACTTGACATGGACTCCTCAAAAATACATCCTTCAAACCCCACCCCCCCCAAAACACTCTCCACGGGTCGAGTCGCCCTAAAACATTCCACCCACTGGCACATGGTCGCACGCTGCCAACTGCCTACTCACCCTGGCTGGACTCTCGGAACTCACAAAACATAAGCCTAACGGTCAGTAAATAGTGCAGTATGAAACGTAAAACCGACAATGCAATCCTATCACATGCAGTCTCTACATCCTCACTCGTGTTGTCGTAACCTGTGCCGCGACGTACAGGCGCACCAGGGTGAGGCTGGACTCTCTTGCCACACCGCCCTCTGGCACGTCGCCATCGTCCCAGTTGCTCCAGCAACGAGGCCTACAAGCTGCACACACACACGTCACTCCACACAGCAACCATCCTAGGGTGAGGCTGGACGTACTCGCCACACCACCCCCTAATATATCGCCACCGTCGCGGTTCCTCTAGCAACAGGGCCAGAGTTGCTCACCACCACACACACACCGCATTTGCCATCCCAAGGTGAGGCTTGACGCACTCGCCACACCACCCCTTGGCAAGTCGCCACTATTCCGGTTGCTCCAGGATCGGGGCCAAAGCTGCCCACACACACATCGTTCTCACCGTCACGCGTCACAATTCATGCTCGCACGTAAAACTATGCTCAAATTCATTCAAAACATGATGCATGAATGAAACAAAACATGCAAAACACATAATACATGCAGCCATTCCTACCGTCCTATGGTGTAGGCCTATAATGGCAATGCGCATGCACACACTACTTACCTGACGTCCTTATCTTCTGTGATGATCGATCTTTATCAATTTCTCTGCCTCAACCTATCACATAACCAATTCACATTAAATTCTATCTCACAACTCATTCTACGTACTAAAATTACGACTACTAACTTAATCCATCAAAGCCCGACAAAAACAGCTTGCTAACTCGAATTCAGCCAAAAATCAACCTAACTTCCAACGTGCATAACTTTTGCGTCAGTTATTTAAATCACTCGATTCTAGCGGCTACACACTCCTTAGGACGTCTAGTTTCTAACGGTCTCATTCATTTTCCATTCCAACATTTATAGCTTGGCCGAATGTGGCTGAACGAAAATCGTTCCGTAACCTAAGTTTTTCGGCTATCCAAACACCTAATCATTTCCATAAAAACATATAACCTAATCTTACTTTCAGATTAAACACCAATACACGAATAAAAATCAACTATAAATCTCCAAATTCGTATCTCTCCCGTAGGGTTTCACTAAACTATTCAATACTCTCTCTAACTTTATTTTTATCGCTCAAAACACTAAAGGACTAACTATCTACTCAAAAACTAACTCAAACTTACCAAAAATATGAAGATTGGCGAAGAAACGGAGATGATCGGCTATTGCTTGAAGGGGATCGTCGAGTCGTGCGGTGGAAAGGAAGAAAAACCAAAGGGGAGAGGGGTTTACGAATCCCTCTCCTCTCTATTTTTTTTTATATAATATATAATAATAATAATAACAATAATAAACTAATTACTATTTCACCCATACCCTTTAATCTTTAACCAAACGGCTATTCAGTCCGTTTCTAGTCAGATTCTTAAAATTTCCTCTTCTCCATTAGGCTCGAAATAATCCTTTATCTACTAATACAAATTCTCTGCTCTCGATTCTAACCTAAACTCCGCCGTTTACCAATATGAAATTTTGAAAATTGTTTAACAGAAATCCTGGGCATTACATGTTCCATGGGTTAGGTCGCCCTAACACAGGCCACCAAGCCAATGCCTTGGTCATGCGCCGCCAGTTGCCTACTCGCCCTGACTGGGCTCTCGGAACGCATCGGCGGTATCCTCAACACCTACACTACAGAACCCAAAACATATACCTAATGCTCAGTAAGTAGTGCAATTTGAAATGTAAAACGGTTAATGCATTCCTATCCCATGCAATCTGTACTTTTTCACACATGTTGTTGTTTTCTATTATCGGTCGTAGGATCCTCCTACAGTGTTGGGAAACAGATTAGTTTTCCCAAGTTGATTCTCTTACTACATTTAGGCAAATCATTTCTTTCGAGGCCATATCGTATAGCCGCCCTAGGTAGTTGGCCCTTATGCTATACCACCCCTAACACGTCACCATCATCCCAGCTTAACCAGCGACGGGGCCCAAGAGCTACACACAAATCTCGTATCAAAAATCCTCCTACAGAGTTAGGAAGCAGATCAGCTTTCCCAAGTTGATTCTCTATCTGCGTCGAAGGGCGAATCGGTTCCTTCGAGGCCGCGTAATTGTTATCCTCACCGTCCACATATCACACTTCACATTCGTAATTGAAAACGTGCTCAAAATTCATTTTTGTTACACTTTCAAAACATGATGCATGACTAAAACAAAACACATAAAACATGCAACACATGCAAATCATCCCTACCGTCCTATGGTGTAAGCCCAAAAGGGCAACGCATATGTAAACACTACTTACCTGCCGTTCATAGCTTCTGTGGTCCTTGGTTCTACCAATACCCTTGCTCAACCTAAAAACATAACCAATTCACTTCAAATTTATCCCAAAACCAATCCTACGTACTACAATTACCATCACCAACTCAATCCATCAAAAATCTGACCAAAACAGCTCACTAACTCGACTAGGCCAAAAATCAACCTGAACTTTGAACGCGCATAACTTTTCTTACGGTTATCGGAATCACTCGATTCTAGCAGCTAAACACTCCTTACGAAGCTTATTTTAACATACTAGGAGATATTCTAAAAAGAACAACCGAACCTAAGGTGAAAAACCCAAAAACAGAATCAATTTTTATGCCCACAATTTCACCTTCTTGGTTTTTCAGTAAAACTCACCCAATTCCTCACCAATCTATCACATTCTAATCTATTAAGAATAATATAACCATAATTGGAGGTTTCAAATTCAGAAAACCCAAATGGCACTATACACCCTCTCAATTTTTCCTCCAAAATCCCGACATTCACTGTCCACTGTTCAAACATTTGCAACTCACCTTTAAACACTCTATTTCGAAGTGTAAAAACATCAGGAATCGAATCCAATTCGAACCTTACACAATTGATTATTCGGATAGATAAAGAACAGGGGAGACTTACTGGATTTTTGTCAGGTTTAGGCACGAGACAGAGGAAGGAAACCGAGTGGTCTTGTTCGTCGGTGGAGGAGAGGGTCGAAAATTGGCCGATGTCGCCCCGATTGGGGCCGTTGTCGAGGTCTCCTTCATCGCGTCGTCCTTAGGTTCTTCGATTGGAGAGAAAAATCCGAATGGCGTCTCACCGAAGCCATTCGTATTTTAACAAATTGTTTTTAACTAAATTTGTAAATTACGTTAGTGCTCTAACGTGTTCTAATTCATCCAAATTTCTAATAATTTACATTCTTTCATTTTTTTTTTAAATTCGAAAAAATATCCTCCAAAATATCCTCCTCACGATTTACGTTTAATAGTTTCCTTTGGTTAGAAAGAGAATTTAGTTTGCCTAAAAATTCCCTAGTGTTACATTCTACCCTACTTATAAGAAATTTTGTCCTCAAAATTTACGTACCAAATAGTTTTGGACACTGCCTCTCCATGTCTTGCCGCCTTTCTCAAGTGGTCTCCTCCACGCTGTGATTGCGCCACAAGACTTTGACTAAGTGAATCTACTTGTTGCGCAATACTTTCACGGCTGACCCTAGTATCCTCATTGGCTTTTCTTCGTAAGTCAGTGTCGGTTGAATCTCTATCTCCTCCTGTGCTATCATTTGAGAAGGAACACGCATGCACTTCCTCAGCATGGAAATATGGAAGACATCGCGAATGGCATCCATCGATGGGAGAAACTGAAGCTTGTAGGTGGTTCTCCCTATCCTCTTGACGATCGAAAATGACCCAACATAACGAGGGTTGAGCTTCCCTTTTTTCCCAAATCTGACCACTCCCTTGAACGGGGAGATCTTTAAAAACACCTCATCACCTTCATTGAACTCCAACTCTCGTCGCCTCTGATCTGCGTTACTTTTCTGTCGACTTTGAGCTGTGTCAATTCTTTTCCTTATAATAGAAATCTTATCGACAATTTGCTGCAATATCCCCAGGCCTACCAGTCTTGCCAATACAATAGTGACTTGCATTTCCTCCGTATAGAGCCTCGTACGATGCCATACCAATGGTGGCCTGATAGCTGTTGTTGTATGAGAACTCCACCAAAGGCAAGAATTTACTCCAAGCTGGCTGAAACTCTAACACGCAAGCTCTGAGCATATCCTCTAAGATCTGTATAGTCCGTTCCAATTACCAACCAGTCTGAGGATGAAAGGTCGTACTAAAATCCAATCTGGTACCCATAGCCTTATGCAGACTCTTCCAAAACTTAGACGTAAACCTAGGGTCTCAGTCTAACACTATCGACATCAGAATCCCATGCAGTTTGACTATCACCTAAATGTATAACTGAGTGAACTGATCCATGGAATAAGTCATCCTAATAGGTAAAAAGTGGGACAACTTCGTCAACCTATCCATTATCACCCAGATTACGTCATGGCCCTTATTAGTCTTTGCAATCTGACCACAAAATCCATAGTTATTTGTTCTTACTTCTATTCTGGTATAGGAAGTGGCTGAAGCATACCTGATGGTCTCTGATGTTCCAGCTTCACCTGTTGGCATACTACGAAGGTCTCAACATACTTGGCCACCTCCCGCTTTATATTGGGCCACCAATAGTGCTGCTTTAAATCTCTATACATTTTAGTGCTCTCGAGATGCACAGAGAAGGAAGACGAGTGGGCTTCTGACAGTATTTCCTTCTTTAGCTCCTCATTCTTCAGGACGTTCCACCTATTCAAAAACTTTAGAATCCCATCCTCTGAATAGTTGAGCTCGGAACTAGCATTGGCCTCCATACTTAATTTCAACTCGTTGCATTCAAAATCATTCCCTTGTGCATGCTTGATTCTATCCAGGATAGTCGACCTCAAAGATATCGCCGAGAGCATGGCTGCTAAGTCGAAAATCATCTCTAATCCAAGCTTCTGAATCTCTGCATTCAGCTCGGTAGGCGCTTCAGAGATCATAGCAGACGTTGAAGCTAATACTCGACTCAAGGCATCTGCTACCACGTTAGCCTTTCCTGAATGATATTTGATTTACAAGTCATAATCCTTAACAAGTTCGAGCCACCTCCTCTGTCTCATGTTTAGCTTCTTCTACGTGAAGATATACTTCAAATTTTGGTGGTCTTAAAATATCTCGCATTGCTGCCCATACAAATAATGCCTCCAAATTTTCAATGCAAAGACCACTACCGCTAACTCTAAGTCATGTGTGTGATAATTCTACTTGTAGGTCTTTAATTGCCTAAAAGCATAGACAATCATCTTCGCACCCTGTATAAGTACGTACCCCAAGCCTATCATGGATGCGTCACAATATATGCTGAACTTCTCACCCTTAACTGGAAGTGTCAGCAAGGGAGCTACCATCAACTTTTGCTTCAGTGTCTGGAAGCCGCCTTCACATTAATTAGATCATCCATACTTCGAATCCTTCCTGGCCAGTTGAGTCAAAGGTGCTGCAATCTTGGAGAATCCCTCAATAAATCTCTGATAGTACCCAGCCAATCCCAAAAAACTGCGAATCGCGTTGGCATTGGTCAGTTGCGGCCTTTCCTTCACGGCTTGAACCTTCACCGGATCAACTGAAATACCTTCACAAGAAATGACGTGGCCCAAAAACTTGATCCTATCTAGCCAAAACTCGCACTTAGAGAACTTAGCATACAGCTGGTGTTGTCCCAAAGGCGTCATCACGATCCTCAAGTGCTTCTTTTGCTCCTCCTTACTTCATAAATAAATTAGAATGTCGTCAATGAATACAATTACAAACTTGTCCAAATACTCCCGAAACACTCCGTTCATCAAGTCCATGAAGGCTGCAGGGGCGTTAGTTAGCCTAAAAGACATCACCAAAATCTCGTAGTGTCCATACCTCGTTCGGAACGTTGTCTTCGAGACATCTTCTTCCTTAACGTTCAACTGATAATAGCCAGACCTCAGAACAATCTTAGAAAATACCTGTGCACCTTGAAGCTGATCAAACAAGTCCTCCATTCTCGGTAAAGGGTACTTATTATTCATTGTCATCTTATTCAGCTCTCTGTAATCAATGCACATGCGTAGTGTCCCGTCCTTCTTCTTGACGAAAAGCATCAGTGCACCCCAAGGTGAGAAACTAAGATGTATAAAGCCCTTATATATCAACTCTTCCAACTGTGTCTTTCACTCCTTCAGCTCCATAGGTGCCAGCCTGGACGGGTTCTTACATGCTGGTTCACCTCCAGGGTACACGTCAATAACAAACTCGATCTCCCTGTCAAGGGGCAGACCAGGCAAATCCTCTAGAAATATCCCCGGAAGCTCCTGTAAAACGAGAATGTCATAAAGTTGAATCTCCTCCTAAAGCTGCACATCCATAACACTAGCCAAAAAGCCCAGGTATCCATCCCATAATAGTCGCTGGGCTCTCATCGAAGCCACCACCGGAATCCTACTTAAACCTTTTCCTGTCCTGAAAGAGTAGCTCTCCCAACTCGGGGGTCGGAAATGGATCTCTAGTCCTGCAGTCTATTGTGGCAAAATGTCTGAACAACCAATGCATCCCCAATATAGCCTCATACCCCTTTATATTGAGTATAATAAGATCGGCATATAATTGTTTCTCCCCCACTTTCACTATGTCACCCCGTATCATCTGATTAGAAAATATACATTCCTCTGATGGCAACATCACCTCATACAACTGTCCTACCAACTAGGCTCCCTGTTCACCCTAACTACGAAGGTTGTGGACACAAACAAATGCATAGCACCCGTATCAATAAAAGTATAAGCCGTAGCGCTTGAAATAAAAATGCTACATGAAATCACCAATGGTTCGAAAGCATCCCTTCGCTCGATAAGGGCAAACACCCTCGGTGCTACTCTCGCTAAAGTCTTGCTCAAAGCTGGACAGTTCCTTGAGAAGTGACCTTGCTCGTTGCATTTGTAACATCGAATCAGATTCGTCTTCAGGGAATCCTTGGCTGTAGCGTCCCATAACACTATTCCTAAAAAAATCTTGTAAATGTTTTTTTATTCGTAGCCTTAAAACAACATCGTATAAAAACATTAAACTGTTTACAGTAGAAAAATAATCATTGCGTGGAAGCCTAGTATAAGGTAAACATAATTTCAAGTGTTGAAAGCAGTAAAATAGGGGTTTTAGTCGACATTTGTGAAGACGGGTCGACACATCATTACTCTCTATTTTCATCGGTCAACACCTGCAAAGACAGGTGGACACCTCTTACGAAGATAGGTCGACCCTTACTAAGATAGGTCGACACTTCATTCCACTCTGTTTGCATTGGTCGACACAAGCAAGGATAGGTCAAAAACTCTTACAAAACAGGTCGACCCTTACTAAGATAGGTTGATCCCGATGGTCGACCCTTGCTAAGATAGGTCGACCCATGCCAGCGTCGGTCAACACTTCAACACCAGAAAAATTAACTGAAACTTTCTAAAAAAGACCGTAACCATCACAAACTTTCTAACGGACACCTACAACGTACCTAATTCCCAATACACTTTTTCTTTATAAAAACGGACAGCATGCCCTTACATTCACCATTAAACCGAGTCCACTTGTCCAAAACATTCAATATATCTTTAAACATAAAACCATTTATTCAGACTCCTACATTTCTTCTATCAGCACATTTAAAACAATTCAATATCTAAATACCTAACCATATTTCCCAAAACCTCTGTACATTACCCCAAAATACGTTCACATAGTCCATGGGTCAATCACACTCCGACAGTCATAAGCGCTCTTCCACAGCTATCTTTCTTCGACGACGTCACTTGTCAAGTTAAGGTAAAACGTTCTCACCTTCTTCTAAATCACCTACATCACAGACACATCTATTAGCTAAACGCTCAGCAAGTCAACGTAAATGTAAATGCATGTCGTGCATATGCAGTTCATAAAACATGCAGTCATGTAATTTCATTTCGTTACATAGCAAGATGTCACTAAGGATTTACTCTCACCTGATAGAGAAGGGACATCAAGCGGTTAGACAGCCTTTTCCATCTACCGCTGGGAAAACATATTCCACCTATAGGGACAACCATATCTGAACCCCACCCCGACATGATCGGGATTACGTGCATTCATTTCTTTTCATTAGTTCATTTCTTTTCATAAGACATGTGTAGAAATTTATTTTGTTGCCATTTTTGAAAGAACGTGATGCATTGTAATAACCCAGAAAATTTGGTTTTTCTAAAATTTAATTTTCGAAGTTTTAATAAAGTCTCGGTTGAAATTTTGAGGAATATTTTAACGGGTAAATTAACTTATAAAACTTGAAATCTAAATGTAGTGACGATTTTCGAAAATTATAAGTTGAGAGGATGAAAATTTAACGAAGTTACGGACGGTTACGTGCGTGAGGGTGTTTCAGTAATTTTTTTTGTTAAAAAAATAATAATAATAAAAATAAACAACAGAATGGCTTCGGAGAGAAGCCATTCGGCTGTCAGTCGTGAAAGAGCCCGAGAGAGCAACGGAGAGTGAGAGAGCAATCGGGAGAGCAAGCTGTCGACAACCGACCACCGGGGGAGAGACGCTAACGTGCTAAATGGTTCCGACGAGGCAGAAACTCGGCATGAGTCGGCTTTCCAGAGCTCAAAACAAACGGTAAGCCTCTCGCCTATTATGGTTTTGTCGACTGAGCGTGAGGGCTCGATTCCTTCCAGTTCTCCCAGGGTTTGGCTCAGTATATGGGGTTGGTTGTGATTGAATTGTAGGAGAGGTTGGATGAGAGATGCTGAGAACCCAGAGGAATCGAAGGTGAGTCCTATTTTGGCCGAGCTTAGTGCTTGGCTTCCTTTCGTTTTCTATGGACTTGGCTGAAGTATTTGAGTGAATTTGGTGGGTGAATGTGTGTGTTTAGTGGATGGACAGTAAGTATCCGGTGGGAGGGAGAGAAACCGAGGGGGAGGTTGAGCCAAAATTTGGGTTGGTGCTCAAATTTTTGATTTATGAGTTGATTATGCTTGAATGTGTGAAATATGGCTTATTGTGTATAGAAATTTGTGGAATTGAATTGAAATCAAAATTCAAATTTTGTTTTGTGTAAAAGCAGATAATTTTTTTGGGGGTTTCGGCCTAGCTTCTATTATTCGTTTTAAATTCTGTTTTTTTGAGTTAAATTAGGTTATTAGAGGAACGTTTGGCCACTAGAATCGTTTGATTCTGAGATCCGACGCAAAAATTATACGCGTTAGAAGTTTATGTCGAATTTTTGGCTGAGTCAAATTATTGTACGTTTTTCGTAGAATTGTGACGCGTGGTATTAGCGTTGCTGATTTTAGTGTGTAAGACGAGTTGTGAGTGAGTTTTGGTTGAAGGAAATGAAAATGTGAAAATTGGGTGAAGGGCAGATTCGATTTTAGAATCTTTTTCACCTAGCTACGCTTTACCGTTTTAAAATCCATCTTAGTATGTTAAACTAAGTTCCTAAGGGAACGTTCAGCCTCTTGAATGGGTTGATTTCGATAACGGACGCAAAAGTTATGCGAGTCCGAAGTTTAGGTTGGTTTTTTACCAAACCGAATTAGTGCCTCTTGAACCGAATTAGTTTAGGCTGGGATTTCTTTGGTTTAGTTAAAGATTGTGATTTTTAGCATCTTTAGTGAATCTTGATGCGAAGATTGATGAGTGATTGTTTATGTTTTAGGTTGAGGCTTTTTCTTTAGCGAAGCTGTGCGTCGAGTGAGCTTAGGATGCCAGGTAAGTAGTGCATGCACATGTTTTGCCCAAGTGGACCTACACCATCAAACTTTAGGATTTATGTTGTTGATTGTGGTGTGCGTGTGTGTATTATTTGACATGCATCATGTTTAAAAAAAAGGGAACGAAAATGGTTTTGAACATATTTTGAGTAAGTGGTGAGACGTGTGGCGGTGGTACCGCGGATCCTGCTAGTGTGTGAGCCAGTGCATAACCAACCGCAGATTCCGCTCGAGGAGTGGGCCGGTAATGCCATCACACGGCGTGTATGTGTCAGCGATGAGGATGATGGACAGTGGTACTACGGATCCTACTAGTGTGTGGGCCGGTGCAACACCAGTCGTAGATTCTGCTCGAGGAGTGGGCCGGCTAGGCTGTCGCGAAATGTGTGTGTGGCAACTGTGGCCCCGTTGCTGGGGAGACTGGGACAGGGGTTACGTGTTAAGGTGTAGTGTAGCACGAGGTACACCCTCACCCTGATGTGGTTACTATATGGTGATGTGTGTGTATAGCTTATGGGCCTCTTTGCTGGGGAGTTTGAGACGGTGGCGGCAGGTCAGGGTGTAGGATGGCGCTAGGTTCCTCCTCACTTTGGTGCAGTTACACTATGCGTCACAAATGTGACAACATGAGTATGGGTGTAGAGACTGCATGTGATAGGATTTCATTGTCGGCATTTACTTTCAGGTTCCTTACTTATTGAGCGTTACGCTTATGTTGTGTGTTCTATGATGTAGGTGCAGATATTGTCACTGGTGAGCCCCAAAAACTTAGTCCTGAGGTGTAGTACGGTTGATGGCGCACGATCGAGGCACCGGACGGCGGATTTGTTAGGGCAACCCGACCCATGGAGATGGTAGTTGATGGCTAGACTGTTGGGGTATTTTCTTTTGTTGTGTCGAGGTATATAGTTGACGAGTTTGTCTAGGCGTTAGTTGTATAGGGTTCATGGAGTGTTTGTGAATTTGGTGACGCTCGCGTACTCTTTGCATGTAAGAACTTGGTAATGCTCTATACTGTGAATTTTCTTCATTTGATGGTTGATGGATCGTTGTAGTTTTATTTTTTTTTAAAACTGTGATTTGGTGGAAATCTCTCGATAGGTATTCTGGAAATTTTGGTAAACTATGTGCAGGTTCAGATTTTTGGGATAACTGATTTTTAGACGTTACTCTGCCGTATTTTCGGGAGAAAGATTGGCAGTCGAGAAGGTATGGAATAGGTCAAAGTGTGCACGGTCAGATACTAGAAGAGTGGCTGTGTACGCTGGAGCGCGGTGTGGCTGCAGGCGCTCAGGGCACGTGACCCTGCAAGTGCGCAAGGGTCATTCGGCATTAGGCGAGAGCGTGCGCGCGGACGTGCTGTACGGAGGCAGGGTGCGTGGGGCACGCAGCGCTGTGGGCGTGCGCGTAACGTGGCAATGTTGAGTTGGCGCGCGACATCAAGAAGGTGTGCGTGGGGCGCCGAAGTGGGGACGTAGGCGTGCAGGGCGTGCGCGGTGCGTGCGACAGTGAGTAGGATAGCGCGAGGCATGTGTTGGACCCCTACCTAAAATTTCAAGTCTTGTCGTTTCACTTTTAAAACTGCTTTAAATTGTCTTTTCTGTCGCATATTTTATATTGAGGATTTCATGTTCCCTCTTTAGGGCGCGAGTGTTTCGAATCGAGTTGAAAATTTTTATACTTACAAATGTTCTTTTGAATATGATTTGAAAATGGAAGTGGTAGTAAATTAAGTGAGTTCGCGTCAAGTCTCTGTATGTCATGGTGTGTAGACGTAGTGAGGGCACGAGAACGTGTGGGTTCTCGGGGCGTCACAGTTATGGTATCAGAGCCACGAGGTCGACGTCGTTCAAATGATTACCTAACATCGCCAGCCGCTGCACGGGAGCACTCCACCAACTGTAAGTGTTTAGATTTAAATTTGTTGTATGACTAATGTGAGTTTTGTATATTTTAAAGGTAAAAAATGTCAGGAGAGGCTAGAGCCAGGAGTAGACCAGAACGAGAGACGCATAGAGCTGTGGGCGATATGGATGATATCGTCCGGCAGCTTGCCGAGTTAGTCCACCACCAGTCTCAGCAGCTAGAGAGATTTATGAGCAGGGACGACTAGGGTCTGTCTAGTGTCCAGGGTTTATCTGACAGAGGTGGTGATAGGTTGCATAAAGTTTGACCCCCGACTTTTGACGGGTCATCTCTGGATCCTCTTAGTGTTGAGGAGTGGATAAGGAGCATGGAGAGGATGATGAGTTATGCAGAGATGGAGGAGCAGGACAAGGTGTCTAGTGCAGCATTCTATCTAGCCAAGGATGCTAGCCATTGGTGGGATACTATAGTGGCCATGAGAGATGTGGGGACCATGACCTGGGAGGAGTTCAAGACATTGTTCTTAGGTAAGCATTTCAGCCACTCTATCAGGATACGGAAGATGGTGGAGTTTGCACAGCTGAGGCAGACAGACACTGTGGTTAAGTATGTCCGACAGTTTGATGCCTTGTCGCGGTTTGCGGGGTATTTGGTGAGCCTCGACGAAAATAAGGTACACCAGTTTGTAAAGGGTCTGAAGCCAAATATATATTGGCAATATATATTTGGGCATGCAGATTGCAGGGACTCAAGGCATGCCATACGATGAGGTGGTAGCGAAGGCCCTGGATATTGAGCAGGATCGGGCGAAGCTTCCTAGTTATAGGGAGATACCCAGGGAGCAGTCTTGGAGATCATTCAGAGAGTCACTGCCACAGTCGAGTGGAGAGGGGGCATCCATGCAGAAAGGCTTGAAGAGGCCTAGTGACAGTTCCAGCAGCCAAGGGAGTACTAAGAGGCCGCAGGGGTCGGGAAAGTTTCTAGTGTGCCCGAAGTGTTAGAGGAGTCACCTTGGTGAGTACAGAGTGAGCCCAGTGCGGTGTTATAACTGTGGCGAGGTGGGCCACATGTTTAGAGAGTATCAGAAGCCGTGTAAGAACTGTTGCTTCAACTGCAATGAGGTGGGACACTTTGCCAACAGATGCCCAGTTCCGAGCAAGACATCAACGAGAGCTGCACCGAGGGTCTTTGCCTTTTTTGAGCCAGATGATGCTGCCCAGCCATCAATGATTGCATGTAACATTTTTGTTTCTGGTGCGGCAGCTTATACCTTGATTGATATGGGCGCTACACACTCGTTTGTGTTGACGAGTTTTGTTGTTAAGGCAAATTTGGAGTTCAGCCCCATCGGGCGGCATTATGATGTGACCTTGCCATCAAGGGAACATTTGTATTCAGAACAGGTGGTGTGGGGCAATGTGGTAGTTGTATGCCGAGCTAGTCATACTCCATATGAGCGGCTATGAGGTGATCTTGGGAATGGACTTGCTGTTCAGACATCATGCCAAGATTGACTGCAGGACCAGAGATGTTCATTTTCGGCCCCTAGGCGGGGAAAGCTACACTTTCAAAGCAGGTAAAGGTCTTACCAGGATTTTCGCTAGCTTTTCTCGGCAGACTCTGCGGTTATTGAACAAGGGTTGTCAGGGACTTTTGGCAAGTGTCGGGGATGCACAGTCACAGGATGATACTCGGTTACAGGATATCCTTATTGTGCAAGAGTTCTCGGAGGTGTTTCATGATCATTTCCCAGGGCTGTCCCTTGACAGGGAGATTGATTTTGAGATAGATGTTTTCCAAGGTGCCGAGCCGGTGTGCAAGAACTCGTACAGGTTAGCACCTACTAAACTTAAGGAGTTGAAGACTCAGTTGGAGGAATTGATGGATAAGAGCTTTATACGCCCTAGTTTTCACCTTGGGGCGTGCCAGTTCTATTCGTCAAGAAGAAGGACGGATCCCTACGTATGTGTATGGACTATCGGGAGCTGAATAAGTTGATGGTGAAGAGGTATCCATTGCAAATGATTGACAATTTATTTGATCAGCTACAGGTTGCCCGGGTGTTTTTTAAGATCGACCTAAGGTCCGGCTATCATCAGTTGAAGGTAAAGGGAGAGGATGTACCGAAGACAGCCTTCAGGACGAGGTACGGACATTTTTAGTTCCCGGTTATGTTTTTTGGGCTGGCCAATGCCCCTGCAGCGTTTATGGATCTTATGCACTGAGTGTTCAGTGAGTACCTAGACAAGTTTGTGATCGTGTTTATCGACGACATCCTGATTTACTCGCGGAGTTATGAGGAGCACAGAGAGCACTTGAACACCATATTGACTATTCTGAGTTAGCACCAACTGTATGCTAAGTTCTCTAAGTGCGAGTTTTGGCTGGACAAGATCCACTTCTTGGGACACGTTATTTCCTCTGAAGGTATTTCAGTTGATCCGGTGAAAGTTTAGACTATAAAAGAGTGGCCGCGACCGACCAGTGCTAGTGAGATGCGCAGTTTTCTGAGGTTGGCTTCATATTATCAGAGATTCATTGAAGGGTTCTCCAAGGTTTCAGCTCCTTTTACCCGGCTGACCCTAAAGAATGTAAAATACGAATGAGCTGACAAGTGTGAGTACAACTTTCAGACATTGAAATAGAGATTGACTACAGCTCCTATACTGAAGCTGCCCTGGAAGGAGAGAACTTCTGCATTTATTGTGACGCCTACAAGATTGGTTTGGGGTGTGTGTTGATGCAGAGTGGGAGAGTCATTGCCAATACCTCTAGGCAGTTGAATGCTTACGAGCAGAATTATCCCACTCACGATATGGAGCTGGTGGCAGTTGTATTTGCACTCAAGATTTGGAGGCATTACCTTTATGGGCAGCAATACGAGATTTTCTTAAATCACCAGAGCTTGAGATATATTTTCACACAAAAGGAGCTGAATTTGAGACAGATGAGATGCCTCGAGCTGGTCAAGGATTACGATGTGGAGATCAAGTATCAACCGGCAAAAACAAATGTGGTGGCAGACGCCTTGAGCAGGGTGACAGCTTCGACTTCTGCCATGACTTCGATAAGGTCTATTGAGTTGATGACAGAGATGTAGAGTTTAGGCCTGGAGGTAGTTTCTAATCTAGCAGCCACTCTTTCGGCCTTGTCGTTGAGGCCGACTATTCTGGACAAGATTAGGTAGGCCTAGGAGACTGACTCGGAGTGTAGTGAGCTGAAGGCGAGTATGGAGGCCAGACCTAATTATGAGCTCAGTTATTCAGAAAAGGGCATTCTGAAGTTTTGGGATAGGTGCTACATCCCGAAGGACGAGGAGCTGAGGAAAGAGATATTATCAGAGGTCCATTCATCTTTTTTCTCTGTGCATCCCGGAAGCACTAAGATGTACAGGGATTTGAAGCAGCACTATTGGTGGCCTAACATGAAGCGAGCGGTGGCCGAGTATGTTGAAACTTGCGTGGTCTGCCAGCAGATGAAGGCGGAACATCAGCGACCGTCTGGGATGCTCCAACCATTGCCAATACCAGAGTGGAAGTGGTAGCGGATCACTATTGATTTTGTAGTCGGGCTGCCGAGGACTGCCAAAGGCCATGATGCTATCTGGGTGATTGTAGATAGGTTGACACAGTCATATCACTTTTTACCAGTGAGGATGACTTATGCCATGGATCAGTTTGCCTAGTTATATATTCAGGAGATAACAGGCTTTATAGGATCCCTGTGTCGATTGTTTCAGACCAAGACCCCAGATTCACGTCCAAGTTTTGGAGGAGTCGACATGAAGCCATGGGCACCAGGTTAGATTTTAGTACGGCCTTTCATCCTCAGACCGACGGGCAGTCAGAACGAACTATACAAATTCTGGACGATATGCTCAAGGCCTGTGTGTTGGAGTCTCGGGCGGCTTGGAGTAAGTTCTTATCGTTAGTAGAGTTCTCGTATAATAACAGCTACCAGTCCACCATTGGAATGGCGCCGTACGAGGCCCTCTACGAGAGGAAGTGCAGGTCGCCATTGTATTGGGATGAGGTTTGGGAGGCCCGATTGATAGGTTTTGAGATTTTATAGCAAGCTGTCGACAAGATTGTCGTGATACTCAAAAGGATTGAAGCGGTTCAGAGTCGACATAAGAGTTTTGCAGATCAAAGGCGTCGGGAGTGGGAGTTTAGAGACGGCGAGAGGGTATTTCTGGAGATCTCGCCGTTCAAGGGAGTGGTGAGGTTTGGAAAGCGAGGGATGCTCAACCCTCGGTTTGTGGGGCCATTCCCGATTGTCAAGATGATTGGGAGAACTACGTACCAGCTTCAGTTGCCTTCGTCGATGGATGCCATCCATGATGTTTTCCATGTCTCGATGCTGAGGAAGTGTATGCGCGATCCCTCTCAGGTAGTGCCACAACAGGATATAGAGATCTAACCGACGCTGTCCTACGAGGAGAATCCAGTGAGGATCTTGGGATCTACTATGAAAGTACTGCGCAACAAGGAGATCCCTTTGGTCAAGGTGTTGTGGCGCAATCATGGTGTGGAGGAGACTACTTGGGAGCGGCGTGAAGAAATGAAGCGCTAGTATCCCGACTTATTCGGTACGTAAATTTTGAGGACAAAATTCTTATAAGGTGGGGGGAATGTAATAATCCAGAGAATTTTATTTTTTTTAAAATCTGATTTTTGAAATTTTAATTAAGTCTCTGTTGGAATTTCAAGGAATATTTTAACGGGTAAATTAATTTATAAAACTTGAAATCTAAATGTAGTGACGGTTTCTGAAAATTGTAAGTGTGGAGGAAGCAAATTTAACGAAGTTATGGACGGTTATGTCCGTGAGGATGTTTTAGTAATTTGATTTGTTAAAAAAGAATAAATAAAAATAAACAACCGAATGGCTTCGGAGAGAAGCCATTCGGCTGTCGTTCGTGAGAAAGCTCGAAAGAGCAGCGGAGAGTGAGAGAGCGATTGGGATAGCAACCTGCCGACTACCGACCACCGGCGGAGAGACGCTGACATGCTAGACTGTTTCAAAGAGGCAGAAACATGGCGTGAGTGGGTTTTCCTGAGCTCAAAACAAACGGTAAGCCTCTCCCCTATTACACTTTTGTCGACTGACCGTGAGGGCTCGATTCCTTCCGGTTCTCCTAGGGTCTGGCTCGGTATAGGGGGTGGGTTGTGATTGAATTGTAGGAGAGGTTGGATGAGAGATGCTGGAACCTAGAGGAACCGAAGCTGAGTCTTGTTTTGGTTTCCTGTTTTGGCCGAGCTTAGTGCTCAGCTTCCTTTCATTTTCTGTGGACTTGGCCAAAGTGTTTGAGTGAATTAAGTGTGTGAGTGAGTGTATTTAGTGGATGGACAGTAAGTGTCTAGTGGGAGGGAAAGAAACCGAGGGGGAGGTTGAGCCAAAATTTTTGTTGGTGTTCGAATTTTCGATTTCTTAGTTGATTATGCTTGAATGAGTGAAATTTGGCTGATTGTGCATAGAAATTTGTGGAATTAAATTGAAATCAAATTTTGAATTTTGTTTTGTGTAAAAGCATATTCTGTTTTGGGGGGTTTCAGCCTAGCTTCGATTATTCGTTTTAAATTCAGTTTTTGTAAGTTAAATTAGGTTATTAGAGGAACGTTTGGCCGCAGGAATCGTTTGATTCTGAAGTCTGACGCAAAAGTTATGCGCGTCGGAAGTTTATGTCGAATTTCGAGCCGACTCAAATTATTGAGAATTTTTTGTAGAATTGTGACACGTGATATTAGCGTTGCTGATTTTAGTATGTAAGACGAGTTTCGAGTGAGTTTTGGTTGAAGGAAATGAAAATGTGAAATTTGGGTGAAGGGTAGATTTGGTTTTGGGATTATTTTTACCTAGTTGTGGCTTACCGTTTTAAAATCCGTCTTATTATATTAAACTAATTTCCTAAGGGAACGTTTAGCCTCTTGAATCGCTTGATTTCGATAATGGACGCAAAGGTTATACGCGTCTGAAGTTTAGGCCGATTTTTGGCTGAACCGAATTAGTGACTCGTTTTAGTTGGGATTTCTTAAGTTTAGTTAAAGAATGTGATTTTTAGCATCTTTAGTGAATTTGGATGCGAAGATTGATGAGTGATTGTTTATATTTTAGGTTGAGGCTTTTTCTTTGGCGAAGGTGTGCGTCGAGTGAGCTTAAGACGTGACACGATTCCACCTCGAATGAGTCGTGTTTTACCCACAAACGCAACAGAAAAACAAATATAAGCAGAAAACGGAATGCTGTCCGATGAGCAAACTTTTAGGCTCTCGGCATAACGATCTTCCGAAGGAAGACGGCAGGAAACGGGACAGGTTTCTGGCCACTCTCTTCGTGTATCATTCTCTGGAAAAGAGAGCGAAGACGAGTGGAACGACAACTACTCAAACAACCTCGGGCTTGAAAGCTCAAGGAGATGAACTCCTTCTCGGTTCTTGACCGAACCGAGGCTTACCGTTCACCAAGCTTCAACTACTTCGGCTGAACACAAAAGGGCTATTTATCATATATTTAACAACCTTTACACAAACCAATAACCATGTATTTATAGACTTGGTTGGAGGTTAGAATGGGCTTGGACTTCGAAATGGGCCACATGGTTGGCCATTCTTGGTCTACTTGCACACCAGATCACTCTTCAAGCTTTGGCTCATTTGTTGCATCAGTGGGTTGCGAAACTCAAGCCCAATCGTTGCTTCTAACCACCATCTAACTTAACATACATCTAATCCTAATGCCTAAGGATGCATGCAATTATAAAACATTATAGGAAGACGAATGTTTGCCAACGAAAACATAAGGCGAATGTTTGCCGAATAAAATTTAATTACAAATTAATTTTGAGGGAGACAAATCCCTTCTTCATGTGCTTCCACCTTTAGCTCCCACGATAGCAAGTGCAAGGGTTGATCCTTGTCCTTTGTGCTAGGGTCCTATTCAAAATCTGCGAAGAGGCATTCGACACCTGTAATTCCTGCAAAAGAATTGAACTTTTTAGTTAACAGGTTGGATAAAGTTTGTGTCTTTGTTTATGATCGAGTGACGGCCCTCTGGGGCACATCATCCTCCCCAGGTGATTGAGGATTTGACCTCAAATCCGTTAATGGGGTAACTTCGATGTCATCATCGTCTCCTTTGTATTGCAAGAGATCTTGGACATTAAAGGTGGAGGAAATTCCGTAGTCGCCGGGTAGCTGTATCTTATAAGCGTTATTGTTTATTCTTTCTAACACCTTGAATGGTCCTTCTGCTCTAGGTATCAAACTTGGATTTCCTTTTAGCGGGGAACCTTTCTTTCCTTAGGTGCAACCAAACTAAGGCTCCTTCATTAAAGATAACTTCGCGTCGTCCTTTATTAGCGTGTTTGGCGACCTTGTTGTTGCTATTCTCGATGGCTCTGCGTACAATCTTATGCAATTGCTTAATTCGTTCCGCCTTGTCTGCTCCTGATGGATTAGCTAAGTCTGTAAAAGGTAATGGAATAAGATCTAACGATGTATATGGATTAAACCCATAGGCAACCTCAAAGGGTGATTGCTGAGTAGTGGAATGAAGGGTGCGGTTGTCAGCAAACTCCAAGCCTGGGAGTACTATATCCCAGTTAGAAAGTTTCTTACCCACAACGGTGCGTAAGAGGGTACCTAGGGTCCTGTTGACGACTTCCGTTTGACCATCAGTTTGGGGATGAAAGGATGTGCTGAAACACAACCTAGTCGCCAACTTTTTCCGTAATGTGGTCCAAAAGGCGCTCAGAAATTTAGTGTCTCTGTCCGACATGATAGAACGCGGTATACCATGCAGGCGAACAATCTCTTTAAAATATAGGTTAGCTATTAAGATAAAGTCATCGGTTGTGGCACAAGGAAGGAAATGTGCCATCTTGGAGAACTGATCCACGACCACCATTATAGAGTCCTTATTCCGGACGGTCCGTGGTAGTCCTAAAACGAAGTCCATACTAACCTCTACCCAAGGATGTGATGGGATGGGTAAGGGCATGTATAAACGTTGAGGCAGAACTTTACTCTTAGCCTTCTTAAAATTCACGCATGTCTCCACCATGCGATGCACATCTTTCATCATGCGAGGCCAATAGAAGTGTTCCTTAAACGATTCTAGGGTCTTTTTCTCGCCGAAGTGACTTTCTAGGCCTCCGCAATGAGCTTCTTTTACTAGGCATCGTCTTAAACTGCCTTGGGGAATGCACAACTTTCCCGCTTTAAGTAAATAGCCATCCATGAGGCGATATTCGCCTTTGGCCTTGTCCATACACTTGATGTAATAAGGGCTAAAATCAGGATCGGTTTCATAGGTCTCCTTAATCCATTCAAAGCCAAAGAACCTAACCCCTAATTCGGTGAATAGAATGCGCTTTCTAGAGAAGGAATCGGCCACGACGTTATTCTCTCCTTTCAAATACTTAAGTGTGTAAGGAAACCTTTCTAAGAACTTCACCCACTTGGCATATCTCTTGTTGAGCTTGTGCTGACTCTTGATATGTCTTAAGGCCTGATGATCAGTGTTGATAACAAATTCTCGAGATAGGAGGTAATGCTGCTAATGTTCTAAAGCACGTATAACTGTGTAGAATTCTTTGTCATAGGTGGAATAATTTAGTATGGGTCCTTTCAACTTTTCGCTAAAGTATGCCACAGGTTTGCCATTTTGCATAAGTACTGCTCCTATGCCGACTCCAGATGCATCGATTTTGACCTCAAAGGCCTTGTTGAAATCCAGGAGGGCAAGTACGGGGGAATGACATAATCTGTCTTTAATGAGATCAAAGCTCTTTTGGCACACTGGGGTCCAAGAGAAGTCTTTCCCTTTCTTAGTGCAATCGGTAAGCGGAGCAACTATCGAACTGAAGTCTTTAATGAATCTTCTATAAAACGAGGTGATTCCGTGAAAGCTACGTATTTCTGTGATGGAATTCGGTATAGGCCAATCCTTGATGGCGTTGATCTTTTCCACGTCTGCTTCCATCCCGTCTTTTGAGATGACAAATCCTAAAAAGTACACCTTGTCCTGTGCGAAAGAGCACTTCCCTAAGTTACCAAATAGTTTAGCCATTCTAAGGGTTTGGAAGAGGGAGTTCAGGTGGGAGAGGTGTTGAGTGAGATCCACGCTATACACTATCATGTCATCGAAGTATACCACGATAAACTTTCCTAAGTACTCTTTAAGCACATGGTGCATGAGTCTCATGAACGTACTTGGGGCGTTCGATAAACCAAAAGGCATCACCATCCATTCGAATAATCCATATTTTGTCTTAAAGGCTCTCTTCCACTCGTCGCGTTCTCTCATCCTGATCTGATGGTACCTGCTTTTAAGATCTATTTTAGAGAAAATGGAGGCTCCATTGAGCTCATCCAACATGTCCTCGAGCCTGGGGATGGGAAATCTATGCTTGACAGTAATTTGGTTCACGGCTCGGCTATCGACACACATCTTCATGGTGCCGTCTTTCTTGGGAACTAATAAGGAGGGCACTGCACAAGGACTCATGGACTCTCTAATGTAACCTTTATCCAAAAGTTCTTGTACTTGGTCCTGCAGTTTCTTGGTTTCTTCGTGGTTCATTCGGTATGCTGGTCTATTAGGCAGTACGGTTCCAGGTAGGAGATCAATTTGGTGTTCAATGCCACGCAAGGGTGGTAGACTTTGGGGTAAGTCTTCTGGGAACACATCTTGGAACTGGTTAAGTAAAGTTTTAACTGCTTAAGGAATAACTACTGGTTCCATAATTCTATCTCGAAAAAGTACCAAAATCAGGGGATCTCCTCTACGCATAGACGTCTCTATCTCCTTCTTAGTCATGAATAAAGTAGCTTTATCCTTGACTTCCTTTCTCATAGCGTCATCTCTAGATATTTGTTCGGGGGCCATGGGAGCAAACTTAAAGGTTTTTCCTTCAAACTTAAGGGAATAGTAGTTAGTGTAGCTGTCGTGGTTTTCTCGTCGGTCAAACTGCAAAGGTTGGCCTAGGAGTAAATGACTTGCACTCATAGGCACAACATCGCAGAGGACCATGTCCTTGTACTTCTCGAGGCCAAATTCAACTTTCACTTGCTTGGTAACCTTGACATCATCCCTATCATCTAACCAACGTAACTTGTAGGGATGGGGGTGAGTGTTGGTCTCTAGGCCTAACTTTGTCACTAACTCTGTGGAGGCTACGTTAGCACAACTGCCTCCGTCTATAATCAGGCAACATAACTTCTCCTTGATGAAACAACTACTATGGAAGATGTTCTCACGCTGACAGTCTTGTCCATAATTCTTAGTGACGAGAACACGTCTTCTTACCATAAGTATGGGTCCTTCAGGGGCGTGGAAAACTTCCTCTTGGGAGACACTATCCTCCTCATCTTCTTTTACACCTTCTCGCTAGTCTTCGCTCGTAAACTCTCCAGTGTCCTCCTAGAGGATCATCACTCGTCTATTAGGACACTGAGCCATGAAATGACCCAGGCCATGACACTTAAAGCATTTAAGGTCTCACGATCTAGGGGAATTGACACTCTCTACTAAGGTCTTGTTGCTTGATTATTTGGGTAGCCAACTACGTGGAAACGATTTCTTTCCCTTAGCTTTGGTGAAAGTTTTGTTTGGTTCGGGTTGCGAAGGGATGATCTTAGGAGTAATCTTGAGCAGAAATTTCTAGGTGAAACTAGCTTTTCTCTTCCTACTAAGTTGTAGCTCTACTTTCATAGCCATTTGTACCACCGCGTCAAGGGATTCTAGGGGATGCAGCTCAATAATGTCTCCTATATCTTGTTGCAATCCTCGAATAAATCTTGCAAGTACTTGCTCTTCAAGCTCGTCCATATCGCCACGAATCCTAAAGGTCTCAAACTCAATAAGGTACTCTTCAACAGATCGACCTTCTTGTCTCAGGTTTTGGATTTATAAGAATAGCTCTTGTCGGTATTGGCTAGGTATGAATCTTTTGGTCATGAGGGACTTCATCACTCTCTAAGTGGTGATAGGGTCGTCTCCTATCTTCTGTCTTTGGGATTTAATGTTGGCCCACCTGAGGACCGCGTATCCCGTGAGCTCGACCGAAACTAGCTGGATTTTAACCTTATCTGAATATTCATAGTAGTCAAAGACTTTCTCCACTTTATCTATCCAATCTAGGAAGGTGTTACCGTCGCACGCGCCATTGAATGACGGAACATGCAACTTAATGTTTCTAAGATCGTCTAAGTCCTTTCGACGGCTAGACCTGAAATTCTCTTCTTCGTCTAGGGTCCACTCATCATCATCATGATAGTCAAAGTCTTGGAACCTCCTTCTTGGGTTAGGTGGCCTCTCACTCATTGGGGAAGGATCCTGGTCGGGAAATCTCCTGGGAGGGTATTCAGTTCTCCTAGTGTTATCAGGTCTCATCCTAGGAAGGTCATCTCGAGAGGGTTCTCTAGAGTTAATCTTATTGAGGTTATCCATTATGAATTTCATACCAAGGGTTAAGTCTTTGAGTTGTTGGCTTAGATTACTAACTTCTCTATTAAGTCCATTTAGCTGTCTTTGAAGGCTGGACTCTCCCTCTTGATGGGTACGAGTCTCGGGTTGGGGAACGTCTTTACCCCGGTTTGGTTCTTGAGTCATAGTATCAGGGTTTAATTCTCGGTTGAGTCCACTCCTAGTCTTCATGTGACTTCCTAAGATTATAGGGGGAACATGTGTTCTTACGCTAGCTTGACCCTAAGTGTTAGGAAGTTGGGAAAAATTTAGTGAATCTCGGGTGCTTAAACTTGGAACGCAAATTTGAGGGCTTAAATGGCCATTTTTTTGGAATGGAAGGTGGTTTTCACAAACGTCGCCTGTGGAAGCATCATAGAACTCTGAGAGAGCTTTGAATTGATATCTTACAGGCAAAAATCTGACACTCGTAGCGAAAGTTATGATCGTTTTAAGTTCAAGGGGTCAAACCTACCAAAACAACTAACGAACTAGGCACAAAATTTTACCAGGGTATTAACACATTCTGATAAATATGTTTTTTTCCTTTAGTGTTCATATCATGCATCAGCTCAGTTTATCATTAAACTACACAATAAAGATAAAATAACATAATCACAGATTAAGCAAGTAAACAAAGTATTCTGCTAAAGTATTCTCCCAAGGTGTTAGCAAGCATGGAATGAGGCAGCAGACAACATAATCAGCACACAAACAGTATTAAATCACCAGGTACAAAGCAGCAACAGAATGGTTGTTCCAAATAAGGGAATAACACTAGCTGTTACATAGCACACCCATATGCATAACAACATAAATGTACAATACCAGTGGTCCAGCAATAGACGCCTAACACCTGCACCTACCCTCTAACAGCAGCTAGGCTGTAGGGTGTTCTATCCTCACCTGGACCTACCCTTAAATAGTAGCTAAGTTGTAGGGTGTTTTGTTCTCACTTGCACCTACCCTCAAATAGCAGTCAATCAGTTGAGTAAGACTTGTGCAGAAACACAATACGATTTTTAAATTTTGAACATACGAATATGAACAAACGATTATGAACATACGATTATGAACAGATCAACACATAAGTTTCCGACTTTAAAGACTAAATGGTTTTGAGTTTCTGGTTTTTAAATTTTGTCTAGTAATAACATATTTACGGTAGTGTTCAAGCTTATCCTTATATGTTAAACACAAAATTAATAGAACCGGTTTCTTCCTTTTTCAAAACCAACGAACCAGAGAAGAAATGAAAAGTTTGCAACAAACGAAATGTGTAAGAAGATCAATCCACTCATTTGCAGACACTCAGGGGAAGCTATCCATGGCTCTGATACCACATGACACGATTCCACCTCGAATGAGTCGTGTTTTACCCACAAAGGAAACAAAAAAACAAATATAAGCAGAAAACCGAATGTTGTCCGATGAGCAACCTTTTAGGCTCTCGGCATAATGATATTCCGAAGGAAGACGGCAGGAAACAGGACCGGTTTCTTGCCACTCTCTTCGTGTATCCTTCTCTGGAGAAGAGAGGGAAGACGAGTGGAACGATGGCTATTCAAGCAACCTCGGGCTTGAAAGCTCAATGAGATGAACTCCTTCTCGGTTCTTGACCGAACTGAGCCTTACCGTTCACCAAGCTTCAACTACGTCGGCTGATCACAAAAGGGCTATTTCTCATATATTCAACAACCTTTACACATACCAATAGCCATATATTTATAGACCTAGGGTGGCTGAAGGTTAGAATGGGCTTGGGCTTTGAAATGGGCCACATGGTTGACCATTCTTGGTCCACTTGCACACCAAATCACTCTTCAAGCTTTGGCCCATTTGTTGCATCAGTGGGCTGCTAAACTCCAGCCTAATTGTTGCTTCTAACCACCATCTAACTTAACACACATCTAATCCTAATGCCTAAGGATGCATGCAATTATAAAACATTATAGGAAGGTGAATGTTTGCCAACAAAAACATAAGACGAATGTTTGCCGAATAAAATTCAATTACAAATTAATTCCGAGGGAGACAAATCCCTTCTTCATGTGCTTCCACCTTTAGCTCCCACGATAGCAAGTGCAAGGGTTGATCCTTGTCCTTTGTGCTTGGGTCCCATTCCAAATCCGCGACGAGGCATTCGACACCTGTAATTCCTACAAAAGAATCGAACTTGTTAGTTAACAGGTTGGATATATTTCGTGCCTTGGTTTGTGATCGAGTGGCGGCCCTCTGGGGCACATCAAGATGCATGTGGTGTGTGTGTGTGTGTATTATTTAACATGCATAATGTTTTTTAAAAAAAAGGGAACGAAAATGGTTTTGAACATATTTTGAGTAAGTGGTGAGATGCGTGGCGGTGGTACCGCAGATCCTGCTAGTGTGTGAGCTGGTGCGTAACGAACTACGGATTCCACTCGAGCAGTGGGCCAGCTAAGCCGTCATGCGGCGTGTATGTGTCGACATTGAGGAAGATGGACAGTGGTACCGCAGATCTTACTAATGTGTGGGCCGATGCAACACCAGTGACAGATTCTGCTCGAGGACTGGGCCGGCTGGGCATTCGCAAAATGTGTGTGTGGCAACTGTGGCCACGTTGCTAGGGAGGCTGGGACGGGGGCAACGTGTCATGGGGTAGTGTGAAGCGAGGTACACCCTCACCCTGATGTGGTTGCTGTGTGGTGATGCGTGTGTGTAGCTTGTGGGCCTCGTTGCTAGGGAGTCCGGGACGGTGGTGACGTGTCAGGGTGTAAGGTAGCGCTAGGTTCCTCCTCACTTTGGGGCGGCTGCACTACGCGTCACAGATGTGACAACATGAGTGTGAGTGTAGAGACTGCATATGATAGGATTTCATTGTCGGCTTTTACTTTTATGTCGCATTACTTACTGAGCGTTAAGATTATGTTGTGTGTTCTATGGTGTAGGTGAAGATATTGTCACTGTTGAGCCCCGATAGCCTAGTCCTGAGGTGTAAGACGGTTGGCAGAGCGCGACCGAGGCACCGGACGGCGGATTTGTTAGGGTGACCCGACCCGTGGAGATGGTAGGTGATGGCTAGACAGTTGGGGTATTTTCTTTTGTTGTGTCGGGATATATAGTTGATCGGACGAGTTTGTATAGGCATTGGTTGTATAAGGATTCGTGGAGTGTTTGTGATTTTAGTGATGCACGCGTACTCTTTACATGTAAGAGCTTGGTAATGCTCTATACTGTGAATTTTCTTCATTTGATGGCTCATGGATTGTTGTAGTTTTTTTTTTTTTTGAAACTCTGATTTGGTGGAAATCTCTGGGTAGGTATTCTGGAAATTTTTGTGAACTGTGTGCAGGTTTAGACTTTTGGGATAGTCGATTTTTAGACGTTACTCTGCCAAATTTTCGGGAAAACGATTAGTAGTCAAGAAGGTATGGAATAGGTCTGAGTGTGCACGGTGAGATACTAGAGGAGTGGCGGTGTACGCGGAAGCGTGGCGTGGCCTCAGGTGCGCGAGGCACGTGACCCTGCAAGTGGGCACGGGTCATGCGGCTTCGGGCAAGGGCGTGCGCGCAGACATCCTGTACGGAAGCAGAGTGCGTGGGGCACGCAGCGCTGTGGGAGTGCGCGTGACGCGGCAGTGTTGCGTTGGCCCACGGCATCGAGAAGATGCGCGTGGGGCGCCGAAGGGGGGACGTAAGCATGTAGGGCACACGCGGGGGTGAGGCACTGAGTAGGGTAGCTCGGGGCGTGTGTTGGACCATTTTCTAAAATTTCAAGTCTTGTCGTTTTACTTTTAAAACTGCTTTAAATTGTCTTTTTCGCTACGTATTTTATATTGTGGATTTCGTGTTCCCTCTTCGTGGCGCGAGAGCTTTCGAATCGAGTCGAAAATTTTTATACTTACAAATGTTATTTTGAATATGATTTGAAAATGGAAGTGGTAGTAAATTAAGTGAGTTCGCGTCAAGTCTCTGTATGCCATGGTGTTTAGACGTAGTGAGTGCACTGGAAACGTGTGGATTCTCGGGGCGTCACCTACATGAACAGTTTACAATGATTAAACTGATAAAAAGTATAGAAAACAATCAATGGAAACATAAAAGATATTCTATAACTTAAACAACCTAACTACTCGTCTAATTTACACTAAAACACTATAAATCATCAAATCCTCAAAAACAAAATTTCTTGTGCTGTAGGCCAAATTGACCTAGCAAATCTCCAAGACTTACTTCGAGTCCTTTGCAATTAAACTTGGAGTCCTTTTTCTTTAACCGTGGAAATCAAATAACCTAACAAAACATCAAATTGAAACACTTAACACACACAAAAGAAACTTTCGGATTTTTTTATAACAGTTTTTCGTCCAATTTCAAAAGCTCGTAACTTTCTCGATATAAGTCAGAATCAAGTAATTCCAAGTGCTATGGACTCCTCTAAGAGTCTACTTTCTAATGGTTTAAGCCACTTACCCAAAAACAACTAATAACTTGGTTGAACATCACAAGAACAGAATCTGTTCTGTTTTTCATAAAACTCAAACGCGCCTCTAATTTTCAATTATATTATACATAATCTTCCATTCTACTTCATCCAAGACCTTTAGAACCTATAAAATAAAGTTAGAATATCCAAAAGAAGAAGAAAGACCAAACCATAACTCTGAATTTTCGGAGGTTCAACACCCATGCTTAAAACTCTTCACAAAAATCAATAAAGCATTCATTGCATGAAAACTCAAGTCTATTATAAATCTTACCTTAATCCTTTGAAATGAAAGGAGTCTTAGCTGAAGAAGACTTTAAGAAGGGAGAATGGCTGCAGGAGAAATCGTGGATGACAAAGGGGAAGTTTTGAGTTTTTATTTAATTAATAAAGTTTAACTTTAGCTTATTTACTCAATTTTCACATGACTTTTAATTTCATCAAACTTGACCTTATTTCTTATTTTCAACATTTTTGACCATTTTCTTTTCTTTTTTTCACTTATTTATTTTCCTTTTCTCTTTGACTAATTTTCATTTATCCATTTGTTGTTTCCTTTTATCGTTTTAAAACAATTTATCGAATATTATTAGGACAAAATGTACAAAAGTTTCAAGTGTTACATTCCACCCTCCTTAAACAAAATTTTGTCCCCAAAATTTGATTAACCAAAAAGTTTGAGATATCTACTCATCATATGCTGTTGTTTTTCACACGTGGCTTCCTACACTTTGTGATTCCGCCATAGAACCTTTACTAGTGAAAGCTCTTTGTTACGTAACATTTTGATCGAAGACTCTACAATTCTCATTGATCTCTCTTCATATGTCAGTGTTGATTGAACTTCGATTTCTATTGGTTCTACGACATGAGATGGATCACGTACACACTTTCGGAGCATAGATACGTGAAATACATTGTGAATGCTTTCCATAGCTACCGAAAGTTGCAACTTGAGGGCTATCTTCCCAATTCTTTTCACAATAGGGAAAGGTCCCACGTAACGAGGACTAAGCTTTCCTTTTATTCCAAAATGCATAACTCCTTTGAATGGAGAAATCTTCGAGAATACCTCATCGCCTTCCTTAAATTCTAATTCTCTTCGTCTGTTATCAGCGTAGCTCTTCTGTCGACTTTAAGCTATCTCTATTCTCTGTCTTATAATGGTAATCTTCTCTGCAGTTTGCTATAGAATATCGGGTTCAATTATGCTAGCTTCACTAACTTTGTCTCAATACAGAGAAGATCTGCATTTTCGTCCATAAAGTGCTTCGTACGAAGCCATACCAATCGTAGCTTGATAGCTATTGTTGTAGGAGGACTCGATTAATGGCAAGTATTTACTCCACATACCTTGAAATTCCAACACACAAGCTATCCTTCAGAATTTGATTCGTTCTTTCTGTCTGTCCATCTGCAATTCAACTGAGTTCCCATAGCTTTATGCAGACTTTTCCAAAATTTTGAAGTAAACCTCATATCTCTGTCTGAAATAATTGAAACAGAAACCCCGTGTAGTTTGACAATATCTTCAACATATAGCTCTGCAAGTTGATCCATGGAATACGTCATCTTGACTTGTAAAAAATTGACGGACTTTGTTAGACGATTTATTATAACTCAGATTCCATCATACCCTTTCGTAGTTCTGAGAAGTCCAACAATAAAATCTATTAAAATTTGCTCCCATTTTCATTATGGAATTGGTAGGGGCTGTAAAGTTCCAGCTGGCCTTTGGTGCTCTGCTTTGACCTATTGAGAGATTAAACAGGTTTCCACGTGCCTAGCAATTTCCCTTTTCATGTTAGGCCACTAGAAGTGATATTTCAAGTCTCTATACATATTTGTGCTACCGAGATGTACAGAGAAAGTCGATGAGTGATCTTCTGATAAGATCTCTTTCTTCAATTCCTTATCATTAGGCACGTACCATCTGCTTCTGAACTTTAATGTGCCATCGTCTGACTAGTTGAAATCAGACGAATCATTAGATATCATGCTCAATCTGAAGCTTTCACAATGAAGATCTTTCTGCTGAGCTTCTCGAATTTTGTCCAGAATCGTCGGTTTCAGGGAAATGGCAATAAGCATAGCCGACAGTTCTGACACAATCTCTATATTAAACCTGGAAATTTCAGATTGTAGTGATACTAGTAATGTTGAAACTTAAGATTATCTCGTTGCAGGCATTCTACTCAAGGCATCGACTGCTTTGTTCGCTTTTCCTGGGTGGTATTTGATTTAAAAATCATAATATTTGACAAATTCTAACCACATTCTCTGCCGCATATTCAATTCTTTCTACGTAAACAAATATTTCAGACTCTTTGATCTGAAAATACCTCACACTGTTGTCCATATAAATAATGTCTCCATATTTTCAATGCAAAGACAACTGCTGCTAGCTTGAGATCGTGAGTTGGGTAGTTCTGTTCATACATCTTTAATAGTCGAGAAGCATACGCAATAACTTTCTCTTTTTGCATTAGTACGCATCCTAATCCGGTCTTAGATGCATCGCAGTATATGCTAAACTTGTCACCTTCAACTGGCATTGTCAAGACGGGTGCAGTAGTCAACTTCTGTTTTAGCCATTGGAAGCTTTCTTCACAGTCTGCCGACCAAACAAACTTTACATTTTTCCTCGTCAATCGAGATAGAGGCACCACAATGCTTGAAAATCCCTTGATGAATTTTCAATAGTATCCAGCCAATCCAATAAAACCACTGATATCTCTAACATTTCTTGGTTGTTGCCAGTCTCTAACAGCTTGTATTTTAGTTGGATCAACAGAAATTCCATCTTTTGAAACTACATGGCCCAGAAAATGAATTTTGTCCAGCCAGAAACCGCATTTTGAATGCTTCACGTACAGTTTATGCTGCCTCAAAGTTGACATAACAATTCTTATATTCTCCTTATGGTCCTTTTCTGTTTGCAAATATACTAAGATATCAACAATAAAAACGATGACAAACTTGTCTAAGTACTTCCAAAAGACACTGTTCACCAAATCCATGAAGGCTGCAGGCGCATTTATGAGTCCGAAAGATATTACTAAGAACTCAAAATGACCATATCTAGTACGTAATGTAGTCTTCGGGACATCTTCAACTCTAACTTTTAGCTGATAATAATCCGAGCGTAGGTCGATCTTTGACAAAACTCGGGCACCTTGTAGTTGATCGAACAAATCATCTATCCGAGGCAACGGATAGTTGTTCTTTGTTGTAAGCTCGTTCAATTCTCGATAATCAATGCACATTTGGAATGTCCCATCCTTTTTCTTTACAAATAGAACAGGAGCACCCTAGGGAGAAAAACTCGGTCGAGCAAAACTCTTGCTCACCAATTCTTCTAATTGAGACTTCAATTCTTTCAATTTAGTTGGTGCCAGTCCATACGGATTCTTTGACACAGGCTCTACTCCTGGATACACGTCAATCACAAATCCAATTTTCCAGTTCGGTGGTAAACCTAGAAGATCGTCGAGAAAAACTTCTGGAAATTCTCAAACAATCAGAGTATCACTCAACTTCACTTTACTGAGTACTCGAGTGTTGATCATACTGACTAAATGAACTGAGCGTCCATCCGTAAGCTTCTCCTGGGCCATCATAGAATACGAAATAGGCATTTTGCTGGTCCTTTTTATTGCCTAAAAAATAAACTTTTCTTTACCCGGAGGCTGGAAAGACACAATTCCCGTTCTGCAGTTAATGGTAGCATAATGGCGGGATAGAAAATCCATTCCCAAAATAATGTCATAACCCTTCATATCCATTATAATCCAGCTGACATAAAGGGTATTATTTCCTACTGAAATAATATTGCCTTGAACTACTTGCTTTGAGTGTAAATGTTCCCCTAATGGTAACATCACACCATAAAAGCAACCAGTTGAACTCGGCAATAAATTAACTCTAACTACGTAGGTAGTTGAAAAAAATGAATGCATAGCACCCGTATCAATTAACATAAATGCAGCTACACAAGCAATTAAAATCATACATGTGATCAGTGAATGCTGCACATCACCTTCTTCCTCATCTTGCTCTATAAAGGCAAAAATCCTTAGTATTACTCTCTTCTGGTCTCTGCCTGGCTTCCAACAGTCTTTAACCATGTGGCCTGCCTCCCCACATCGAATGCATTTGTCTGTACCCATCTTGCACTCGCCATAATGCTCCTTCTAGCATTTAGGACACAAAGGCTTCTGAGAAGTTTCTTGTACATGTTTTCCCTTCCCTTGATCAGTTTTCCTATCAAATGGTCTTTTTACACCGCGTTGTTGTTCTTATTGTTGTTGCTGTCCACCTCTCGGTTGCCATCCTTAGTTCTGGGGCTGGATTTCTTGGAAGAATCCTCTTGCAGGTTCCCTCGGTTTAATTATTTTTGTCTCAGCCTCCTAAGGCTTTGGTCACGATATTTGCGTAAGGAACATCCAGAGTACATGATATCTTCACACTCTTGTAAATTTCAGCCTTCAGACCCTGAATCAACTGATGTACTTTGTTGTCATTGTCGCTTACCAGGTGAACGACAAATCGTGATAATGCTTCAAAACGTCTGACATACTCTGCACGGAACCCGTCTGATGTAACTGTGAAAACTCCACCATCTTCTTTGCTCGCACTGTACGGCTGAAGTACTTGTCGTAAAATACTGTTCTGAATACTAGAAGGAGCATTATGGCGAGTGCAGATCATCACAGTTACATCCGTGGTTGCTTTGATGGTGTCCCACCAAAATCTCACGTCCCGTGCGAGCTGAAATGTGGCACAGACAACTTTTTCTTCATCGACTACCTTGGCATATCCGAGCATCTCCTCCATCATTCGAATCAACTTCTCTGCATATGTGGGATCCGTGGACTGTCTATCGAATACTGGAGGTCAGAGTCATTGGAATCTCTCACTGCTGTGATTGTTAGGAACGTCTGATTCTTGGTCTCTTTGATCCTCTCGGTTCATAAATCTCTCCAACTACTGAGATTGTCGCTCCAGGTGTTGAGATTGTCGATCGAGTTGGTCCGTCAGTCGATCGATGGTATCCTTCTCAGTTCTACCTCTGACCATTTTGCTTATCCTATATAAACATATACACCTTAGAAAATAAACTTAAAACTTATAAACGTACTTATAGTTGGGGAAGCATGTCCGTGTAGGGCATTATGCTGTCGGGCAGTCTACAGAAATGATTTTCAACCTGGGCGCTCTGATACCATAATTTGTAGCATCGCATAACACTATTCCTAAAAAATCTTGTAAAATATATAGATATAATTTTTTTTATTCGTAGCCTTAAAACAACATCGTGTAAAAATATTAAACCGTTTATAGCAGAAAAACAATCCTTACATGGAAGCATAGTACAAGGTAAACTTAATTTCAAGTGTTGAAAATAGTAAAATAGGGGTTTCAATCGATAGTTGTGAACACTAGTCGCACTTCATTCCTCTTTGTTTGCATCGGTCGACATCGCGGAGACGGGTCGACAACCTCATTCCTCTTTATTTATATCGATCGACACCTCTTACGAAGATAGGTCGATCCTTATTAAGATAAGTCGACATTTTATTCCTCTCTGTTTGCATCGGTCGACACCTATTACAAAATAGGTCGACCCTTTTTAAGATAGGTCGACACCTCATTCCTCTCTATTTGCATAGGTCGATCCCGATGGTCGACGTTGGCTAAGATAGGTCGACCCATGCCAGCATTGGTCGACACTTCAACACCAGAAAACTTAACTGAAACTTTCTAAAAACGACCGTAACCATCGTAAACTTTCTAACAGACACCTACAGCATACTTAACTCCCAATTTACGTTTTCTTTATAAAAACAAAGAGCACGCCCCTACATTTACCATTAAACCGAGTCCACTTGTCCAAAACATTCAATATATCTTTAAACATAAAACCATTTAATCAGACTCATACATTTATTCTATCAACATATTTAAAACAATTCAAAACCTAAATACCTAACCATATTTTCCAAAACCTCTTTACATTACCCCAAAATACGTTCAATGGCCCACGGGTCACTCACGCTCTGAAAGTCATAAGCGCTCTTCCAAGGCCATCCTTCTTCAACGACGTCACTTGTCAGGTTGAGGTAAAATGTTCTCACCTTCTTCTAAATCACCTACATCACAGAGACATCTATGAGCTAATGCCTCAGCAAGTCAACGTAAATGTAAATGCATGCCGTGCATATATAGTTCATAAAACATGCAGTCATTTCATTTCATTTCGTTACATAGCGGGATGCCACCGGTGGTTTACTCTCACCAGATAGAGAAGGGACATCAAGCAATTAAATAGCCTTCTCCATCTACCAGAGGGAAAACGTGCTCCACCTACGGGACAACCATATCTGAACCCCACCCCGACATGATCAGGATTACGTGCATTCACTTCTTTTCATTAGTTCATTTCTCTTCATAAGACATGTACAGAAATTCATTTTCATGCCATTTTTTAAAGAACGTGACGCATGAACAGCTCACAATGCTTCAACTTATAAAAAGCATAAAAAACAATCAATGTAAACATAAAAGACATTCTATAACTTAAGCAACCTAACTACCCGTCTAATTTACACTAAAACAATCTAAATCATCCAATCCTCGAAAATAAAATTTCTTGTGGTGTAGGCCAAATCGACCAAGCAAATCTCCAAGACTTACTTCGGGTCCTTTGCAATTAAACTTGGAGTCCATTTACTTTAATTGTGGAAATCAAACAACCTAACAAAACATCAAATTGAAACACTTAACACACAAAAAAGAAACTTTCGGATTTTTTTATAACAGTTTTTTGTCCAATTTCAAAAGCTCGTAACTTTCTCGATATAAGTCGAAATCGAGTAATTCCAAGTGCTATGTACTCCTCTAAGAGTCTACTTTCTAATGGTAAAGCCACTTACCAAAAGAAAATCAATAACTCCATTGAACATCACAAAAACAGAATCTGTTCTGTTTTTCATAAAACTCAAACACACCTCTAATTTTCAATTCTATTATCCATAATCTTCCATTTTACTCTATCCAAGACCTTTAGAACCTATAAAATTAAGTTAGAATATTCAAAAGAAGAAGAAATACCAAACACTAACTCTGAATTTTCGGAGCTTCAACACCCATGCTTAAAACTCTTCACAAAAATCACTGAAGCATTCATTTTTGCTTGAAAAACTCAAGCCTATTATAAATCTTACTTTAATTCTTTGAAATGAAAGGAGTCTTGGCTGAAGAAGACTTCAAGAAGGGAGAATGGTTGCAGGAGATATCGTGGAAGACAAAGGGGAAGTTTTGAGTTTTCATTTAATTAATAAAGTTTAACTTTAGCTTATTTACTCAATTTTCACATGATTTTCAATTTCATCAAAATTGACCTTATTTCTTATTCGCAACATTTTCCACCCTTCTCATTTCTTCTTTTCACTTATTCATTTTCTTTTTCTCTTTGACTAATTTTCATTCCTCCTTTTGTTGTTTCGATCTACCGTTTAAAACAATTCATCGAGTATTATTAGGACAAAATGTACAAAAGATTCGGGTGTTACATTGGCAATGTGAACTATCTCACTACACTTATACCATTGACTAGAGTCCATCGTGCACTCGCCAGGGTGGTTCTTCTCGCACTTTTGACTTAGAGGGAATTTTCCTAGTCTCTATGGTCGTTTGCTGCTCCCTTGGCTACTCTGATTATCACTAGGTCTTTTCAGGCCCTTCTGCTGCGACGGCCTTCGACCACCCTGTTGAGGCACTACCTCTCTGAAAAATCGTCGTGAGTACTCCTTAGGCAGTTCCCTGTAGCTAGGAAGTTTCATTCCGGGCTCTTCTATGTCTAAAGCCTTTGCAACCATGCTTTCATAGAGCACACCTTGTGTCCCCGCTATCCTCACACCCATATAGATTTTTGGCTTAAGTCCCTGTACAAACTAGTGCACCTTGTTCTCATTCAGGCTCACCAAATGACCGGCAAACTAAGATAATGTCTCAAACCTCCTCACATACTCTGCCACCAAACCAATCTGTCGTAACTGGGCAAACTCCACCATCTTTCGGGTCCTGATCGTGTGGCTGAAATATTTGTCGAAAAACACTGTCTTGAACTCCTTCCATGTCATAGCTTTCACATCTCTAGCGCCCTTCACTGAATCACACAAAAACAGGGCATCTTTGGCCCAGTCGAATGTCGTACTAACCACTCTGTCCTGATCTTCCACTTTGGCATAATCCATCATATCCTCTATATTGTGAATCCACTCCTCAGCACTGAGAGGATCCGGAGATAATCCATCGAATACTGAGGGCCAGAGTCTATGGAATCTATCCCCACCATGATCTGCTAAAGTACTACCACTGGACTGATGCTAGTCCTCCCGACTCATAAACCGCTCGAACTGCTGAGACTGGCAGTTGACTAACTCTGTGAGCTGCCTAATGGCATCATCCCTTTCATCTGTTCCTCTACGCGGCTCTCTAACCATGATGCTAACCCTGTACACAACAACATCTACTAAGTCTAAGAGAAATTACAATGGTGCTAAGAAATACTTACAGTTGGTGGATCACTCTCATGTAGTGGCTGGCGGTGTTAGGTAATCAACTAAATGACGTCGACCTCGTGGCTCTGATACCAAAACCTATCGCGACCCCTGGGAGAGAGAGGGCCACGCGGCCATGACGGGCGCGACAATGCGTGGTCAACCCAACCTAACTATACATTTTTATTTAATTGTTTTCAAAAAAACATTTGTAAGCATAAAAATTTAAAACTCGGTACAAATATGCAGCGGAAAACATTCATGCACCATTGGGGTTTAAAAGCAACGTAAAAGAGGTTCGAAATAAAGAACACAAAAGAAAACCAGAGCCAAACCAAATGTAGCACGCCGCGCGTGCTTTGCCCAGTGGGCACGTGCCCCGCGCATGCCCTCAGCTCCGCACGCTCTGCTCGGTGTAGCGCACACCGCACGCCACCCAGTGCCGTGCACCCCTCGTACGCACCACTTCCAAACATATGGCATTCTTCCCAAAATTTTGACATAGTAACGCCTAAAAATGACAACTCCCAAATCAAAACAACACTAAAAACTAGCATAACGAAATATTCTCCAGGCATAACTCCATATGCATCATCTCCAATCATCACTCAAAACTGTAAATCAGAACTCAGATGAATTTAGCAAAGAAAACAAAGTTTTTAAGATAAAACCGAACTATCAACTGTACCCTCCACTATAAAATCCACAAAAGTCTATACACAGAAATCTATACTCAAAATCTATCCACAAGGCCTACACATGACATGGACTCCTCAAAATGAACCCTCAAAAGACCACACCATACCCAAAACATACTCCACGAGCGAGGTTGCCCTAACACAGTCTACCAAGCCAATGCCTTGGTCGTGCGCCACCAACTGCCTACTCGCCCTTGCTGGCCTCTCGAAACTCACCGGCAGTATCATCAACACCTACACCACAGAACACAAAACGTAAGTCTAATGCTCAGTAAGTAGTGCAATATGACATGTAAAATGGTTAATGCAATCCTATCACATACAATCTCTTCTTTCTCACACATGTTACTGTTTTCTGTCATCGCTCGTAAGATCCTCCTATGGAGTTGGGAAACGGATCAGTTTCCCAAAGTCGATTCTCTTATTGCGTTGAAAAGCGAATCACTCCCTTCGAGGCCATGTCATACAGCAACCCAAGGTAGTTGGTTATTACGTGACACCGCCCCTGAGACGTCACCACCATCCAGCTCAACCAGCTACAGGGCCCAAGAGCTACACACAAATCTCGTATCAACGATCCTCCTACAGAGTTGGGAAGTAGTTCAGGTTTCCCAAGTCGATTCTCTATCTGTGTCAAAGGGTGAATCACTTCTTTCGAGGATGCGTAACTGTTATCCTCACCATTCACATATCACACTTCACATTCGTACTTGAAAACATGCTCAAAATTCATTTTCGTTACACTTTTCAAAACATGATGAATGACTAAAACTAAACATACGAAACATGCAACACAGACAAATCATCCCTATTGTCCTATCGTGTAGACCCATAAGGGCAACGCACATGTAAACACTACTTACCTAGCGTCCTTAGCTTCAGTGGTACTCAATTCTACCAATACCCAGGCTCAACCTAAAACCATAATCAATTCACATCAAAATTTGTCCCAAAACCATCCTCCGTACTAAAATTACCATCACTAACTCAATCCAACAAAAATTCCACCAAAACGGCCCACTAACTCGACTCGGCCAAAAATCAACTTAAACTTCGAACGCACATAATTTTTTTTACAGTTATCAGAATCACTCGATTACAGCGGCTAAACACTCCTTATAAGCCTATTTTAACATACTAGGAAGGACTCTAAAATGAACAACCGAAACTTGGGCAAAACCCAGTGGTTTCATTCGTTAGTGGAGGAAAGGGTAAAAAATCGGCCGAATGTCACCGCGATTGAGGCCGTCGTCGGGGTCTCCTTCACCGCGTCGTGCTCGGGTTCTTCGATGAGAGGGGAAAATGCGAATGGCTTCTCACCGAAGCGATTCGTGTTTTAACAAATTTTTTTTAATTCAATTTGTAAATTACCTTAATGCCCTCACGTGTTCTAATTCATCAAAATTTCTAAAAATTTACGTTCTTTCATATCTTTTTAAATTTGGAAAATTTTCCTCTGAAATTTCCTTCTCACGATTTTCATTTAATAATTTCTTTTGGTTAGAGTGAGAATTTAATTCGCCCAAAAATTCCGGAGTGTTATAAGGGGACTACATGACTAAGAATATATAAATTTAAATATAACATACTATGCACACATGTTAGATTGTATGATGAGATTTTTGTGTGTTACATTATTATAATAAAATAGAATGAAGTATCATGTATTTAAAATCTAAATGTGTAAAATATACGTACATATACATAAAAGCTAGCAACCAAGGTCTGTCAAGATTCTCGTTAGTATCATTCCACCAAAATAATTTTTGAAAACTATGAAATGCAACGTAAAATGATATAGTATAGACACTCTTACCTCATTGAACACCACTGTCTTACCAACAACCGCACACGCTAGTGAGATGACGATGTGTCATGGATCCAGTGGCCGACCTCATACCAAGGTAAGTGCACCTATGAACACTTGTAGGTATAAGCATTTTTGGGAGTGTTCAAGAGAAAATTTGTCTTTCCGTGATCAAGCTTTGTACCAAGCATTTTCCTTTTAATTTGTAGTTATTTTTCGATAAACATTAGTCTTTATTTGTTTATTTTGTGGCAAAATATTGCCATTTATCTTCAAATCTTGTAAGTGTTGAGCGCTCGAGATCTAAAGAAGATCGGATTTTGAGTCACGGGATGACGTGACCAAAAGAAGCCTAGCACGCAGCAAGAAAAGCTGGGTGCAAAGTAAAGGAGAAGGGCACGCGTAGGAAACAACGAGTAGCACAACACGTGCACAGTTGAAAGCATGGCGTAGGCCGCGCATAAGGGAGATCAGCACGTGTGTAAAGGGAAGCCAGGGGCACACAGTAGTACCAGCAGGGCGCGGTGCGAGTAGCAACTGATGGCGTGCGCGAGCATGCTACAGCGCACTCGTGACCATCTGTACAACGCCAATGGCTATATTCGCCAACAACTATCTTTTGTTTTTTCTCTTCCTCTTCTTTCTGCTAAAGAACCTATTTATGGAAGCTCTATTTAAACTCCATCTGAATGCCTTGTAATGGTGTTTTGTCAATTTGATAATAGAACAGAAGTTTGAACTCGTTTTTGGAGGCATAATTTTGTGGGTGTCTCGGTGAACATCGCTGGATGGTGAAAACCCGACGAACCCCGATTGAACTTCCAAGCTCTGGTGACTTAGAAACGCTTTTACCTCACATCTCTCTCTCCCAATCCCTCAGAGGATTGGAAAAACAACAGAGAGGTGGAAACCATCATTTCTCTACACTGTGAAGCTTTCGGCCACAAAAGTTTCTCAACCAAAGCTTCGATTTCTTTTAGGCTAGCCACGGGTCTTCATCACATTCCATTCTCACCGTCAGCGTCTTTTAAGGAAGTAACAATGAGTGAAAGGGTCATTTTCCTTTGCTGGAGCCACTTGACCTGTGAAGTGGTTCTCTTACAACCGGCATTGTTGATGCCTTTCGGATCAGCAAGGAACCCCTTCCATCCAGTGACGCCCATCTGAGGTGTTACTAGGTAGATTTACCCCGTAATACTCAGCACCGATCTCACCTTTCTTTCTCATTGTTTCTTTATTTTTCCTCCTATTTGTGTGTCTATTTTGGGGTGTTCTTGAGCACCGATTCCCTTCTGTTTTTTTTAGTCTTCCGCGTACATTTTCCATCCTCTTTCTGGCTCATATCTGCGTCAGATTAGGCACTAGAAACATGACAATGCATTCCAAGACGCCGAAAAAAACAGGGACACTGTTGAAACTCATCAAAAACCCAACATCAAAATCCAAAATCGACACACATGAGAATAAACCTGACATCAAAATCCAAAATCTTTTCTTGTGAGTTCCTAGCATTGGTTTATTCCCTCGTGTGGCAATTTTGGATTTATATGTCGGGTTTGTAATAAGTTCCAACAGTGTCCCTGCAAGGACTTGTAATTCGACCATTACTAACTCAAATTTTCCTAAAACTTTGTAAGAAATTTCTTTTTTTTTTTTAACAATCTTGCATGAACAGTGTACAGAGCCAAAAGATCGCCCTTATTCGGCCATCGGTCAGCAACCTCTCTGGTTACCGATTCCTCCGATTCCTTAGACTAATAAAAAGAAGGGACGGGGGGCTTTCCTTACTCATAGCCATTTTTCCTCGTCTTCAATCTAATATCACACTTTGAAATAACAAAATCATTAATGCTCAGCAAGTTATGTAAAAATGAAGATGCATGTTCATGTATATGCTATGTTCTTCGTAAAACATGCAAAACTTTATCTGTTCTTTGTTTTCTTGCATAACGTGAGTTATTAAGGTCACGACTCTAGAGAGAAAAGGCTTTAGTAATTGTTCACTTAGCTGGACGACTGTAAAATCCGTCAAAAATTTTCTCAGAGTAAATTTCGTGTAAATTTTTTGCGGATTTTATATGTAATTTTAAAAAGAGTGCAGCGTATAAATTTTTTGCTACGCGTAGCACGTTTTTGTACTTTAAGGAAATTTAATAAAATTTGTTGTTAGCGATCGATAAATTTAAGTAAATTAATTCTCGGGTAAAGGATGTTAGATTTTAACGAGAGAATTATTCGGAAGAAAATTAGAGAAACGGAAAATCGAAATTCATTAAGTAAAAGCAATATGAATAAAATAAATGATTTTAATATAAAATTAAAATTTAAAATTTAAAAAGAAAATAAAATTTTTATTTAAAACAATAGGCTTTCTGATTTACTCGGCAGAAGAGAGAGAGAGAGAGAGAGAATAGCCGAGAGAGAGAGAGAGAGAAAATCGTCGCCGGCTAAACAACGTCCGTTCGGAGCGATTTTGGTGTCAAACTCTTCGTCTCGAAGAGTACAGCAACGTTTGTGAAGAACGTTTTCGAAAGTAAGCTCTCGTTCGCTCTAGATCGGAGTTTGAATGTTCGAGTTTTCTGGTTTTTTTGGAAAATCTGAGATTTAGGTTCGTTGTTTGTGTTCTCGGCAGGATTCGACCGAATAGAAGGTGAGAAATGCATTGGAAACAAGATTTGGCGAAAAACGGGGTCAGAAATCGCAATTTTCGCTACCCCGAGCACTCTCCCGTCGGTGGTCGAGTTGACTCGGCCGACAGCGAGTTAGCTCGGCTGTGGGCTGAGTCAACTCGGTCTCTGGGCCGAGTCGACTCAGGCCCTGGGCCGAGTTGATTCGAGCCCACGGCCGAGTTGGGCCAGGCTGGGTCCGACCCGGATCCAATTAGGTTCTCCTGGGTCCGACCCGAGCCCAATGAGGGCTTGCCAGGCCCGACCCAATCCCAGTTGGGTCGAGTTGATTTGGCCCAGATCCAGTTAGTTCGGGTCCGACCCCAACCGAACAGAGTCGGTTTGGGTCGACCAGAACAGGGTCCAATCCGACCCAAATACAGTCGGTTTGGGCCGACCGAACAAGGTCCGACCCGACCCGACCCAGTCAGTCCAGGCTGACCCAAACCGGGTCTGACCCAACCCGACCTGAGGTCAAAGTGAACTTTGACCGTTGACTTTGACCAAAAAAGTCAACTGCATTGACTTTCACAAAAACCAACGGCGTTGACTTTCACAAAAAAAGTCAACCCGAACTATTTTGAGGTCGTTTTCGCCCTGGTTTGCACATTTATTTCGTTTTGGACCCCGATTGGGCCGTAACGGGTCCCGTTGACTTTTGCCTGAAAAGTTGACTTGAGCCGTTTGGGCTTGTTTTTGCCCCGGCTTCCCGTTTAAATCGTTTATGACCCCTATTAGACTTTAACGGGGTTCCTCCCTTGTGTTAATTTTCGGATTTGGAGGATTTTACTGAGTTTGAGGCGATTCCTGAGGAGCCACCGGCTGCCGAGACTAAAAGGACTCGCTACAAAGGGTATAAGTTCTTATACTTATTACGTTATACCTAGCCCAGCATGCACGTATACTATTCTTGGTGGGATACCACCGGTATTGACGTCGGTATTTTACGAGCATGTACATTTTACATTGTTGAGGCATGTACATGTTTTGTTAGATCTACACTAATTATATGTGTTTGGATGCCATGTTTTACTCGCCTTTGCCGACGGGATCGATTTGAGATTTATCGTGAGATTGTTATATTGCCATGCATATGTGTTTATTTCATGCATTGGTTTTCTCACGCACGCATTGTTTTTTTGATGTGCGTTGGAGTTTGGTTCTGGAGATAATCGTCTGGCACTCTCAGCCGCTGAGAGTATCAAGGGATTTTGCCCAGATGCACCCGTGTTTAAGAGTTACCGTGGTACTCCCCATACTCTGAGAGTATCAGGGGATTTTGCCCAGACGCACCCGTGTTTAAGAGTTACCGTGGTACTCCCCACACTTGTTTGGATATAGCTCAGGGCTGAGTGGTTGTGTCCCTCCTGGATGATTGATTATTGTGCGGTACTCCCCGCTGAAGGAGTGATGGGCTCTGAGCTTTTCTAGCCCCGTTACCCGACCTGGCCAGTGTCTGTTCGTTGCTACCCCCGGTTTATAAGTTCATTGTGCGGTCCCGTAGGGGCCCAGGTTTGAGTGGTTGTGTCCCTCCTGGTGTGCTCCTGTGCGTGTATCCGCGATGGCCCAGGGCTGAGTGGTTTTGTCCCTCCTGGTTGGTTGACCTTTTCTCTTCTCCCTATGAGCCCCTGCCGGTGTTATCGCGGCCTTTCTTTATGATATGGCTCGAAGGATCCTTGAGCGACCTCCCTTTTCACTGTTCACCTGGTTTTATACGATTGTATGGTTGATGCGGGCCTATTTACTATACATACAATATTTTTGAAACTAGCCCCATTAATCGTTTTGAAAATGAGAAGAGAATTTGATAGCATTGAAACTGGTTTTAAATTTTAAAAACACGTACATTGATTTTAAGCGGACATGCATAATGAGATATGTGGTAGGTATAACATCCCATACTGAGTTTGTCACTCACCCCAACGACTCCCCTCTACAGGTAGAGGAAAGAAGAGCAGGAACCGAGGTTGATCGGCTCCCGATTTTGTGGATTTCCCTAGAGATTTCATCCTGATATTTATTTCATGTAAGAATTTTATTTTGTATTGTACTGATCATTAACATGTATTCTTTTAATTCCTGTATATCTACTATTGTTTTTATTCTCACATTTGTCATTTCGAGCAGTTCTGGGATTGGTCTTGAAATCTTCCGCAGCTAGCTATAGGTTAGACGGTGGACTTCTCTGAGGTTGATCGTTTAATCTGGCGTTTCTGTTAGGGCCATTTCCGGGTCGTGACAACGACCATGGGAAGTGGAATGACACAGCTAACGGACCACCTGGCGGGATGGCCAAACTCAGTTCCTTTACCCATAATAACTATTTACGTACTTCACTTGTCTTCGTTCTTTTAGTATTTCTTACATGAAAACGTATGCATAAAATCATTTTCTATGATTTGTGAAACCATGAGGCATGAATGCATATCACATACATATTTCATAAAATAAATATATAAACAGATCCATCAATCAAAATAAAATCTAATTATAATAAACAATCAGTCTAACAGTCTCTACCCAATATAATTCCACATTTCTATAAAATCATCCATAAATCTTGTAATCCTCTGTGGTGTAGGCCAATCGGCCAAATGCATACAACATGTACTTACCTCGAGTTCTTATCGAAATTGAAGAAATCAATCACTTGATCACCTAACCTTCATGATTTGAAAGACAAAAACAATTGAATTCCATCAATAATACCAAAAATGCATTCCACAAATAAATCGTACATAACTCCTCAAATTTTGAAGTTTCAAATTCCAAAACTTTTTGAAATTGAAAGAACATATCCAAATAACTCATCAATTCATCATCTATTCCATTCCTAAGCACAATTAAAGCCTAAAATCCATAATATGAAGGGTAAACACAAGGATTAAGCATAAAATTCCAATTCAAATAGCTTAAATATCATAAAACCAAAAACTCAAGCAATCCTTAACAAAATTCTCGGATTTTCACCCTAAATTTGGCTTAACTTGAAACATCCATAACTTGAGCTACCCTTAACTGAATCAAACGTTTCAAAAGCTAAAATTTAACTTAAAGAGTCTATTTTAACATGGTGAAATTTATTTATCAAAAACAAATCACTACATTGGGGAAAACTTCCAAAATCGGAAACTGCCCTGTTTTCACCAATTTCTTAACCTAGTTTTCTAAATTTGCTAAAACTCGTATAATTTTCCATTTCCTTTCATTACTACTCATTTAAATAACCTTACAACATTGTTAATTGTCAAACAAGAAGTTGTTTGAGAAAAAATTTCAGAATCTCGTGATCTAAAAATCCACACCAAGCTTCATTCAAAACTCGCAACTTAACACCCATTAACTCAAGAGAATGATCGAACTTTAAAGTATAATCAAAGTTTACCTTAAAACTTCAAGGAAAAGGTAACTTTTGAGGGAAGGTGTTGTCAGCTAGGGAGGAGAGAAGAAAATATGAAGAAAATGAGAGAGAGAGAGAGAGAGAGAGAGAGAGAGTAAGAAAATGGCGTGGAGAAGAAGATTAGGGTTTTTAGGTTGTTTTTCATTTGAGTGAATTAGTGGTGTGGTGTTTAAATCTACACCAAGTATTTCACTTTTGCACTTTCGCTTTGCAAAACTCAAACTACATGTAGTTTATTCCCTTGCCTTTTTGCCTTCAAATTACAACGCCAATAACATCAAATTTTTACTAGCCAAGTTAACTTTTTAACTTTCTTTTCTTTCTTTCCTCCACTTCTTCATTCTATTCTCTTCTCTTTTTTTCTTATTTTTCTCTTCTTTCCAACTTGTGACTTTTCATCCAACAAGTACATCTTTTACTCTAAAAATTTTAATGGCTAAATCATAAAACACTATGCATATTTACTATGTTATACGATAAAATTTTGGGTGTTATATTCCTTGTTTCCGACGTCTTGTAATTTATTGTCTTGTAAAATGGTACAATATAGAAACCCCTCAACGACAACCACTATCTTACAAACAATTGCACACGTTAGCGAGATTAGGCATTAGAAACAAGACAATGAATTCCAAACTATCAAAACAGGGACACTTTTGGAACTTATAACAAACCCGACAGCAAAATCCAAAATCAACACACGAGGTAGTAAACTAACGCTAGGAACTCAAACAAAATGATTTTGGATTTTGATGTCGGGTTTATTCCCTCGTGTGCCGGCTTAAACAAACGTTAAGAACTCACACAAAAAAGATCGACATTTGCAACTCAAACCTCATCAAGTTGCGAAGCGTTGAGGCGATAAGGTTTTTTCATAACTAAACTAGTGGAGGGTATGAAATGTAATAGCAGAGGTCGACACCTTCCAAGCAAGGGTCGACTCTTACTCCACGCAAAACACAGCATGGGTCAACACCTTGTGAAATGTGTCGACCCTAGTGATGGATACATAAAGGCAGGGGTCGACACTTCTAGGAAGATGTCCACTCAACGATTGAAGCTTTCCGGTAAAGGTCAACAACTTCAAGCAAAGGTCGACCCTTAGACCTCTTGGTTTAAGGCACGGGTTGACATCTTGAGAGAAGGTAACACCTTGAACCTCTTAGATATAACAAGTGTCGACTGCCCAGTCGATACTCAAACTTTGGGTAGACTTTTTGCTAATGTTTCAACCTTTGTTTGGCTCTTCTGTTAACATTGATTGACACTTGCTCGACAACTGTCCGTTGTTGGATTTGTAACGACCCGAAAACTCTCACGGTTCTCGGCACGCTAACTACTACTACTCACTATTCTGATACCACAACTATAGCGACCCGAAAACTGACTCGCTGATTTCCAGTTTGCTTTCCCTCTATTACTACTACCCACACACGAATATGCTCAAAAAATTTGAGTAACAATTTAAAACTTTTGTTTCTTCAACTTAAAATGTCACGACCCGAAAGGGGGCCTAACAGAAACGTCAGATTAAACGATCAACCTCAGAGAGGTCCACTATCTAACCTAAGGCTAGTTGCGGAAGATTTTAAGAGCAATCCCAGAACTCCTCGAAAGAACAAATGCGAGAATAAAAGCAATAGTAGAAATACAGAAATTAAAAGGAATACATGCTAATGATCACTACAATACCAAATAAAATTCTTACATGAAAAAAATATCAATATAAAACTCTATGAAAATCCACAATATCGGGAGCCGATCAACCTCGGTTCCTGCTATTCTTTCCTCTACTTGTAGAAGGAGAGTCGTTGGGGTGAGTGACAAATTCAGTATGGGATGTTATACCTACCACTTATCTCATTATGCATACTCGATTAAAATCAATGCACGTGTTTTTAAAATTCAAAAACTAGTTTCAATGTTATCAAATTCTCTTCTCATTTTCAAAGCAATTGATGTGGCTAGTTTCAAAAGTACTGTAGGTATAGTAAAATGGGCCCGCATCAACCATACAATCGTACAAAATCAGGTGAACAGTGAAAAGGGAGGTCGCTCAAGGATCCTCTGAGCCATACCACAAAGAAAGGTCGCGATAAGACCGGCAGGGCCTCATAGGGAGAAGAGAAAAGGTCAACCAACCAGGAGGGACACAACAACTCAACCCTGGGCCATCGCGGCTACACGCACAGGAGCACACCAAGAAGGACACAACTACTCAACCCTGGGCCCAACGAGACCGCACAATGGACTTATAAACCGGGGGTAGCAACGAACAAACACTAGCCAGGTCAGGTAAAAGGATGAGCAAAGCTTAGAGTCCATCACTCCATTTGCGGGGAGTACCGCACAATAATCAATCATCCAGGAGGGACACAACCACTCACCCTGGGCTCTAGGAGGGTACACGACCCGTCAACCCCTAGGCTATATCCAAACAAGTGTGGAGAGTATCACGGCAACCCTCAAACATGGGTGCGCCTGAGCAAAATCGCCTTATACACTCAGCGTATGGGCTCGGTTGAGAGTGCCAGACGATTATCTCTAGAATCAAACTCCAATGCACATCCAAAAATAATGGCGCGCGTGAGAAAACCAATGCATGAATAAAACACATATGCATGGTAATATAACAAATCTCACGGTAAATCTCAAATCTAGCCCGTCGGCAAGGGTGAGTAAAACATGGCACCCAAACTCAACTCGACAGTATAAGTATAACAAAACATGTACATGCCTCAACAATGTAAAATGCATGTGCTCGTAAAATGCCGACGTCCATAATAGTGGTATCCCACCAAAAATAATATACGTGCATGCTAGGCTAGGTATAACGTAATAAGTATAATAACTCATACCCTTGTGGCGAGTCCTTTTAATCTCAGCAGCTGGTGGCTCCTCGGAAATCGCCTCAAACTCAGCAAAATCCTCCAAATCTAGAAATTAACACAAAGGAAGAACCCCGTTAAAGTCTAATAGGGGTCATAAACGATATAAACGGGAAGACAGGGCAAGAATGAACCCAAACGGCTCAAGTCCACTTTTAAGAAGAAAATTCAACGGGGCCCGTTAGGCTTAATCGGGGTCTGAAATGATATAAACGTGCGAATAAGGGCGCAAACGGGCTTAAAATGATTCGAGTTGACTTTCTGTAAAAGTCAACACTTTTGACTTAAAACGACCATTTTAAAAACGTTTGTAAATCGCCGCCGCGAAAGTCTTTGATTAAAATTATTTTAAATAAAATTTCAAGTTTTTAAAATATTAAAATACATTTTCGGTCAACCCCTTTAAACACTAGTCGACACTTCGTGTGCCTCTGTTTTCATTGGTCGACCCTAGTGGTCGACACCTCTCTGCCCATCAAGCTAACTAGTCGACACCTATGAACACAAGTCGACACTTCGTGTGCCTCTGTTTTCATTGGTCGACCCTAGTGGTCGACACCTCTCTGCCCATCAAGCTAACTAGTCGACACCTATGAACACAAGTCGACACTCAAATCTTCTCTGCCTGCACAGGTCGAACCCTGTGGTCGACACTTCTACGCTCATCACAGAGAGCGGTCGACATCTGTCTTCACAGGTTGACACCTTCATCCTCTCTGTTTTCATCGGTCGAACCTAGCGGCCGACACTTCAACTCTCTTTACACTAACCAGTCAACACTTCCACACACAAGTCGACACCTGATATGGCTCTGTCTCCGTAGGTCGACCCTTGTGGTCGACACTTGCAAGGTTTGGTCGACCACTAAGCTTATCGGTCGACACTTCCTTCCCGGAACTCTGCCTAAAACCTTAAAACTTCACAAAAACAATCGAATTTCAACTTCACGCTAAAATAACATACAACGTACACATTTTCAATCAACTCCAAATTGCTATATACATCAAAACTACTACCAAACATTTAAAATCCATTGATTATTCAAAACGACTCCAAATGACTCAAACTCGACCCCTAAACCCGTACCTATGATACCGTGTCAAAATGCCATAACAACCGGTCAGATCGTCCACGTGCGTTCTCCTCCAATTTCCTCCTAATCCGGGACTCGCTCTGAGTACTCACCAACTATCGCTTCGTCATCTACATCACAGAAATCATCTATTAGCGTAATGCCAAGTAAGTGCACATCTTAACATATGCAGTTTCTATAGTTTGATCTTTACTTTCGTTTTCGTCTCTATCTTACATCTTCTTTATCTTCTTACTACTGGGTTCTTCTTTACATGGTAGACCAAAGTGACACACCTCGATGTCCCCTCATAGGAGAAGGCCAACCTCAGTCTAGTAAAGTGACACACCTCGCGGTCCCCCTCATAGGACAATGCCACCACGTAAAGCGAGGGAAGAGTGATAGACCTCACGGTCTACCTCTGGGGACAAGACCACTCAACCTCATCTTTATTATCTTCTTCTGTATCTTCTCATTTCATTCGTTTCATTTCAACCTACTGCTTCATTCTGTAAGAACGTGGAAATTCATTTCCATTTCGTTCTTGTATTTTAAGACCATGAATGCATGATCAACTAAAACATAACGTAAAATAAATGTGCATGCAACCTACTGTTTTGTGATATAGGCCTGAAGGCAAAAGCACCTACTACACTACTTAACTGGCCTCTTAGCTTTTCGTGGTGCTCCTTTCACCAAAAACCTGCTCAACCTACAACAGAAATCATTTTCCGTCAAAACCCACTACTCACGCACTAAAACCACCATACTAGCATGACACTCCACGAACTCGCCAAAATCGCTCCCTAACCCAACTCGGCTCAAAATCAGCTTAAACTTCCAATGCGCATAACTTTTATGTCTGTTATTGGAATTACTCGATTCTATAGGCTAAACGCTCCACTCATAACCTAGTTTAACATACCAAAACAGAATTTAAAACAACTAATTGTAGCTAGGTTTAAACTCCCAAAAACAGAACCAGATTTCACACTAAAATGCCCAAAATTCCCATTCTCAGTTTCTCAAAAAAACTCACTCAATTTCTCACCAATCTATTACACTCTAACCTATTAAGCATAATGAAACTACCGTTGGAGATTTCAAATCCAGAAAATCCCAAGTTACAGCTCAATCATCTCGGTTCTCCATAAAATTTGGAGCTCATCACCCTCAGCCAACATACCGTTACTTCTACCTCCTAATCACCCCTAGAAATCGAGCTCAATAAATTAGAAATTTGAAAACCAGCAAGCACTCACACTCGATTGGCATAAACCAAAACAATTGTTTACCTTATGTTTCCAGCACGTAAAGGGCTAAACCGGCTCCTCCTCTCTGCTCGTCGGAGCTCTCTGCACGTAGACAGAAGGAGAAAGAGTTGAGAGTGACGACCTTCGATCGCCGGCGTGCACGACTCTCTCTCGCAGGAGAGAAAACAGACAAAAACAGAAACCCCTGATCATCAGTTTAAAATTGATGTTTCATTTTTTTTAAATAATAATATTAATAATAGTAAATTAATTACTCTTTCCCCCTCACACTTTAATCTTTTAGCCAAACGACTAGTCAGTCCATTTTCGGTCGGATTCTTAAAATTTTCTATTCTCCATTAGTCTTGAAATTATCTTTTATCTACTAGTACGAATTCTCGGCTGTCGATTTTAGCTAAAACTCCGCCATTTACCAATATGAATTTTAGAAAATTAAATTTCAGAAAATCCCGGGTGTTACAATCTACCCTCCTTAAAAGAAATTTTGTCCTCAAAATTTGTATAACGATCACGTCTTGATATTGACATCGCCAATCCATTATCCCACATCCAAGCTTTCTTATAACAGCGTCTAATCTACCTTAAGCTATTAGTTCTTAAATGTACTTATGATCAACTTCATTCTTCAACCTGTGATCGTTTTACTTATCCTCAAGTTCGTTCTATCTAACTACTTCCTGGTTTCTATCTATATCTTAAAGCTTTAATGGTTTACCCACTAAGGCCTTAGCCTCATGGTCCTCCCATCAATAGCTTCTAAAACCATGTATCTGATTCGGGTTTCACGATCACGTTTTCAACATTCAATTTAAACTATCTGCATCCCTAACTCTGTATTGAGGACTATCCAATTCCCATAACTCAATTTTTGTACTTCGCTAATTAACTTAACCAACTATAATATAACTCCTCAAAGTCTTCTATTCTAAATCCATATCCAAGTCTCTTTGCGTAGAATTTACTCAACCTCTAAATCCTCTATCCTGATCATCCTTAAAGTCTTCATAATTGAATGATTCTAAGTCATTCACTCTAACCTAACCATTTCTGAATATTCTTCTCACTTCCATGCAATAATTCGTCCAACAATTTTATCGTTTGCAACTTACTATAGACTAAGCTACATTGTTGCTCCAAATCTCTTCAAATTCTTAAGTCCTCAGGTCTAATCCAATAGTGATTCTATTCAATTATCTATAACCTCAATCTTTGAAATCACCTAACTGGATCTCTTCTCTATATCTCTCTCAACAAAATTTCATCCAAATTCTCAATTTCCAAACTCATACTTAGCACCGCTGATAAAGTACTACTCTAAATTTTCTTGAGTAATATTTGTTTCGACTAAATATCTTAACTAGGATATCTAAGTCCTTAACTTCTATTGGTAAACTAAACTCCAACAAAATCTTTGTCGGTAATCTACCATCTCATCGATATAACTCTTCAAAATTTTCCTTAATTAGAGTCTCAGACAAGTATCATTTAGTTCGTATATCTTCATCCAAGATTATTAGAAATTATACACTTGAGTTCTTAGCTCACTCCTACATTTCCCGATCATGTTTTGATTAATTTAAATCTCCCAACATAGTCATATATATTTTTACACTCCCAACATATACACTTGAGTGCAGAATTCCAAATCCAGTCTTTTAACTTCATTGTGATTAGCTATGCTCCTTCACTTACGATCATTCTATCTCGTATCTAGATATCTCAATATGTTTTTAGTCAACTCCCGTACTCCTTGATCAAGCAACACGAAGTACCTGACACTTCCACTATTTAATGGTACCCCTAATTTCATCAAGACTTTTCCCATACCATGACAGGGACGATCAGGGTCAGTCTAGCGCCCAGGGTTCGTCCGACAGAGGAGGTGACAGACTGCACAGACTTAGACCTCCGACCTTTGACGGATCATCTCCGGATCCTCTCAGTGCTGAGGAGTGGATACGGAATATGGAGAGGATGATGAGTTTTGCCAAGGTAGAGGAGCAGGACAGAGTTTCTAGTGCGGCGTTCTATCTTGCCAAGAACGCGAGCCATTGGTGGGATACTGTGGTGGCCACGAGAGATGTGGGGGCCATGACTTGGGAGGAGTTCAGGTCGGTGTTTTTCAGCAAGTATTTCAGTCATTCAGTCAGGTCGCAGAAGATGGTAGAGTTGGCACAGTTGAAGCAGACCGGCACTGTGGCTGAGTATGTGCGACAGTTCGAGGCCTTGTCGAGGTTTGCAGGACATTTGGTGAGCCTCGATGAGAATAAGGTACATCAGTTCGTGCAGGGCCTGAAGCCGGATATTTATATGGGCATGCGGATTGCGGGGACCCGGGGCATGCCGTACGAGGAGGTGGTGGCGAAGGCCCTTGACATTGAGGAGGCTCGAGCGAAGCTTCCTAGTTATCGGGAGGTACCCAGAGAGCAGCCTCGCAGACCTTTCAGAGAGTCGCTACCACAGGCCAGCGGGGAGGTATCCGTGCAGAGAGGCCTGAAGAGGCCTAGTGACAGTTCTAGCAGCCAGGGGAGCACTAAAAGGCCGCAGGGGTCAGGGCAGTTTCCAGTGTGCCCGAAGTGTCAGAAGAGCCACCCGGGCGAGTGCAGGCCGGGCCCAGTGAGGTGTTATAACTGTGGCGAGGTGGGCCACATGTCCAGAGAGTGCCAGAAGCTGCGTCAGAACCGCTGCTTCAACTCCAATGAGGTGGGACACTTTGCCAGTAGATGCCCAGTGGCGAGCAGGTCGTCAGCCAGAGTTACACCGAGAGTCTTTGCCCTGTTTGAGCCAGATGATGCTGCCCAGCCATCAGTGATAGCAGGTAATATTTTTGTTTCTGGTGTGGCAGCTTATACGTTGATTGATACGGGCGCTACGCACTCGTTTGTGTCGACGAGCTTTGTGGTTAAGGCCAACTTGGAGTTCAGCCCCGCCGAGAGACACTATGATATGACTTTGCCATCCGGAGAGCATTTGTATTCAGAACAGGTGGTGCGGGGCAATATTGTGACAGTAGGGAGGAAGCAGTTATACGCCGAGCTAGTCATTCTCCATATGAGTGATTATGAGGTGATCTTGGGAATGGACTGGCTGTTCAGACATCATGCGGAGATTGATTGCAGGACCAGAGAGGTTCATTTCCGGCCCCCAGGCGGGGAAAGCTACACATTTAATGCAGGTAAAGGTCTTGCCAGGATTTCTGCTATACTTTCTCTTCAGGCACCACGGGGGTTGGGCATGGGTTGCCAGGAATTTTTGGCAAGTGTTGAGGATGCGCAGTCACCGGGCGATGCTCGGGTACAGGATATTCTTATTGTGCAGGAGTTCCCGGGAGTGTTCCGTGATGAATTGCCTGGGTTGCCCCCTGATAGGGAGATTGCCTTCGAGATAGATGTTTTCCCAGGTGCCGAGCCGGTGTGCAAGAACCCTTACAGATTGGCACCTACTGAACTTAAGGAGCTGAAGGCTCAATTGGAGGAGCTGACAGGTAAAGGATTTATACGCCCTAGTTTTTCACCCTGGGGAGCGCCAGTTCTATTCGTCAAGAAGAAGGATGGATCCTTACGTATGTGTATTGACTACCGGGAGCTGAACAAATTGACAGTGAAAAACAGGTATCCATTGCCTAGGATTGATGATTTGTTCGATCAGCTGCAGGGTACCCGGGTGTTTTCTAAGATCGACCTGAGGTCCGGTTATCACCAGTTGAAGGTGAAGGAGAAAGATGTACCGAAGACGGCCTTCAGGACGAGGTATGGGCATTTCGAGTTTCTGGTGATGTCTTTCGGGTTGACCAATGCCCCTGCAGCATTCATGGACCTGATGCACAGAGTGTTCAGGGAGTACCTGGACAAGTTCGTGATTGTATTTATCAACGACATTCTGATCTACTCGCAGAGTGAGGAGGAGCACAGGGAGCACCAGAGGATTGTACTGACTATTTTGAGCCAGCATAAGCTATATGCTAAATTCTCAAAGTGCGAGTTTTGGTTGGACAGGATTCATTTCTTGGGGCATGTGATCTCCTATGAGAGTATTTCAGTTGATCCGGGGAAGGTTCAGGCTGTAAAGGAGTGGCTGCGACCGACCAGTGCTAGTGAGATACGCAGTTTTCTGGGGTTGGCTGGATATTATCGGAGATTTATTGAGGGGTTCTCTAAAATTTCGGCCCCCTTGACCCGGCTGACCAGGAAGAATGCAAAGTATGAATGGACCGACCGGTGTGAGGACAACTTCCAGACATTGAAGCAGAAATTGACTATGGCTCCTGTACTGACGCTGCCCGTGGAAGGAGAGAAGTTCTGCATTTATTGCGATGCCTCCCGGATCGGTTTGGGGTGTGTTTTGATGCAGAGTGGGAGAGTCATTGCCTATGCTTCTAGACAGTTGAAGGCTTACGAGCAGAATTATCCCACTCACCACTTGGAGCAGGCGGCGGTTGTATTTGCACTCAAGATTTGGAGGCATTATCTGTATGGGCAGCAGTGCGAGATTTACTCGGACCATCAGAGCTTGAGGTATATTTTCACGCAGAAGGAGCTAAATTTGAGACAGAGAAGATGGCTCGAGCTGGTCAAGGACTACGACGTGGAGATCAGGTACCACCCCGGGAAGGCAAATGTGGTGGCAGATGCCTTGAGTAGAGTGACAGCCTCGACTTCTGCCATGATTACGGTACAGCCTATTGAGTTAGTGACAGAGATGCAGAGTTTTGGTTTGGAGGTAGTTTTTGACCTGGCAGCCACCCTTTCTGCCTTGTCGTTGAGGCCGACTATTCTGGACAGGATCAGGCAGACTCAGGAGACTGATTCAGAGTGTAGCGAGCTGAAGGCGAGTATGGAGGCCAGGCCTGATTCTGAGTTCAGCTATTCAGAGGACGGGATTCTGAAATTTCGGGATAGGTGGTACGTCCCGAAGGATGAGGAGCTGAGGAAGGATATATTATCAGAGGCCCATTCATCTTCTTTCTCTGTGCATCCGGGAAGCACTAAGATGTACAAAGATTTGAAGCAGCACTATTGGTGGCCTAACATGAAACGAGCAGTGACTGAGTATGTTGAGGCCTGCGTAGTCTGCCAGCAGGTGAAGGCGGAGCATCAGCGACTGTCTGGGATGCTCCAACCATTGCCTATACCGGAGTGGAAGTGGGAGCGAATCACCATGGATTTTGTGGTGGGGTTACCGAGGACTGCCAAGGGTCATGACGCGATTTGGGTGATTGTAGACAGGTTGACGAAGTCGTCTCACTTTTTGCCTGTGAGGATGACTTATACGATGGATCAGTTTGCCCAGTTGTATGTTCAGGAGATAGTCAGACTCCATGGGATTCCGGTGTCGATTGTTTCTGATCGAGACCCTAGATTCACGTCTAAGTTTTGGAGGAGTCTGCATAAGGCTATGGGCACCAGATTGGATTTCAGTACGGCCTTTCATCCTCAGACCGATGGGCAGTCGGAGCGGACTATACAGATTCTGGAGGATATGCTCAGGGCTTGTGTGTTGGAGTTTCAGGCAACTTGGAGCAAGTTTTTACCGCTAGTGGAGTTCTCGTATAATAACAGTTTTCAGTCTACTATTGGTATGACACCATACGAGGCCCTTTATGGAAGGAAGTGCAGGTCACCATTTTACTGGGATGAGGTTGGGGAGGCTCGATTAATAGGCCCTGAGATTTTGCAGCAGACTGTCGACAAAATTACTGTGATTCGGAAGAGAATTGAAGCGGCCCAGAGTCGACAGAAGAGTTATGCTGATCAGAGACGCCGAGAGTTGGAGTTTAATGAGGGCGATGAGGTTTTTCTGAAGGTCTCGCCGTTCAAGGGAGTGGTAAGGTTCGGAAAGCGGGGGAAACTCAACCCTCGATTTGTGGGACCATTCCCGATTGTCAAGCGGATCGGGAGAACTGCATATCAGCTTCAGTTGCCTGCGTCGATGGATGCCATCCATGATGTTTTTCATGTCTCGATGCTGAGGAAGTGTATGCGCGATCCCTCTCAGGTAGTGCCACAACAGGATATAGAGATCCAGCCGACGCTGTTGTACGAAGAGAAGCCAGTGAGGATCTTAGAATCAGCTGTGAAGGTGCTGCGCAACAAGGAGATTCCGCTAGTCAAGGTGAGGTGGCGCAACCATGGTGTAGAGGAGATTACTTGGGAGCGGCATGATGACATGGAGCGGCAGTATCCCGACTTATTCGGTACATAAATTTTGGGGACAAAATTCTTATAAGGTGGGGGGGATGTAATAACCCGGGAATTCGAATTTTTATTTTTATTTTTGGAATTTTTAGTTTAATCCCGGTCGGAGTTTTGAGAAATATTTCAACGGGAAAGATTTGAATTATAAGACTCGGAGCCTACTTTTGCGAAGTTTTTCAGAATTTAAAGTCGGGAAGTCGAGAAAGTTACGAAATTTTGGACAATTGAAGCACGTGAGGGCAATTTGGTAATTTGTATTTTTATTATTTAAAAAATAATAATAATAATAATAATAATAAATACAAACCACCCGAATGGCTTCGGGAAGAAGCCATTCGGCTGGTTTTCTGCGAGCAACCGAGAGCGCCGAGAGCTAGCGTGCAGGGGAGAGTGGTCGTGTGCGGAGCTGTGATCGACGGCCGGCGAGCGTGGGTGCAAGGTGCGGGTTGCGAACAGGTGCTGCTGTCCTGACGAACCGAAGCCATTCGGTTTCAGCAGCTCGAATTCCCGAGAGAGCCGAGAGTGAGACGCGGGAAAGGGGAGGAAAATCCTCGAGTTCCGATTCTTCGGCAGACGCGAGTGGGCGTTGGGGAGACTGCCGGGACTGGGTGTTCGGCTGTGCATTGCCCTCCATTCGACCGAGTGCACAGTAACGCAACGGTAAGCTCTTTCCTTGTTCTGCCGTCCCATTTTTTTTGGCTTGGCCGAGCTTAGTGCTCGGCCTGCTTTCGGCATTGATGAAATTTGGCCGCAAGTGGTAGGGTAGCGCGAAGGTGATGCTGCGAGCTTAAGGAAACCGAAGGTGAGCCCTGTCGGTTTCCTGTTTCGGCCGAGCTTAGTGTCGGTCTTCTTGCCTTTGCAGTGAGCTTGGCCGAGAGTTATGGACGAGATGGGGCTAGTTGTGTGTGGAAGTTTGTAAATTGAAGTTTGAAATCAAAAATTTAACCATTTTTGTGCAGGGGCAGTTCGGTTTTTAACTAATTTGGCCTAGTTTTGGTTAATTGTTTTAAGTTCTGTTCTTGTGGGATGGATTAGGCTGTTCGAGGGACGTATGGCCGCTGGAATCGTTCGATTCCGATATCCGACGCAAAAGTTATGCGCGTCGGAAGTTTATGCGAGATTTTGGTTTAAGTCAAATTAGTGACCCTTTTTCGTGGAAATTCGACGTGTGAGAGTAGCATAGCCATTTTGATGCATATAACTAGTTGGGAGTGAGTTTTGGTTGAAGGGAAGTGAAAATGTGAAATTTTAATAAAAATGGCAGATTCGGTTATTGGCATTTTTTGCCTATCTGCGGCCTACCGATTTAAAATCCGTCTTGGGATGTTAAAGTAGGTTCCTAAGGGACCGTTTAGCCACTTGAATCGTTTGATTCCGTTGACAGACGCAAAAGTTATGCGCATCCGAACGTTGAGCTGGTATTCGGCCAAACGAAACCAATTGACCGTTTTAGTTGGAATTTAATGAGTGTAGTTAGATAAGGTTATTTTTAGCTAATTGGTAAATGTTGGGAGAAATACTGATGAGAAATTGGTTGTGTTTTAGGTTGAGGCTTTCTGTTGGCGAAACTGTGTATCGAGCGAGCTTAGGACGCCAGGTAAGTAGTGCATGCATGTGTTTTGCCCAAGTGGGCCTACACTGTAGAACTTTAGTGTTTATGTGATTGATTGCGTGTGTGTGCGTATTGTGTGACATGCATCATATTTTTTTTTAAACGGGAACGAAAATGATTTTAGCATGCTTTGATGTATGAGGTGAGACGTGTGGCGGTGGTACCGCGGATCCCGATACTGTGCGGGCTGGTGCTTCATCAGTCGCGGATCCTACTCGAGGGGTGGGCCGGCTGGGCCGTCATGCGGCGTGAAAGTGTTGACGGTGAGGATATGGGCAGTGGTACCGCGGATCCTACTAGTGTGTGGGCCGGTGCAACACCAGTCGCGGATCCTACTCGAGGGGTGGGCCGGCTGGGCTGTCGCGAAACGTGTGTGTGTGGCAACTGTGGCCCAGTGCTGGGGAGGCTGGGACGGGGGCGACGTGTCAGGGTGTAGAGTGGCGCGAGGTACACCCTTACCTTGATGTGGTTGCCGTGTGGTGATGCGTGGGTGTAGCTTGTGGGCCTCGTTGCTGGGGAGTCCGGGACGGTGGCGACGTGTTAGGGTGTAGGGTGGCGTGAGGTTCCTCCTTACCCTGGTGCGGCTGCACTACGCGTCACAGATGTGACAACATGAGTGTGAGTGTAGAGACTGCATGTGATAGGATTGCATTGTCGGCTTTTACTTTCATATCGCATTACTTACTGAGCGTTAGGCTTATGTTGTGTGTTCTGTGGTGTAGGTGCTGACGATACCGCTGGTGAGCCTCGAGTGCCTAGTCCTGAGGCGTAGGATGGTTGGCGGCGTGCGACTGCGGCACCGGATGGCGGACTTTTGTTAGGGCGACCCGACCCGTGGATATGGTAGGTTGTGGCCTGGTCGGTTTGTGGGTTTTCTTTCTTTTGCGGTGGTTATGTACGGAGGATGGGATTGATTGTTGTATATGCGTCAGTGTATAGGTGTATATGGAGTGCGTGTGATTTTGGTAACGTACGCGGATATTTTCCATGTTAGAGTATGTTATTTCTCTATACTGGAGACTTTCTTCATTTGTATTTGATGGATTTTCGTCGCCTTCTTACTCTGATTTGGGTTGGGATGATTTCTCTGGATGATGGATAGGTAAATATTGTTGGATTTTGATGAATTGTGTGCAGGGTTAAATTTTGGGGTAGCCAGTTTTTAGGCGGTACTCTGCCGAAATTTCGGGAGAGGGGTTGAGGTTCGAGAGGATACGAAATAGGTCAAGGTGTGTGTATGATGAATGCTAGAGGAGTTCATATGAGTGTGGATGTGCGGCGTGATTGCAGGTGCGCGGGGCATGCGGCCCTGTTGGGTACCCACGGGTCGTGCGACACCGGGTGAGGGTGTGCGCTCGGACGTGCTGTGCAGCGGCAGGGTGCGTGGGGCACGCGGCGCTGTGAGCGTGCGCGAAACACAGTAACGTTGAGTGGTATGTGCGGCACCGTGAGAGTGTGCGTGAGGTGTCGAAGGGGAGACGCGAGTTGTTTTCGAATCGAGTCAAAAAAAAAAAGGGGAGTAAATTGGAAACAAAAGGCTATTAAATTGAGTGAATTATGTTAAGTGTTTGTGTGTGTGTGTAGTGGGTAGATGCACTGTAGCGCACCGGGGACGTGTGGGTTCTCGGGGTGTTACATAACTCCAATAATCTATAACCTGTGATTCAGTCATAACATTCACTCAGTAATGAATATTCTATCTTAGATATTGCAATTAGAACTATGCACTCTATTTTTCCAACTCCTATCCTCTAGAAGTTAAACTCTTAATAAATAACGAATCTAACCATCCCTATTCTTATGGGAACGCATGTTCCAGGCACCTAGCCCTATGGTGATGCTCATCCTTAACGTAAATCTGGCACATAGTACTATTTCCAATTTCTTGTCCGCTTCGATCAATTGAGGTACTTGAACCCAAATTCTCATGATTCTCTCTACTCATATACCTCTCTTAACTTTGGTCATTAATCGGGCTGGGGCTTGAATTTTCATGTCCTTCTTTGTTCATAGTATTCTTAATTGATGGGACTGTTTGTTCACTAACTCTATTAACTATCTAATCGTCAACAAATCATCCTTGCTGCTTGAGTCAGCTGCCTCTCTCGACACTCGTGGGCATCCTAGTTGTCTAGACATCCTGGCTAATTTCCTGGACAAAACTAATTACTCGCATTAACATCTAATAACTACAGTTAAAGTTAAACAATTACAGTTGTCGAAGTACGTCGTGCGGCAATCGACACTGTTAGGCAATCATTTGAACGGTTTGACTTATTGACTCTAACACTCGTAGTATCCTCTCATACTATTGATTGACTGTCCCCTTTACTTTTTCCCAAGCGGTGTGGGAATTGTGATAGACCCTCTTGCCTTCACAATCTCACCCCTCCTCCGAGGAACCCGAAATCCTCGTCGGCCACACTTCCGGTTCGGTAAAAGCTCTGATACCATCTCTGTAGCGATCCGAAAACCCTCAGGGTTCCCGGCATGCTAACTACTACTACTCACTGTTCTGATACCACAACTATAGCGAACCGAAAATTGACTCACAGATTTCCGATCCACTTTCCCTCTACTACTACTACCCATACACAAATACGCTCGAAAAATTTAAATAAAAATTTAAAATTTTCGTTTCCTCAACTTAAAACGACCATTTTAAAAATATTTGAAAATCATCGTAACGGAAGTCTTTAATTAAAATTATTTTAAATAAAATTTCAAGTTTTGAAACATTAAAAGACATTTTCGGTCGACCCCTTTAAACACCGGTCGACACTTCATTTGCCTCTGTTTTCATCGGTCGACCTTAGTGGTCGACACCTCTTTGGTCATCGCGCTAAGAGCGATTGCAAATCTCACGAATCAATTCAAGAGTAAACAATGTATGGAGAAAGGGGCTCCTAAACGCACTTTTCTCCTACATCTGATCATACGTCTGGTCATTTTTTGAATAGTAAAGGGTGATGAGGAACTGCGTTTGAGATGTATACATAGGTAAAGCCGTGTGCAATGCTGAAGTTTTAGACTTTGCAAACCTCGATAACCACCCGCCCCTCTTTGAATGAGGAGCTTCACTCTTTAGAAAAGACTCCCACTCCGGACGAGTGAAATTCCAACTTTAGAAACGAGTCATGCTAGATAAGATAAGTCGAATAAGAATATGCAATCAAGCCAATAGGGGATGCGGACTCAAGCAAGGAATCGTAGACTGACTTACCAACGGATCGGAATCCGGAGAGATCGGAAATCAGCCAGCTGGATGGAATCAAGAAAACGTCCGATGGGTACACGAAAGTGACGAAGTAGCTTTGACTACAGAACCATGCCCGTCTGTTGGAGCGAATTGGATGATCGGGCCGAGGGCTGCCCCCACTTCCCCTCACTCTCCTTTCCCTAATATAAACCTTGAGTCATCAAAGCCTTTCCTTTCTGACTCGGCCTGGTCTGGTCGCCCTACGCGACTGGCGCTTCTAAAGGCGAAACTCTCGTCGTAGTTTGGCGACCGAGCGGACACCTTTAGTTATCTGTTATCTAAAGGCGAAGACTCTAAAGTGGACGAACACTCGGCCCAGTGGGCGAACATGCCGAGCTCTGGCTCTGCGCACTTGCTGACACCTTTCGAAGCACTTTCTATTCTCTATTATATTAGCCCCTATTAGAGAGGGGCGCTTTCGTTTTAGAATGTGTCGTTCAGCCTCACGAGTCTACAAGCTTTTCTCATTTTAGTGCTTGCCTTTTGAATCAGCTAATTTAATTAGATAAGGGCCTTTAGTCTTTTGATTAGAGTAGGGGTCGCAAGAGAGCGGAGCGTACCGCCCTGCCATAGTGGCGAGTCTGTTTATAGTCGCGACTGTTGTCATAGTCAACCTACCGTTACTGCATAGGTAAATCTCATTGTGAAAGAAAGAGAATTCATGGGTAGAGCCAAAGAACGTGAACTGTACAAGTTAACATTGGAACAATTTTTTCTTTCGGCTCACTTAAAAAAAAAAAAAAAGAGGGGAGAAATGACAAGAAGATATTGGAACATCCATTTGGAAGAGATGATGGAAGCAGGCGTTCATTTTGGTCATGGTACTAGGAAATGGAATCCTAGAATGGCACCTTATATCTCATCAAAGCGTAGAGGAAACCTTTTCATATATATAAATTAAATATAATCTTTAATAAAACTTCACATTTGGGTCTCCTAAAATCACAAGCAAAATTCTTTAACATTAGCATGACAAAAATTCCCAAACTCTAAATAAAATTTTCACCCTGTAACAATTTTATTTACCTAATCAAAATCTCGGCACCCAATGGCACCAACTTTTGAAATTCACTAAAAGCTCAAATGCTTCAGAAATTTCCTCTTAACAGATTCAAAGACAAAATATTAATCTACTCAAGTCAAGATTTTAGAAATCATTAAGCGAGATGGGAAAATCAAGAGTTTGACTCAGAATTTACACATGGCCAAATGCCAACGAGACAAGACAGTTTGAGTCAACACAAAACAAGCTGACCTTGAACAACGCAAAATATTTACTCTGTGATATGGTTTGGTCCTGGAAAATCGAATTAGAAAAACACAAAAAACAAAGGTGGGTCCTCCTAGCTCAATCTTAAGAGAACCCCAACAGTATTGCGCACAACTTTATCAAAACAGATCTAAATGTAATGATAATTTAAGGGAAGCTAACCTGATATGTGAAGCGTGAACCCTTAAAATTTCAAGTGATAACTCGTTGAAGTGAGCAAGTTATGCAAGAGCTCCAGTGATTTGCCTGAGAGGTAACTTTGGGCACATTCAGGTAATGATTCCTTCAAGAAGGAATTCTCTAGCTCCTAGGCTTGATTACCACATTTCTACTTTTTTTCCAACTTTAAAAGATGAGAGAGAAAATATTTCATAAGAGCCACCAAGTAACCAAAGGACTTGGAGCAAAATGGTGGCTAACTCCTCTCGGATGTGACTTACCGAGGCTCTCACTGTGCAAGCCACAGCTCTCTAGTTTTGTGAAAGGAAAATGCAAATTTCTATTAATCAAAAACTGTCATACAATGCAGAAGAGATGCTTATATATGCACCTAAAAATCAAGGGTTGGCTGGTGCAAATGGCTAAAGGAAAACGGCTACAAAATTCACTAGTCATTGGAGGGCGCCTCGGCCGAGTGATGCGTGCACTACTTGAGCGTACGACGTCAATCCTTTGTATGGTCAGCTTGGCAGCTCTCCATTGGCTAGTTAGCATGTTGGAGATGGATGAAAAGATCAAGAACCATTTCACCCAGCCGTTGATTCGGCCAAGTAATCGATCCTTGTATGCAATCATCCACAGTGCTTGGTGTTGGTTATGCCTTCCTCCATGTGCCTTCGGCCTTGGTGCTTATCCATGCACATCTCCTCGTCTGCACTGCTCTAAGCTCCCTTTCTATGCGTGCAAACCCTTTATCAACCATGTAACGCCCAGAATTTCCATTTAACAATTTTTGAATTTTCAGAGTAGTAAACGACAAAGTTGTAGTCGGAATTAAGAGCGAAAAATTTAGGCGGTTAGGTGAAAGATTATTTGAGGGTAATACTCAAAAGATATTTGTAGGATTCCAATCAGACACGAGCTGAATAACAATTTAACTAAAAGATTAGTGGTTGAAGGGGAGAAGGTAATTAGAATTATTACTATTATTATTTTAAAAAAATAAAAAGAAGGGCAGGATCAAATCCACCGCACCCCCCCCCCCCCCCC
>CM039521.1:6572816-6612015 GCA_022433055.1 Begonia peltatifolia
AACACTCAGCCGATCCTTTCTGTTTCTTTGCCAATTTTCAAATTTACGGTAAATTTTAGGTAGTTTTTGAGTAGATAGTTAGTCTTTTAGTGTTTTAAGCGGTAAAAATGAAGTTATAGAGAGTATTAGATAGTTTGGTAAAAGCCTAGGAGGGAGATACAAATTTTGGGATTATAGTCGATTTTTATTCGTATATTGGTGTTTCATCTGGAAGTAAGATTAGGTTATTGGTTTTTATGGAAAGGATTGGTTGTTTGGATAGCCAAAACACTTAGGTTACAGAACGGTTTCTGTTCGGCCACATTCGGCCAAACTGTAGATGTTAGATTGAGAAATGGATGAGACCGTTAGGAATTAGACATCTTATGGAATTCGTAGCATTTTGAATCGTCAAAATTTGGCGAGTATTGGTTTTTTTATGAATTTCTGAAGATTGGTCGGAAATAGAGCTGGAATTCGGGTTTAGTTAGATTAGATGTTAAATTGTTATTTCTCTTTAGAGTTTTACCAGTCGGAAAGAAAGTAGAGTTAATGAATTTGTAATTTTATAGGTTCTATAGTTTCCTGCTTTAGCGTACAAAATACGAGCAATTGCTACGAACGTTAAGTAAGTAGTGTATTTAGGTGCTTTTGCCTTCGGGCCTGTATCACAGTTTGGTAGGTTGCATGCACGCTTATTTGATGTTATGTTTTTGTTGATTATGCATCATGGTTTTAAAGTACAAGAACGAAATGAAAATGAATTTTCATATTTTTGCGAAATGAAACAGTAGGATGTGACGTGATGAACGAAATTAAAAGATACGTAAGAAGATAATGAAAGTGGGGTTGAGTCGTCTTGTCCCGTGAGGTGGACCGCGAGGTATATCACTTCTTCCCCGGCTTTACGTGGTGGCTTTGTCCCGTGAGGTGAACTGCGAGGTGTGTCACTTTACTAGATTGAGGTTAGTCTTGTCCCATTAGGTGGACCGGGACGTGTGTCACCTTGATCTAGCACGTAAAGAAGAACCCAGTAGTAAGATAATGAATGTGTAAGAAAGAGACGGCAACGAAAGTAGAGATGAAACTGTAGAAACTGCATATGTTAGGATATGTTTTGTTTTCAGTGTTTATATTTTTATGCATTACTTACTTAGCATTACGCTAATAGATGAGTTATGTGATGTAGGCGACGAAACGATAGCTGGTGAGTACTCAGAGCGTGCCCAGGATTAGGAGGCAATTAGAGTAGTGCGTTCATGGACGATTCGCCCTGCTGTTAGGGCGTTTTGACCATGGTGAGCGTATGTATGGATTTTGGGATTAGTTGGAGTCGTTTTGAATCGTTTTGAATAGTAAATGGATTTCAAACTTTTAGTAATCATTTTTTATGTATATAACGATTTTGAGTTGATTGAAAAATGCTCGTTTTTTTATTTTCAACGTTGAGTCAAAACTCAGTTTGTATTTGAAAGATTTGAGGTTTTAATGAAATTTCTGTGAAGGAAAACCTATAGGGTTAGTGGTCGGCCAAGCTTAGCAAGTGTCGACCTGTGTACTGGAGGTGTCGACCGAACTAGATGAATTTCGACCGCGAGGATTGACCTGCGAAGGCAGAGAAGATTAAAGTGTCGATCTACGTCTGTAGGTGTCGACTGGTTTGTGTAAAAATGACAGAGGTGTCGGCCGCAAGATTCGACTGAGGCAGATAGAGAAACTTAAGGTGTCAACCTGTGCATACAAGTGTTGACTGGTTAGCGTGATTAGCATGGAGGTGTCGACGGTTAGGGTCAACCGATGCAAATAGAGGCAAACTAGGTGCCGACCTTTGTACATAAGTGTCGACCGCAACCAGCAAGGGTCGACCGTTACCCTTTGTTTATTGCTTTTAAAACTTAAACTTCATTTAAATTGATTTTGACAGAGTCTTCCGCTGCAACAATTTTAAACGTTTTCAAAAATGTCAATTTAAGTTGAGGAAAAAGTTTTAAATTTTACACTTTTTTTTACCTGATTTTATGTGTGAAAGTAAGGATAGCGACCCGGGTCTCGCGACGACTCGGTGTGGTTACAGAAATGGTATCAGAGCGAATCGAAAACTGGTGAGTTTTCGGGGCGCTACAAACCGAGATCCTATAAATCTAAATGCATGCATGCCTAGATTAAAAAAAAAACATAAAGACCAATGTTTGCTACCAAAATACAAGAAAACGCCAAAGTTTGCCAAAAAGAAAAACACAAAAATAACTTGGTAACGAAGTGTTGCTTTAATGAAGACAAATTCCCTCTTTAACACGTGGTTATCCCAGAAGTGGTTCCTAGGAGAGAACATGTGTTGGCTTGTCTATATCTTGAGCACTTGGTTCCCACTCCAAGCTAGTAAAAAGGATGGTACTTGAAAAACTAGCAAACTTGTTAGTTAGAATATTAGTAAGTGCACTTACGTTTGCTTGTGATCAGGTCACTAGCCTCCGAGGCATATTACACTGCGAAAATTGAAACACCCAAAAATTTATCATGCAATTTATTTTGAGTACATGATAAATTATGTTACTTTTAATGGATAATTATGAATGAATAGTGAAAATTTGATTATTTATAATTAGATTTATTAATAAAGTTAGAAATGAGAAAGGAAGAAGTGCAATTAGGTATTTAAAGAAAACCAAAAGGGGATTGATTTATAATTTGCATAGAGATTAAGGTTAGAATTGAAAAGTGAAAGATTTACTTTAACCTAGAGACTGAAACCTCACCATCCTTTAGGAGGATTTGTTAAAAAGAGTAAAATACTATTTTGAAACCCTAAGCACCCACGATTCTTTGCCTCTCTTGTTGAAGCTCTCTCCGTCTCCCACGATAAATCCTTTCGTTTTCTTGAAATTTCCAAGGTAAAAAGAGTTATGGTTATGGGTTATGTATTTTAGTGGATAAATACTTATGAGTTGTTGTTTTGTTGGTGATTGAGGAACCACAGATATGGTGCACGAATTTGAGTTTTCATTTATCCCTTTCTTAGATTGTTTGATGTTTAATTTGATTGTGATCCCTATTTGTGGTTTGAACTTGAAGAAATCATCAAGTTGTTCAATTATGTTCAAAATTGGGAAAAAACATGGCACTTTTGGGTTTGATGAATTTGGTTCAATCAAACAATCTTCAATTGTTAAATGTTTTTGACATGTCAAAGTAGAATCTTTGAGTGAGTTATGGACATTGGATTTATAGGATTTTGATAAGTATATTTAAAGTTATAGTTTTTCAAAGTTTAGGCAAAAACTATAATTTGAGCATGTTACGGTTTTGGTATTTTTAAATCCTTTTAATGATTTTACCTTGGTACACTGTTTTAGTTGGATATAATAGACACTTTGATTGAAGCATGGGTGTTGGATATACATGAATTAAATTACTATGGTGCAAGTTATGAATTTTTAAAGTTGGATTAACGGTCAAAGATAGAAATCTGGACATGTTTTAGTTTTGATATGCTGGTTCAACCTAATTATTTTCACTAGTTAAATGATTTTAGTATGAGAAAATAGACACCTTGAGAGAACCTTTGGCCTTGGAAGCGAAGCATTTGGATAAGTATATCATAAACTATGGAATTTTGAAGTTTATGCAACGTATAGGTCAATTATGAGAATTTAGTTATGGAAGGGTTCAATTTGTTTTCAATTATGTTCAAACTATTTGATGTGGATGCTTAGGCTGAGTTTAATTGTGTATCTTCTCTTTCAATTGGAAAAGTATTGTAGGTATTATGCATGGTTTAAATTAGTTGGATGTATTGTGTTGCTAATGTTTGGATATTTGTGCTATAGGTTGCAAATCACAAAGGAAAGTGATCAACTTCTTTAAATGTTACTAATGACCTCAAGTAAGTGATGTTGCATATGTTTGGCCGATTGGCTTACATCACAAAGCGCTAGAAAGTTATTGCTATTGATGTATTAAATTGGTAACTGATAAGAATTGTTTGAATATGTAGCATATGGATTGGTAGGTATGGGTAAATTATGTTATATATTTAATTTGTTGTCATTGTTTGATTGTTGGATGTTTATTGTTATAACTTTTAGGATATGTTTGTAGATGTTTACTTTATTGTCTTCGAGGATATGAACTGTTAAATGTTTATGATTATGGCATTGAGAATATGTTGATATGCATTGTCTATACATCATGCATCATGTTTTACGAAATTATAGAAAATGATTTTATGTCAAAAAAAATGAAATGAATGAAACGAATATGAAATGTACGTAAATGGTTATTTGCTGGGCGGGGCTCGAGTTAGGTTGTCCAAGCTTAGAACTAGAATACGTGTCTATACCTAGGACAAGAAATGTAACACCTAGAATTCGCCTCAACATGAGCTTACCCTTGGAATTTATTGTGTTAAGAAATTGATTTAGGAAGAGGATGGTGGAGCGTAAACAATGGATTTAGGTGGTTAGGGGTGATTGTATAATTAACCTTACTTTTGTGGTGGAAATTGAATAATGATTAAGTTATAATTTAAATGTGTAAGATTGAGGGGTAAATGAGAAAACTCATTCATTCTCCTCTCCCTTCCCACGATCAGCAGCCAAGGAGGCCTTGCCCTCCCAGTGTTTCTTCATTTGATCAAGATCAAAGGTTAGTTTTGGATGGGTTTTGTAATTTATGCAAAACCTTCAGAATTTTGTACATTTTAAGTAGGTTTTGGAGGATTTTAGAGAAGTTGATGAAACCCTAGGTTAGTGTTCCGAAAATTCCTTTTTCCTTGCTATGTTTTCTTGTTATTTTGGAAGCTTAGACATGATATAGAATGATATAGGTTGATTACATAGAAAGATTTGAGGTTTTGTCGAGTTTTGTTGGAAACCGGAAGTTGAAACTACATGTAACCGGTTCTGTGTTTGTAAAAATGTGATAGACTATGCGGTTTGGTTATGTAAAATAGAGTGAGGCATTGGATAGTAGACATGTAGAGGTTTACAAAACATAATGGATCGTTTAAATCCGATGAGAAATGAAAGAGTTATGTCTGATTGAAAATAAGTATCATTTAGGTTTATTCTGATGATTGCTGAGCTAATTCCATGTATATATATATTAGGTTAATGAGTTGAGCATTTTAGATGACGGAAGCAATTGAGAATTTTACGAAAATTCAGGTAAGTAGTGGATTGCTTGTCTTTTGCCTTCGGGCTTACACCACGGAACGGTAGGGTTTGATCGCTTGTTTGTTATTGGTTTGTTGGTTGATCGTATATGTTGACATGCATCATGATTTTTAAACTACAAAAAATGAGTTTTGAGCATGTTTATGAAATGCGAGAATGAAATGTAAAAAGATAAGAACAGATGTAACGTGGTCTCGAGTAGGGTCACCTCGTCGTGCGATGGTGCTTATGTGGTAGCACTATGAGAGGGTCTCTACGAGAGATACACAGATGAAAATATGTAAGATGTCGTGAGGGGGAACGCCTCGTCGTTAACGTGCTAGCAAGAAGGCACTATAGGGTTCTCCGATCGATGTTGGGAACAGATCGTTGTATGGCCATCCCGTATGTGAACCTGACATGTGCCTCCAATCTCGCTCCGCTGGGTCAAGATGTGGCCATCCTGAGTGGTGATAGGATGGGTGGCTACTTGATTCATATGAGAAAGTGGAGGATTAATAAAAACGAGAACGAAACAGAGTATAGAAACTGCATGTGTTAAGGATTGAGTTTGTGCATTGTTTTCATGTTCATTGTTCCCTACTTGCTAAGCATTAGGCTTACGTTTTGGGTTCTGTGGTGTAGGTGACGACGAGCTATCAGGTGGGCATTATTAACGTGAGCGTGATTAGGGTCGCAGTTGGTGACCCGTGTTCGTGTGACGGTGCAGGCAATTTTATTGGGGCGACTCGACCATGGCATGGAGGTGTAGTAATTTAGAGGTCCTTTGGTTATATATATATATGTTCTAGGACACGTGTGATTCGGGTAAAGTGTGCACTGGTATTTTGATGTATATATGTTTTCCTTAAATTGCAGACTTTTGGGGGTTAGACCCATTTTTAGCTGTTACATTGTCAAATTTTATGAAATCCTGGGAGACGAAGTGTCGACCAGTAGGCTTAGCGGTCGGCCAAACCTAGTAAGTGTTGACCGCGAGGGTCGACCTGTGCGGACAGAGTCGAAGTAAGTGTCTACCTGTAGCCTTAGCGGTCGACCAAACCTGGCAGGTGTCGACCGCGAGGGTCGACCTGTGTGGACAGAGAGCATCAAGGTGTCAACCTATGTGTGGAAGTGTCAACCGATCAGTGTAAGTATAGTTAGAGTGTCGGCTGCAAAATTCGATCGATGGAAACAGAAATGGTTAAGGTGTCGACCTGTGCATAAAGGCGCCGACCGGTAAGCGTCATAAGCAGAGAGGTGTCAACTGCCAGGGTCGCAAACGATGTGTCGACCGGTGCCATAGAGGTCGACTGAAAATGATTTTTTATGTTTCTATAAACTCGAGTTTTATTTAAATTGATTTTTAAACAAAGTTTTCCACTACAATGAGTTTAAACGTTTTCAAAACGACATTTTAAGTCGAGGGATAAAAGTTTTAAATTTTTCACGAATGTAGTCGGGTGTTACGAGTAGTAGTAGTGAGCGAGCCGTGAAACGTGTGGGTTTTCTAAGGCGTTACAAGAAATTTGTCTTTTCTCAGGACCAGATTACGTACCTACTCTCCCCTAGTATGTCCCCCAATAACTAATGTCAAGTGTAAGGAAAAGAAATAAGAAAAACAAAAATTACATGGTTTTACGAATAGCACATGCATGAGCATTCATTTTATTATGCCTCATTTGCTGAGCATTAAGCTCATTAGTTGAACTTTGCATCGTAGGTGAAAAGTTTACATGTGAGGGGGCTAGGAGCCTTGATGATTAAGGAGGTAATTGACGGAGTATATCCATGGTGAGCGTCTGTGGTTGTTAGGGTGGATTTGACTTGTGGGTGGCTAATATTCTGATGCCAAAAGTATGTATACGGTTTGAAACATTTTATTAAAACTTATTCCATGATAGAGAATATGTACTACCCATGTTTTGCAAATAGAAAGGAGTTTATGTTTTAAAATGTTGAAAGGTTTTATTCAAATTGAGGTTTTAGTAGGATTTAATCCTATTTATAAGTCTTATGCTACGTACTTTTAAAAGGATATCATTTTATAAGTTATTAAAACAATATTATTAGTATGTTTTGATGAGAATTTTATGAATGAAATCTCAATTGAATGCATAGAAATTTAGATGAAGAACAAGGGGTACAGTTGAGAAAAATGGCAAAAAGGAGAAGTGGCACCCAAGGGGGTGCCGATCGGTAGCCTATAGGGTGGCGACCGATCACCCCCTTAGGTTACCTCGGTTGGTTGCCACCAGCAAGGGTGCCAAACAATCGGCTCCCATTAGCCGATCGATTGGCGTTCTACTGTTCATGCGTGTGAAAAAAAAATTTACCAAAGTCTCTACAAAGTTTTACAAATAAAGTTTATACGTTTCAAATCAATAAAGCTAAGTGCCGATATTTAAATGGAGTTTACAAAGTTTTACAGAAAAATATTTAACGTTTATAGGTCATTACAATTATGTTATCAGAGCGACCGGGTTAAACTCGTTTATGTAGACTGTGTAACAACACAAGTCGCTACATGGAGATGCTTCATCAACTGTAAATATGTTCTCTGGTTATGTTTAGTTTTGAATTATCTTCTTATTACTAATTGTGTTAGAATATTTAGAAAAATATTGTTGTAAGAGGAGATAAGAGAAGAATTGTGCTAGGATATGCCTTATGACTTAGTTGAAGAATTCACGAGGGATGAGTAGTTATCTTATATCATACTTCTATTGAAGTTATAGATAATCCTTATAAAACCATGTAGTAGGTATTTGAGATTTCTATAAGAATGTGGATAGTTAAGTTGATCATCACTCAAAAGACTGGATAAGATGACTAAATTGAAGTGGACAAATTCATTGGCGACAACGATTTCATTTTATGAAAAATAAAAATGATAGCATTGCTCGTCCATCAAGGTTTAGCTGAAGTAAATGATCCTAAGGCGCTTTAAAGATTAAAGGCAAAGCAGATGAAATTGAGTCATAAGCCCAGATTTTGTTAAGTCCTACCGAAGAAGTGGTTTGGAAAGTAACAGAGGAAAGGTTAACATTTTCTATATGGACAAAATTGAAGGGTCTTTATATGAAAAAGTCTCTAGCAAATAAGTTACATGAAGGAGAAGTTGTACAATTTGGGCTATAGAAGATGCAAAGGAAATAAGGAAGCACATGGACGATTTTAATAAATTATTTTGGACCTTAAAACATAAGTGTCAAGATTGCGGCAGACAAGCTACACACACACATCACCACACAGCAAACACATCAGGGTGAGGGTGTACCTCGTGCCACACTACACCCTGACACGTCGCCCCCGTCCTAGCCTCCCTAGCAACGGGGCCACAGTTGCCACACACACATTTCGCGACAGCCTAGCCGGCCTACTCTCGGCCCACTCCTCGAGCAAAATCCGCTACTGGTGTTGAACCGGCCCACACACTAGTAGGATCCGTTGTACCACTGCCCATCATCCTCACCGTCAACACATACACGCCGCGTGACGGCCCAGCCGGCCCATTCTTAGAGCGAAATCCGCGGTTGGTTACGTATCGGCCCACAAACTAGTAGGATCCGCGGTACAGACACCACGCGTCTCACCAGTTACTCAAATATGTTTAAAACCATTTTCGTTCTCTTTTTAAAATATGATGCATGTCAAACAATACACACACACACCGCAGTCAACAACATAAATCCTAAAGTTCTACGGTGTAGGTCTAATTGGGCAAAACACATGCATGCACTACTTACCTGGCGTCCTAAGCTCACTCGACGCACAACTTCGCCAAAAATGCCTTAACCTAAAACACAAACAATCACTCATCAATATCCGCTTCAAAATTCACCAAATAAGCTAAAATAATATCCCTTAACTAAACCAATGAAATTCCAACCAAAACGAGTCACTAATTCGGTTCGGCTGAAAACTAGCCTAAACTTCGAACGCGCATAACTTTTGCATCCTTTATCGGAACCGAGTGATTCAAGAGGCTAAACGTTCCCTTAGAAACCTAGTCTAACATACTAAGATGGATTTTAAAACGGTAAGTTGCAGATAGGTGAAAAATACCAAAAATCAAATCTGACATTTTTATCCAAATTTCACATTTTCGTTTTCTTCAACCAAAACTCAATCAAAACTAGACAGCCATGCAAATATCATGCGTCACAATTCTACGAAAAACACTCACTAATTTGATTCGATTCAAAATCTGACATAAACTTTCGATGCGCATATCGTTTGCGTCAGATATCAGAATCGAACGATTATAGCGGCCAAACGTTTCTCTAACAACCTATTTCAACCAACAAAAACAGAATCGAAAACGATCAATCGAAGCCAGGCCAAAACGGCCAAAAACAGAATCTGCTCTTACACAAAACAAAAATCTGATTTTGATTTCAATTCAAATTCTAAAATTTCTATATACAGTCAGCCACATTCCACATCAATTCAGCACAATCTGAACTAAAATCAGAAAATACGAGCTTGAACTTGAATTCCAGCTCAACCTTTTCACGGCCCATTTTCCTCCTCCACTAGACACTCACTGTCCGTTCTCTAAGCACTCACATTCGCAGCCTAAATCAACCCCTATACCGAAACAAACCTCGAAAAAACTGGAGAGAGTCGAGCTCTCACACTCGATTGACAAGAGCCGAAACAAGGAAGGAGTTACCTGTGGTTTTCAGCTCGAGAAGAATTGCACCCGCGCCTCCACTTCAACTCGCCGGACCACTCTGCGCACCGGCGTCTCACCCTCGGCGATCGGTGGTCGAAAACTCCTTCCTGGTCGCTCTCTCTCTCTCTCTCGCGTTTCCCTTTGCTCTCGGGCGTAAAAGTGTGACAGCCGAATGGCTTCTCCCGAAGTCATTCGGTTGTTACATTTATTTTTCTTTTTTTTATAATAAAAAAAATTACCAAATTGCCCTCACGTGTTTTTATCGTCCGTAACTTCATTAAATTATCGTCCACCCGACTTTAAAATTTTGAAAACCATCACAAAAGTAGACTCCGAGTTTTATAACTTAAATTACCAGTTAAAATATTTCTCAAAACTCCAACCGAGATTAAATTAAAAATTTTAGAAATTAGATTTAAAAATCTGAAATTTTCCGGGTTATTACATCCCACCACCTTATAAGAATTTTGTCCCCAAAATTTACGTACCGAATAAGTTGGGATACTGACGCTCCATGTCTTCACGCCACTCCCAAGTAGTTTCTTCCACACTATGATTGCACCACAACACCTTGACCAAAAGGATCTCCTTGTTGCACAGCACCTTCACAGCAAATCTTAAGATCCTCACTAGCTTCTCCTCGTTGGACAGCGTCGGCTGGATCTTTATATCCTGTTGTGGCACTACCTGCGAGGGATCCTGCATACACTTACTCAGCATCGAGACATGAAAAACATCATGGATAGCATTCATCGACGAAGGCAACTGAAGTTGGTACGCAGTTCTCCCAATCCGCTTGACAATCGGGAATGGTCCCACAAACCGAGGGTTGAGCTTCCCTCGCTTTCCGAACCTCACCACTGTCTTGAACGGTGAGATCTTCAGAAATACCTCATCGTCTTCACTAAACTCTAACTCCCGATGCCTCTGGTTTGCATAACTCTTCTGTCGACTTTGAGCTGCTTCAATCCTCTTTCGTATCACGGCAATCTTGTCGACAATATGCTTTAAAATCTCAGGACCTATCAATCGGGGCTCCCCAACCTCATCCTAATACAATGACCACCTGCACTTACTCTCGTAGAGGGCCCCGTACGGCGCCACACCAATGGTGGACTGATAGCTGTTATTATATGAGAACTCCACTAACGGTAAAAATTTACTCCAAGCCGCCTGAAACTCCAACACACTGGCGCTGAGCATATCCGCTCAGACTGCCTGTCGGTCTGAGGATGAAAGGCCGTACTGAAATCTAACCTTGTGCCCATGGCCTTGTGCAGACTCCTCCAAAACTTGGACGTGAATCTGGGGTCTCGGTCTGAAACAATCGACACCGGAATCTAACTATCTCCTGAATATATAACTGGGCAAACTGATCAATGGTATAAGTCATCACACAAGCAAGAAGTGAGACGACTTCATCAACCTGTCGACAATCACCCAGATAGCATCATGTCCCTTGGTAGTCCTCGACAGCACGTCCATAAAATCCATAGTGATCTGCTCCCACTTCCACTCCGGTATTTGCAATGGTTGAAGCATCCCAAACAATCGCTGATGTTCCGCCTTCACCTGTTGGCAGACTACACAAGTCTCAACATACTCGGCCATTGCTCGCTTCATGTTAGGCCACCAATAGTGCTGCTTTAAATCTCTGTACATCTTACTGCTTACGGGATGCACAAAGAAAGATGATGAATGTGCCTCTGATAATATCTCCTTCCTCAGCTCCTCATCCTTCGGGACATACCACCTATTCCAAAATTTCAGAATCTCATCCTCTAAATAGCTGAACTCAAAATTAAGCATAGCCTCCATACTCGCCTTCAGCTCGCTACACTCCAAGTCAGTCTCCTGGGCCTGCCTAATCTTGTCCAAAATAGTCGGCCTCAACGATAAGGCTGAAAGAGTGGCTGCCAGATCAGAAACTACCTCCAGGCCAAAACTCTGCATCTCTGTCGTCAACTCAATAGTCCCTATGGAAGTAATGGCAGAAGTCGAAGCTGTCACCTGGCTCAAGGTGTCCGCCACCACATTGCCTTTCCTGGGTGGTACTTGATCTCCACTTCGTAATCCTTGACTAGCTTGAGTCATCTCCTCTATCTCAAATTCAGCTCCTTCTGCTTGAAAATGTACCTCAAGATCTAATGGTCTGAGTAAATCTCGCACTGCTACCCATGAAGGTAATGCCTCAAAATCTAGAGTGCAAACACAACAACAGCCAGCTCCAAATCGTGAGTGGGATAATTATGCTCATAAGTCTTCAACTGCCTAGAGGTATATGCAATAACTCTCCCACCTTGCATCAAAACACATCCCAAAACAATCCTTGAGGCGTCACAATAAATGCAGAACTTCTCTCCTTCCACAGGCAGCGTCAGTATAGGAGCCGTAGTCAATCTCTACTTTAACGTCTTAAAACTGTCCTCACACCTGTCACTCCTTTGATACTTTGCATTCTTTCTGGTTAGCAGGGTCAAGGGAGCCGAGATCTTAGAGAACCCCTCAATGAATCTTTGATAATATCCAGCCAACCCTAGAAAACTGCATATCTTGCTAGCACTGGTCGGCCACGGCCACTCCTTTACAGCCTGAAATTTCACCGGATCGACTAAAATACCCTCAGAGGAAATAACGTGCCCAAAAAAGTGAATCCTGTCCAACCAAAACTCGTACTTCGAGAACTTAGCGTACAGCTGATGCTGGCTCAGAATAGTCAATACAGCCCTCAAGTGCTCCCTGTGTTCCTCTTCACTCCGCGAGTAAATCAGAATGTCGTAAAAAAACACGATCACAAACTTGTCCACGTACTCCCTGAACACTCAGTGCATCAAATCCATAAACGTTGCAGGGGCATTGGTCAGCCCGAATGACATAACTAGGAACTCAAAATGTCCAGACCTCGTCCTTTACCTTCAACTGATGATAGCCGGACCTCAAGTCAATCTTAGAAAACACACCGGCACCCTGTAGCTAATCAAACAAATCGTCAATTCTCAACAATGGATACATGTTCTTCACTGTCAACTTATTCAGCTCCCGATAGTCGATACACATACGTAGGGATCGGTCCTTCTTCTTGACGAATAGAATTGGCACACCCCAAGGTGAAAAACTAGGGCGTATAAAGCCCTTATCCGTTAGTTCCTCTAGCTGAGCCTTCAACTCCTTAAATACGGTAAGTGCTAACCTGTACGGGTTCTTGCACACTGGCTCGGCACCTGGTAAAACATCTATCTCAAATTCAATCTCCCTGTCAGGGGGTAACCCTGGCAAATCATCACGAAATACCTTCGAGAACTCCTGGACAATAAGGATATCCTGTAACCGAGTATCACCCTGTGACTGTGCATCCCCGACACTTGCCAAAAACCCCAGACAACTCTTATCCAACAATCGTGGAGTCTAACGTGAAAAGATAGCAGAAATCCTGGCAAAACCTTGACCTGCTTTGAATGTGTAGCTTTCCCTGCCCGGGGGCAGAAAATGAACCTCTCTGGTCCTACAGTAAATCTTGGCATGATGTCTGAACAGCCAATCCATTTCCAAGATCACCTCATAGCCGTTCATATGCAGTATGACTAACTCGGCATACAACTGCTTTCTCCCAACTGTCACCATATTGCTCTGCACCACCTGTTCTGAATACAAATGTTCCCCTGATGGCAAGGTCACATCATGATGTCGCTTGGCAGAACTGAACTCCAAGTTTGCCTTAACAACGGAACTCGTCGACACAAACGAGTGCGTAGTGCCCGTATCAATCAAGGTATAAGCTGTCACACCAAAAAAAAAATGTTACCTGCAATCACTGATGGCTAGGCAGAATCATCTGGCTCAAAAAGGGCAAAAACCCTCGATGCAACTCTCACTAATGTCCTGCTCGCAGCTGGGCATCTGTTGGCAAAGTGTCCCACCTCATTGCAATTGAAGCAACGGTTCTGACGCAGTTTCATGCACTTTCTAGACATGTGGCCCACCTCGCCACAGTTATAACACCGCACTTTACCCACTCTGCACTCATCCGGGTGCCTCCTATGACACTTTGGGCACACTGGAAACTGTCCTGACCCCTGCGGCCTCTTGGTGCTCCCCTGGCTGCTGGAACTGTCATTAGGCCTCTTCAGGCCTTTCTACATGGACGCCCCCTCTCCGCTCGACTGGGGCAGTGACACTCTGAATAATCTCCGAGGCTGCTCCTTGGGTACCTCCCTATAACTAGGAAGTTTCACCCGAGCCTCCTCAATGTCCAAGGCCTTCACTACCACCTCCTCGTATGGCATGCCTCGAGTCCCCACAATCCGCATGCCCATATAGATATCCGGCTTCAAGCCCTGTACAAATTGATATACCTTATTCTCATCGAGGCTCACCAAATGCCCTGCAAACTGTGACAAGGCCTCAAACTGTCGTCCATACTCGGCCACAGTGCCGGTCTGCCTCAACTATGCAAACTCTACCATCTTCCATGTCCTAACAGAATGGCTGAAATACTTACCGAAAACACCGACCTGAACTCCTCCCAGATCATGGTCTCCACATCTCTCGTGGCCACTACAGTATCCCACCAATGGCTCGCATCCTTGCCCAGATAGAATGCCGCGCTAGCAACCTTGTCCTGCTCCTCCACCTTTGCAAAACCCATCATCCTCTCCATACTCCGTATCCACTTCTAAACACTGAGAGGATCCGGAGATAACCCGTCAAAAGTCGGGGGTCTAATTCTATGCAGCCTATCACCCCCTCTGTCAGACGAACCCTGGGCACTAGACTGACCTTGGTCGTCCCTGCTCATAAATCTCTCCTGCTGCTGAGACTGGTGGTGAACTAATTCGGTCAGCTACCAGACAGTATCATCCATATCGCCCATAGCTCTAGGTGCCTCTCGTCGTGGTCGACCTCTGCCTCTCGCCTCTCCTGACATTTTCTACCTTTAACATATACAAAACTCATATTAGTTTTACAACAAATTTAAATCTAAACACTTACAGTTGGTGGAGTGCTCCCGTGCAGCGGCTCGCGGTGTTACGTAATCCTCTGAACGACGTTGACCCCGTGACTCTGATAGCATAACTGTAACGCCCCGGGAAACCCACACGTTCCCTGTGCGCTGACTACGTATACATACTATGACATACAGAAACTTGTCACAAACTTACTTAATTTAATACCACTTTCGTTTTCAAATCATTTTCAAAAGAACATTCGTGAGTATAAAAAATTTTCGACTCGATTTAAAAACAACTCGCACCCAGAAGAGGACACACGAAATCCTCAAAATAAAATACGCAGCGGAAAAGATAATTTAAAGTAGTTTTAAGAATAAGACAACAAACTTGAAATCCTAGGAAGCAGTCCAACACACCCCTCAAACTACACAAATTCGGTGTCGTGCACCCACGTCCCCACTTCGGCGCCCTGTGTGTACTCTCGCGGTGCCGCGTACGCCAACTAAACATCAACGCGTCACGCGCATGCTCACAGCGCCTCGTGCACCATGCACCCTACCTCTGTACAGCACGTCTGTACGCACGCCCTCACCCGACGCCGCACGACCCGTGCGCACCCGCAAGGCCGCGTGTCCCGCGCACCTGTTACCACGCCGCACTCCCGCACCCATCCACATTTCTCTAATACCTCACTGTACACAGCTCGACCTATTCCATATCCTCTCGACTCTCAACCTTTCTGCTGAAATTTTGGCAGAGTAACGCCTAAAAACTGGCTATCCCAAGAAAATAAAACATTGCACACAGTTCACTAGAAAACTAGAAATATCTATCCATCAACTATCCAGAGAAAACTCCATAACCAAATCGAAGTTTAAAGACAACAAATCTATCAACTACAAATGAAGAAAATCCACAATACAGAGTATTACTAAGCTCCTACATGTAAAGTATACGCGTACGTCACCAAAATCACACACACTCCATAAACCCTTATACAACTGACTCCTATACAACTCGTCTAATCAACTGTACATCGACACAGCAAAATAAAATACCCGCAATAGTCAAGCCACCACCAACAATCTCCACGGGTCGGGTCGCCTTAACAAATTTGCAGTCCGATGCTTCGGTCACACGCCGCCAACCGCCCTAACAAATTCGTAGTCCGATGCTTCGGTCACACGCCGCCAACCGTCCTATGCCTCAGGACTAGGCTCTCGAGGCTCACCAATAATATCGTCAGCACCTACATCATAGAACACACAACATAAGCGTAACGCTTAGTAAGTAATGTGATATGAAAGTAAAAGCCGACAATGCAATCTTATCACATGCAGTCTCTACACTTACACTCATGTTGTCATATTTGTGACGCGTAGTGCAGCCGCACCAAAGTGAGGAAGAACCTAGCCCCACCCTACACCATGACACGTCGCCACCGTCCTGGACTCCCCAACAATGAGGCCCACAAGCTACACACACACATCACCACACAGCAACCACATCAGAGTGAGGGTGTACCTCGCCACACTACACCTTGACACATCGCCCATGTCCCAGCCTCCCCAGTAACGGGGCCACATTTGCCACTCACACATTTTGCGACAGCCCAGCCGGTCCACTCCTCGAGCGAAATCCGCGATTGGTGTTGCACTAGCCCACACACGAGTAGGATCCGTGGCACAAATGTCCATCATCCTCACCGTCAATACATACACGCCGCGTGACTGCCCAACCGGCCCACTCCTCAAGCGAAATCCGTGGTTGGTTCCGTACCGGCCCACACAACAGTAGGATCCGCGGTACCACCGCCACGCGTCTCATCACTTACTCAAAATATGCTTAAAACCATTTTCGTTCTCTTTTTAAAATATGATGCGTGTCAAACAATACACACACACACCACAGTCAACAACATAAATCTTAAAGTTCTACGGTGTAGGCCCACTTGGGCAAAACACATCCATGCACTACTTACTTGGCGTCCTAAGCGCAGTCGACGCACAGCTTTGCCAAAAATGCCTCCTCCTAAAGCACAAACAATCACTCATCAATCTTCGCTTCAAAATTCACTAAATAAGCTAAAATAATATCGTTTAACTAAACCCATGAAATTCCAACCGAAACGAGTCGCTAATTCGGTTCGATCGAAAACTATCCTAAACTTTGGATGCGCATAACTTTTGCGTCCTTTATCGGAACCGAGTGATTCAAGAAGCCAAACATTCTTTTAGGAACCTAGTCTAACATAGTAAGACGGATTTAAAAACGGTAAGCCGCAGATAGGTGAAAAACATCAAAAATCAAATCTGCCCTTTTTATCCAAATTTCACATTTTGGTTTTCTTCAACCAAAACTCACTCAAAACTAGCTTTACACAGTAAAAACAGCCATGCAAATATCATGCATCACAATTCTACGAAAAACGCTCACTAATTTGATTCGGTCCAAAATCTGACATAAAGTTCCAACGCACATAATTTTTGCATCGGATATCGGAATCAAACGATTCCAGCAGTCAAACGTTCCTCTAACAACCTATTTCAACAAACAAAAACATAATTAAAAACGATCAACTGAAGCCAGGCCAAAACGGCCAAAAACAAAATCTGCTCTTACACAAAACAAAAATTCGATTTTGATTTTAATTCAAATTCTAAAATTTCTATACACAGTCAGCCACATTCCACATCAATTCAGCATAATCTGAACTAAAATAAGAAAACTCGAATTCCAGCTCAACCTCTACTTGGCTCTTTTTCCTCCCCCACCGGACACTCACTGTCCGTTTTAAAAGCACTCACATTCATAGCCTAAATCGACCCTATACCGAGCTAAACCCTCGAAAAAACTGGAAAGACTCGAGCTCTCACGCTCGGTTGGCAAGAGCCGAAACAGGGGAGGAGTTACCTGTGGTTTTCAGCTCGGGAAGAACCGCACCCGCGCCTCCACTTCAGCTCGCCGGAACACTCCACACACCGGCGTCTCACCCTCGGCGATCAATGGTCAGAAACTCCCTCCCGGTCGCTCTCTCTCTCTCTCTCTCTCTCGCGTCTCCCTCTGCTCTCGGGGAAAAAAGTGTAATGGTTGAATGGCTTCACCCGAAGCCATTCGGTTGTTACATTTACTTTTCTTTTTTTTTTACAAAAAAAATGTTACCAAATTACCCTCACATGTTTTTATCGTCCGTAACTTCGTTAAATTCTCGTACTCCCTACTTTAAAATTTTGAAAACCATCACAAAAGTAGACTCCGAGTTTTATAACTTAAATTACCCGTTAAAATATTTTTTGAAGCCCCAACTGAGATTAAATTAAAAATTTCACAAATTAGATTTAAAAATCTAAAATTTTTTGGATTATTACACGCTATCCCAAAAATTTAAACCCTGCACACAGTTCACCAGAAACTAGCAATATCTATGAATCAATCATCTAGAGAATCTCCATAACAAAATAATCGCAGTTTAAACACAACGAAAATTCATCAAATACAAATGAGGAAAGTTCAAAGTATAGAGCAATATCATACTCTAACATATAAAAATACGTATGCGTCCCCAAAACACTACAACCACTCTATACAATCCTGTACAACCGACGTCTATACAAACTCCTCTATCCGCATAAATATCCCGACACAAAACAACAACTCAAACACATCTCATCATCACCTACCATCTCCATGGGTCGGGTCGCCCTAACAATTCGCAGTCTGATGCCTCGGTCGCACGCCGCCAACCGTCCTACACCTCAGGACTATACTCTTGGGGGTTATCAGCAATATCGTCAGCACCTACCCCATAGAACACACATCATAAGTCTAACGCTCAGTAAGTAGTACAATATGAAAGTAAAAGCCGACAATGCAATCCTATCACATGCAGTCTATACACTCACACTCATGTTGTCACATCTGTGATGCGTAGTGCAGCCGCACCAGGGTGCGAATGAACCTACCGCCACCCTACACCCTGACACGTCACCATCGTCCCGAACTCCCCAGCATTGAGGCCCGCAAGCTACACACATGTATCACCACCTAGAAACCACATCAGGGTGAGGGTGTACCTCGCGCCACACTACACCCTGACACGTCACCCCCGTCCCAGCCTACCCAGCAATGGGGCCACAAATGCCACACACACGTTTCGTGACAGCCCAGCCGGCCCACTTCTCGAGAGGAATCCGCGACTAGTGTTGCACCGGCCCACACACTAGTAGGATCCGCGGTACCACTGCCCATCATTCTCACGGTCAACACATACACACTGCGTGACGGCCCAGCCGGCCACTCCTCGAGCAAAATCTGCAATTGGTTACGTATCGGCCCATACACTAGCAAGATTCACGATACCACCGCCACGCGTCTCACCACTTACTTAAAATATGCTCAAAACCATTTTCGTTCTCTTTTTAAAAAAATGATGCATGTCAAACGATATGCACTCATACCACAATCAAAAACATAAATCATAAAGTTCTACGGTGTAGGCCCACTTGGGCAAAACACATGCATGCACTACTTACCTGGCGTCCTAAGCTCACTCGACGCACAGGTTCGCCAAAAATGCCTCAACCTAAAACATAAACAATCACTCATCAATATTCGCTTCAGTATTCACTAAATATGCTAAAAATAACATTCCTTAACTAAACCCATGAAAGTTCCACCAAAACGAGTCGCTAATTCGGTTCGGTCGAAAACCAGCCTAACTTCAGACGTGCATAACTTTTGCATCCGTTAACGAAATCGGGCGATTCAAGAGGCTAAACATTTTCTTAGGAGCCTAGTTTAACATACTAAGACAGATTTTAAAATGGTAAGCCGCAAATAGGTGAAAAATACTAAAAACTGAATCTGCCCTTTTTATCCAAATTTTACATTTTCGTTTCCTTCAACCAAAATTTACTCAAAACTAGCTTTATGCATTAAAAACAGCCATGCTAGTATCACGCGTCACAATCCTACCAAAAACGCTCACTAATTTGACTCGGTCTAAAATTTGACATAAACTTCTGACTCGCATAACTTTTGCGTCGGATAACGGAATCGAACGATTCCAGCGGCCAAACGTTCCTCTATCCACCTATTTTATCCAACTAAAACAAAATTTAAAATGAGTATTCGCAGCTCGGACCAAACTCCCAAAAACAGAACCGGTTTTATGCTGGGACATGCCACATTTTCGGTTTCTATCCACATCCACCAAATTTTCTCGCAATGCAACCACATTTTTAGCTCACCTATGCATACATTAACAAAATTGGTGGTTCCCAATTAGAAAAACAAAAATGGCAGCAAAAAATCCTCACGGTTTTTTTCCCAAAATTATGCATTTCTCAACCGGTTCATTGAACCATGAATTTCACCTCTAATTCCCCTAAATTCTAGTACAAAATCTCCTAATTTTAGAAGCAAAAACAACTCCACGCTTGGCCATCAAAACAGAACAAGACCGAAAGGAAAAAAATCCCTGTTCTTAGTCGCGTTTTGTTGCGAGAAGGGCCGAGCCACACACTGGCTCTAGAACACACACACTAGATTCTAAAACACCCCAAAAATCGAGCTCTAACCATCGGGAATTTAAGAACTACTGAGCTTCTACGCTCGGTCGACAGAAACCGAAACAGGGGACACTTACCTTCGGTTTTTCAGCACGGGAAGGCCAAACCAACTTCTCCCTTCAGCTCGTCGGCACCCCCTTCGCACAGTCGTCATCCGCCAGCAGCACGCTCAGAGTTCTCATCTTCTCTCGCTTTTCCCTCCGCTTTCTCGGGCGCTCGGGTTGTAACAGCCGAATGGCTTCCTCCCTAAGCCATTCGGTTGTCACAATATGTTTTTATTATTATTTTTTTTCAAAATAACAAAATTACCAAAATGCCCTCACGTGTTTAACCGCCCGTAACCTCGTTAAACTCGCGTCCTCCCGACTTTAAAATTTCAAAAACCGTCGCTAAAACTAGATTTCAAATTTTATAACTTAATTTTTCTCGTTGAAACATTTCTCAAAACCCCAACCGAAATTAAATTAAAAATTTCAGAAATTAGATTTAAAATTCAAAATTTTTCTGGTTATTACATCCCTATAAGAATTTTGCCCCCAAAATTTATGTACATAATAAGTTGGGATAGTGCCGCTCCCTATCTTCTCGCCGCTCTCAAGTAGTTTCCTCCACACCATGATTGCACCACAACACCTTGACCAAAGAGATCTCCTTGTTGCGCAGTACCTTCACAGTAGACCCCAAGATCCTCACTGCCTTCTCCTCATAGGACAGTGTCGGTTAGATCTCTATATCCCGTTGTGGCACTACCAGAGACGGATCGCGCATACACTTACTCAGCATCGCGACAAGGAAAACATCATGGATGACATCCATCGACGAAGGCAACTGAAGCTGGTACGCAGTTCTCCCAATCCGCTTGATAATCGGGAATGGTCCCACAAACCGATGGTTGAGCTGCCCTCGCTTCCCGAATCTCACTACTCTCTTGAACGGCGAGATCTTCAGAAATACCTCGTCGCCCTCATTAAACTCCAACTCCCGACGCCTCTGGTCTGCATAACTCTTCTGTCAACTCTGAGCTGCTTCAATCCTCTTCCGTATCACGGCAATCTTGTCGACAGTCTGCTGTAAAATCTCGAACCTGTCAATCGGGCTTCCCCAACCTCATCCCAATACAATGCTGACCTGCACTTCCTTCCGTAGAGGGCCTCGTACGACACCATACCAATGGTGGACTGATAGCTGTTATTATATGAGAACTCCACTAATGGTAAGAACTTACTCCAAGCCGACTAAAACTCCAACACACAGGCCCTGAGCATATCCTCCAGGATCTGTATAGTCCACTCTAACTGCCCGTCGGTCTGAGGATGAAAGGTCATACTGAAATCTAACCCGGTGCCCATGGCCTTATGCAGACTCCTCCAAAACTTGGACGTGAATCTGGGGTCTCGGTCTGAAACAATCGACACCGAGATCCCATGAAGCCTGACTATCTCTTGAATATATAACTGGGCAAACAGATCCATGGTATAAGTCATCCTCACAGGCAAGAAGTGAGACAACTTCGTCAACCTGTCGACGATCACCCAGCTAGCATCATGTCCGTTAGTAGTCCTCGGCAGTCACACTACAAAATCCATGGTGATCCGCTTCCACTTCCATTCTGGTATTGGCAATGGTTGGAGCATCCCAAACGGTCGCTGATGTTCCGCCTTCACCTGCCGGCAGACTGCGCAGGTCTCAACATACTCAGCCACTGCTTGCTTCATGTTAGGCCACCAATAGTGCTACTTCAAATCTCCATACATCTTTGTGCTTCCGGGATGCACAAAGAAAGAAGATGAATGAGCCTCTAATAATATATCCTTCCTTAGCTCCTTATCTTTTGGGATGTACCACCTATCCCAAAATTTCAGAATCCCGTCCTCTGAATAGCTGAACTCAGAATTAGGCCTTGCCTCCATACTCGCCTTCAGCTTGCTACACTCTGAGTCAGTCTTCGACGCCTGCCTAATCCTGTCAAGAATAGTCGGCCTCAACGACAAGGCCGAAAGAGTGGGTACCAGATCAAAAACTACCTCTAGGCCAAAACTCTGCATCTCTGTCATCAACTTAACAGGCCCTATCGAATTCATCGCAGAAGTCGAAGCTGTCATCCGACTTAAGGCGTCTGCCACCACGTTTGCCTTTCCCATGTGGTACTTCATCTACACATCGTAATCCTTGACCAGTTCGAGCCACCTCCTCTATCTTCAATTCAGCTCCTTCTGCATGAAAATGTACCTCAGGCTCTGATGGTTTGAGTGAATCTCGCACTGCTGCCCATAAAGGTAATGCCTCCAAATTTTGAGTGCAAATACAACAGCTGCCAGTTCCAAATCGTGAGTGGGATAATTCTACTCGCAAGCCTTCAACTGTCTAGAGGCATAGGCAATGACTCCCCTACCAAGAATCAAAACACACCCCAAACCAATCCTGGAGGCGTCACAATAAATCCAGAACTTCTCTCCTTCCATGGGCAACGTCAGTATAGGAGCTGTAGTCAATCTCTGCTTCAATGTCTGAAAGCTGTTCTCACACTTGTCAGTCCACTTGTATTTCACATTCTTTCTAGGCAGTTGGGTCAAGGGAGCTGAGATCTTAGAGAAACCTCAATGAATCTCCGATAATATCCCGCCAACCCTAGAAAACTGTGTATCTCGCAAGCACTGGTCGGCCGCGGCCACTCCTTTACAGCCTGAACTTTCACTGGATCGACTGAAATACCTTCAGAGGAAATAACGTGCCCCACGAAGTGAATCATGTCTAACCAAAACTCGCACTTTGAGAACTTAGCATATAGCTGATGCTGGCTCAAAATAGTCAATACGGTCCCCAAGTGCTCCTTGTGTTCCTCTTCACTCCCCGAGTAAATCAGGATGTCGTCGATAAACACGATCACAAACTTGTCTAGGTACTCCCTGAACACTCGGTGCATCAAATCCATAAACGCTGCAGGGGCATTGGTCAGCTCGAATGACATAACCAGGAACTCAAAATGTCCGTACCTCGTCCTGAAGGCCGTCTTCGGTACATCTTCTCCCTTGACCTTCAACTGATGATAGCCGGACCTTAGGTCGATCTTAGAAAACACTCAGGCACCCTGTAGCTCATCAAACAAATCGTCAATCCTCGGCAATGGATCCTGTTCTTCGCCGTCAACTTATTCAGCTCCCGATAGTCAATACAAATACGTAGGGATCCGTCCTTCTATTTGACGAATAGAACTGGTGCGCCCCAAGGTGAAAAATTAGGGCGTATAAAGCCCTTATCCGTCAGTTCCTCGAAATGAGTCTTCAGCTCCTTAAGTTCGATAAGTGATAACCTGTACGGGTTCTTGCACACTGACTCGGCACCTGGGAACACATCTATCTCAAATTCAATCTCCCTGTCAGGGGGCAACCTTAGCAAATCATCATGAAACACCTCCAGAAACTCCTGCACAATAAGGATATCCTGTAACCGAGTATCACCCTGTGACTGTGCATCCCCGACATTTGCCAAAAACCCCTGACAACCCTTGCCCAACAACCGTGGAGTCTTACGAGAAAAGATAGCAAAAATTCTGGCAAGACCTTTACCTGCTTTGAATGTGTAGCTTTCCCGACCGGGGGCCAAAAATGAACCTCTCTGGTCCTGCAGTCAATCTTGGCATGATGTCTGAACAGCTAGTCCATTCCCAAGATCACCTCATAGCCGCTCATATTCAGCATGACTAACTCGGCATACAACTACTTTCTCTCCACTGTCACCACATTACCCCGTACCACCTGTTCTGAATACAAATGTTCCCATGATGGCAAGGTCACATCATAATGTCGCCCGGCGGGACTGAACTCCAAATTTGCCTTAACAGCGAAACTCGTCGACATAAACGAGTGCGTAGCTCCTGTATCAATTAGGGTATAAGCTGTCGTACCAGAAACAAAAATGCTATCTGCAATCACTGATGGCTGGGCAGCATCATCCGGCTCAAAAAAGGCAAAGACCCTCGGTATAACACTCGCTGACGCCTTGCTTGCAGCTGGGCATCTGTTGGCAAAACGTCCCACCTCATTGCAGTTGAAGCAACGGTTTTGACGCAGCTTCTGGCACTCCCTAGACATATGGCCCACCTCGCCCCAATTATAACACTGCACTAGGCCCACTCTGCACTCGCCTGGGTGGCTCCTTTGGCACTTCGGGCACACTAAAAACTGTCCCGACCCCTGCGGCCTCTTGGTGCTCCCCTGGCTACTAGAACTATCACTAGGCCTCTTTAGGCCCTTCTGCATGGACGCCCCCTCTACACTCGACTGGGGCAGTGACTCTCTGAATGATCTCCGAAACTACTTCTTGGGTACCTCTCTATAACTAGGAAGATTCCCCCGAGCCTCCTTAATATCCAGGGCCTTTGTTACCCCTTCCTCGTATGGCATGCCTCGAGTTCCCGCAATCCGCATGCCCATATAGATATCCGGCTTTAGGCCCTGCACAAACTGATGTACCTTATTCTCGTCGAGGCTCACCAAATACCCCTTAAACCGTGACAAGGCCTCAAACTGTCGAACATACTCGGCCACAGTGCCGGTCTGCCTCAACTGCGCAAACTCCACCATCTTTCATGTCTTGACAGAATGGCTGAAATACTTACCGAAAAATACCGACCTGAACTCCTCCCAGGTCATGGTCTCCACATCTCTCGTGGCCACTACAGTATCTCACCAATAGCTCACATCTTTGGTCTGATAGAATCTCGCACTAGAAACCTTGTCCTGCTCCTTCACCTTTGCAAAACCCATCATCCTCTCCATGCTCCATATCCACTCCTCAGCACTAAGAGGATCTGGAGATGACCCGTCAAAGTCGGGGGTCTAAGTCTATGCAGCTTATCACCCCCTCTGTCAAACGAACCCTTGGCACTAGACTTACCCTGGTCATCCCTGCTCATAAATCTCTCCAGCTGCTGAGACTGGCGGTGGACTAACTCGGTAAGCTGCCGAACGGTATCATCCATATTGCCCCCAACTCTATGCGCCTCTCGTCGTGGTTGACCTCTGCCTCTCACCTCTCTAGACATTTTCTACCTTTAAAATATACAAAGCCCACATTAGTCTTAAAATAAAACTAAATCTAAACACTTACAGTTGATGGAGCGCTCCCGTACAGCAGCTGGCGGTGTTAGGTAATCCTCTGAACGACGTCAACCCCGTGGCTCTGATACCATAACTTTAACACTCCGAGAACCCACACGTTCCCGGTGCGCTAACTACACACTATGACAGAGAGAGACTTGACGCGAGCTCACTTAATTTTATACCACCTTCATTTTTCAAATCATATTCAAAAGGACATTTGTGAGTATAAAATTTTTTTTACTCGATTCGAAAACAACTAGCGCCCCAAAGAGGGAACATGAAATCCTCAATATAAAATACGCAGCAGAAAAGATAATTTAAAGTGGTTTTAAGAATAAGACAACAACACTTGAAACCTTAGGAAGAAGTCTAACCCACACCTCGAACTACACAAATTTGGTGTCCCGCGCTCAAATCCCCACTCCGGCACCCCGCGCACACTATCTCGGTGCCGCGCGCGCCAACTCAACATCACCGCGTCATACGCACGCTCACAGCGCCGCGTGCCCCACGCACCCTGCCTCCGTACAGCACGTTCACACGCACGCCCTCAGCCGACGCCGCACGACCTGTGCGCACTAGCAGGGTCGCGTGCCCAGCGCACCTGCGACCACGCCGCACTCCCGCGCCCATCTACCTTTTTCTAGTACCTTACTGTACACACCCCGCCTTATTCCATATCCTCTCGACTCCCAACTTTTCTCCCGAAATTTCGGCAGAGTAACGCCTAAAAACTGGCTATCCCAAAAATTTATACATTGCAAACAGTTCACCAGAAACTAGTAATATCTATCCATCAAACATTCAGAGAATCTCCATAAACAAGTAATCGCAGTTTAAAGACAACGAAAATCCATCAACTACAAATGGGGAAAGTCCATAGTATATAGCAATATCATGCTCTAACATATAAAAATACGTACGCATCCCCAAAACACTACAACCACTCTATACAATAATGTACTACCGACGTCTATACGAACTCCTCTATCTGCATAAATATCCCGACACAAAACAACAACACAAACGCATCTCACCATCACCTACCATCTCCACAAGTCGGGTCGCACATTGCCAACCGTCCTACAACTCAGAACTAGGCTCTCGGGCCTCACCAGCGATATCGTCAGCATCTACACCATAGAACACACATCATACTCCTAATGCTCAGTAAGTAGTACAATATGAAAGTAAAAGCCGATAATGCAATCCTATCACATGCAGTCTCTACACTCACATTCATGTTGTCACATCTATGATGCCTAGTGCAGCCACACTAGGGTGAGAATGAACCTATCGCCACCCCACACCCTGACACGTCGCCACCATCCCGAACTCCACAGCAATGAGCCCCACAAGCTACACACACGAATCACCACCCAGCAACCACATCAGGGTGAGGGTGTACCTCATGCCACACTACACCTGTCTCGTCGCCCCCGTCCCAGCCTTCTCAGCAACGGGGCCACAATTGCCACACACACGTTTCACGACACCCAGCTGGCCCACTCCTCGAGCAGAATCTGCGACTGGTGTTGCACCGTCCCACACATTAGTAGGATTCACGGTACCACTGCCCATCATCCTCACCGTCAACACATACATGCCGCGTGACGGCCCAGCCGATCCACTCCTCGAGCGAAATCCGTGGTTGGTTACGTACCAGCCCACACACTAGCAGAATCCGCGGTACCACCGCCACACGTCTCACCACTTACTCAAAATATGCTCAAAACCATTTTCATTCCCTTTTTAAAATAATGATGCATGTCAAACAATACGCACGCACACCACAGTCAATAACATGAATCCTAAAGTTCTACGGTGTATGCCTACTTGGGCAAAACACATGCATGCACTACTTACCTGGCGTCCTAAGCTCACTCGACGCACAGCTTCGCCAAAAATGCCTCAACCTAAAACATAAACAATCACTCATCAATCTTTGCTTCAATATTCACTAAATATGCTAAAAATAACATTCCTTAACTAAACCCATGAAATTTCCACCAAAACGAGTCGCTAATTCGGTTCGGCCGAAAACCACTCTAAACTTCGAACGCGCATAACTTTTGCGTCCGTTGACGAAATTGGGCGATTCAATAGGCTAAACATTCTCTTAGGAGCCTAGTTTAACATACTAAGACAAATTTTAAAACGGTAAGCCGAAAACAGGTGAAAACACTAAAAACAAAATCTACCTTTTTTATCCAAATTTCACATTTTTGTTTCCTTCAACCAAAACTCACTCAAAACTAGTTTTATGCATTACAAACATCCATGCTAGTATCATGCATCACAATCCTACGAAAAATGCTCACTAATTTGACTCAGTCCAAAATTTGACATAAACTTCTGACGCGCATAACTTTTGCATCGGATAACGGAATCGAACGATTCCAGCGGCTAAACATTCCTCTATATACCTATTTTAACCCACTAAAACAGAATTTAAAACGAGTATTCGCAGCTCAGACCAAACTCCTGAAAACAGAACTGGTTTTATGCTGGGACATGCCACATTTTCGGTTTCTATCCACATCCACCAAATTTTCTCGCAATGCAACCACATTTTAGCTCACCTATGCATACATTAACAAAATTGGTGGTTCCCAATTAGAAAAACAAAAATGGCAGCACAAAATCCTCATGATTTTCGTCCCAAAATTATGCATTTCTCAACCAGCTAATTGAACCATGAATTTCACCTCTAATTCTCCTAAATTCTAGCACAAAATCTCCAAAATTTAGAAGCAAAAATAACTCCACGCTCGCCCATCAAAACAGAACAAGGCCGAAAGGGAAAACTCCCTGTTCTTAGTTGGGTTTTGTCGCGGGAAGTACCGAGCCACACACTGGCTCCAGAACACACACTAGATTCTAAAACACCCCAAAAATCGAGCTCTAACCGTCAGGAATTCAAGAACAACTGAGCTTCCACGCTCGGTCGATAGAAACCAAAGCAAGGGAGACACTTACCTCCGGTCTTTCAGTGCGGGAAGGCCGAACCAACTTCTCCCTTCAGCTCGTCGACACCTCCTTCGCACGGTCGTCGTCTGCCGGTAGCATGCTCGGAGTTCTCTCCTTCTCTCACGTCTCCCTCTGCTCTCTCGGGCGCTCGGGTTGTAACAGCCAAATGGCTTCTTCCCAAAGCCATTCGGTTGTTACAATATGTTTTTATTATTTTTTTTCAAAATAACAAAATTACCAAAATGCCCTCATGTGTTTAACCGCCCGTAACTTCGTTAAACTCGCGTCCTCCCGAGTTTAAAATTTCAAAAACCGTCGCTAAAACTAGATTTCAAATTTTATAACTTAATTTTTCCTGTTGAAACATTTCTCGAAACCCCAACTGAGATTAAATTAAAAATTTCAAAAATTAGATTTAAAATCTGAAATTTTTTGGGTTATTACAACCGAACTATGATGTAGGCCCGAAGGCAAAACACATACTGCACTACTTACACTACTTACTTAGCGTCCTTAGCAATTCGTAACTCAAAATTCCTAGTTCGCTTGCTAAACTGGAGAACCTATAAAACTACACATATATTAACTCTATTTTTCTTTCATTTCATAAAACTCTAAAGGGAATCACAATTTTACTTCTAATTTATCTAAACTCGAAATCCTACACAATTTTTGACCAAAATCGGAATTGCATAACTTATTCAATACTTGTCTGATTTGGACGATTTGAAATGCTATGGACTACTGAGGACGTCTAATTTCTAATAGTCTAATCCAATTCCTAATCCAGCACTTACAGCCTAACCGAATGAGGTCGAACAGAAACCGTTCTGCAATCCGAGTATTCAGCTATCCAAATGCTCAATCTTTTCCATAAAATCTGGTAATCTACTCCTACTTCCAGCTTAAACACCAACATACAGATAAAAATCACTCTAACTTCAAATTCTCGTATCTCCCTCCTAAGTTTTCACCAAACTATCTAATACCCTCACTAACTTCATTTTTATCGCTCAAGACAACTAAAGGATCATCTATCTGCTAAGAATTGACTAAGACTTACAGTAGGTTAAAGATCGATGAAGGAAGGTTGTCATTTGAGAAGAGTATCGCCGAGGGAGAAGAGAAAAGGGGAAGGCTCTGCGTGATGGAGGAGAAAAAACCGAAAGAGGGAGGGGTTTCTGCCTCCTTCTCTTTTTTTTATATAAAAATATATTATTAATATAATAAATTCTTAATTACTATTTCACCCTCAACCTATAACCGTATAATAAATCTGTTATTCGGTTCGTCTCCGGTTAGATCCTTAGAATTTTGTCTTCTCCATTACCCTCAAAATAATCTTTTACTTAATGGTAGAAATTCTCCGCTCTCGATTCCGACTAAAACTCTGTCGATTACAATTACGTAAATCCACAAATTAGTTTAGCAGAAAAATTTTGGGCGTTATATATTTGTAGATGTTTATTTTATTGGCTCCGAGAATATGAACTGTTAAATGTTTACGATTATGACTCTGAGGATATGTTGATATGCGTTGTCCATGCATCATGTTTTACAAAATCATAAAAAATGATTTTATGCATATGTTTCATGTAAGAAAAACGAAATGAATTAGAGAAATATGAAATGTACGTAAATGGTTATTTGCAGGGCGGGGCTCGAGTTAGGTTGTCTATGTCTAAGACTAAAATGCGTGTCCACGCCCTAGACCAGAACTTTGTCCATGCCCACGCCTAGAACCAGATTACGTACCTACTCTTCCCAAGTAACTAATGTCAAGTGAAAGCAAAAGCAATAAGAAAAACGAAAACTACATGGTTTTAGTAATAACATTCATTTTATTATGTCTCATTTGCTGAGCATTAGGCTCATTAGTTGAACTTTGTAGTGTAGGTGAAAAGTTTACATGTGAGAGGACTACGAGCCTTCTTGATTAAGGACGCAGTTGACAGATATATCCATGGCCAGCGGTTGTGGTTGTTAGTGCGAATTTGACCTGTGGGCAGCTAGTATTCTAATGCAAAAAGTATGTATACGGTTTGAAACATTTTGTTAAAACATATTTCATGATGGAGAATATGTATTAACCATATTTTACAAATAGAAAGGTGTTTATGTTTTAAAATGTTGAAAGGTTTTATTCAAATCTAGGTTTTGGTTTCAATACATGTTCATAAGAAGGATTTAATCCTATTTATAAGTCTTCAGCTACGTACTTTGAAAAGTATATCACTTTATAAGTCATCAAAATGATATTATTAGTATGTTTTGATGAGAATTTTATGGATGAAATATCAATTGAATGCATGAAATTTAGATGAACAAAAAGGGATAAAGTTCAGAAAATTGGCAAAAAAAGGGAAGTTGCACCCAAGGAGGTGCCGATCACCATATTAGGTTACCTCGGTTGGTGGCCACAACTGAGGTTGCCGACCCATCGGCTCCCATGAGCCAATCAATCGGCGTTTTACTGTTGATGCGTAAAAAAAAGAAATTTAAGAAATTTTACCAAAGTCTGTACAAAGTTATTCAAATAAAGTTTATATGTTTCGAGTCAACAAAGCGAAGTGCAAATATTTAAAACGATTTCACAAGTATTTATGGAAAATCATTCAATGGTTACGGGTCGTTACAAAAATAAAGAATAGAAAAATTGTAGATATTACACCCTAAAACACCTTGGCCTAAAAGAAGGCATAACACTTAAAGAAGTAGAAATGTTCGATATGAATTTGATGAGGAGGACGACGAAGAATCCTAGTTCAAAGTACTCTCCATTCTGAGGAAAAGACATAACTTTAATGATGAAATGAGGCATGTGAAGGTGTCTATCTATATCTAATTTTAAAGACTCTAGTAATGGAAATGATTTTTTGGATTAGGTAGACAAAGTAGCTCAATGCTATAACTATTATGAAATGGTGAAATGGCAATTAGTTTCACTTGAGCTTTCTAGCTAGGCGAGTCTTTTAACGTGCCTCAAAATGGGAAAACTTCAAGGCACATCAAAAATGGACTTGTGCTACTTCGCTAGAACAAACAGCGACTTTGAACATCCATAACTCAGCTTGTACTTGGCTTTTGGCGTTAAAATTGTAACAGCTTCTAGCCATAGATGTTAATTATCTCAAGTGGTACCGGCTCTCATAAGCCCATGTACTTCAGCCTGGTAGGTCTTGGGTTCGAGAGTTGAGGAGGGCAAGAATTGCTTCACTAGGGGGAAAAGATCATGAGTATCGGCAGCCGGAAAAACAGGCCCTCCAATCCAGAGCAATTAGTCAGGGGTTGGCCCGTTATAAGAAAGGGAGTTGTATCAGCTCTCATAAGTCCATGTACTTCAGTCTAGCAGATCATGAGTTCCTTTGCTAGGGGGAAAAGATAACGAGTATCAACAGTCGGGGAAACAGGCCTTCCAACCCATAGAAGTCAATCAGGGGTTGGGCCGTTATAAGGGCAAGTGCGTGCATCAGCAGTAGCAGACACGCGTGGGCGAGAGCAGGCACGACCAAATAACGGATACACCCAAGAAGTAGGCTTGATGCGTGCAAGGTGAAGCATCTGAATAGCAACACGCGCAAGGAGAATTAACCAAGCAGCAGTGCGCACGATGTGGAGTGACCAAGCAGCAGCAGTACGCCTGCACACGTGACCAATCCTTCATACACCAACAGCTAGTTTGGACAACACTCCAACGGCTTTTTCCTTATCGATCTCTTTCCATTTTTTGTTGTCTATAATCTCTCATTTATCATTTGTTCTTTTAAGCTCAATTGAGAGCTCATTGTAAGGAAATTTTTGGTCAAATTTATAAAATAAAGAATTTGTTCTTCGTATTCTTCGGAGCATTTTTTTTAAGGAATTTTGGGAGTTGTTCGATCGGTGAGTCATATCCGATTCATAGCCTCATCAATGCCTCTTCCTCTTGGTGCTAAAATCTAAAAGGAAAGCATTGCGGTGATCTTTCATTCGGTGTGTAACATCTGAACTCAAGGCACTCTATTGCCCTCTAAGTTTAACAGTTCTCTAAAGGCTCTATTTGACACTTATCCTCTCCAAATCTTTAAGAGATTGGAAAGTAGAACGAGGGTGGGAAACCGCACCCTGTACTGTGGTTTCTTCTTCACCGAAGAAACCTTCGTCTGTAGGCCTTCAGGTTGCCTTTCAAACTAGACTTGGTGTTCATTTTAAAGCCCCATTTCAATTGGGCATTCTTTCATTTATATTTTTGCACCTTTCTGTATCATTGGGAGACTCTTCGAAATTGTTGACTTAGAGCATTGTTTTGTTGTTTCCTTTTCTGTTTGTGTTATGTTTCTTCCCCTGTATTGTGTTCTCTTCTGTTGTCATTGAGTTTTTAAGTGTGTTTTTATTTTGTTGTTCAATTTAATCACAAAGGTTCACATTATCAGTCCTCAAAGCGTATCATTTATTATCATATTACAGTTGCTCTGTAACACCCGAAATTTCCCGTTAAATAATTTGTAGGTTTACGCAACGGTAAACGAAGAAATTCTAATATGAATTAAGGGCAGAAAATTTAGCCGGTTAGGAAAAGGATTATTTCGAGCCTAATGCAGAAGAAAAAGTTATAAAATTTCGACCGGAAACAAACCAAATAATAGTTTGATTAAACGGTTACAAGTTGATAGTGATTTAGTAATTATAATTATAATTATAATTATTATTATTATTATTATATAAAAAAAACATATATCAAAACACCCTCGAGTGTTTTCTCCTCCCAGTACCTAAGCCCTCCATTTTCCCCTTTCTTCTCCGTGTTCTCTCCATCCAGCGCCGAGTTTTTCTTCGTTTCCTCCTCCGTTTCTTCAATTTACGATAAGGTTTAGTTAGTTTTATAGTAGATAGTTAGACTTTTATTAGTTTGAGTGGTAAGAGCGAAGTTAAAGAGGGTATTGGGTAGTTTTGGTGAACCCTAGGAGGAAGATATGAGATTTTAAGGTTATAGTCAATTTGTATTCGTGTATTGGTGTTTAAACTGGAAGTAGGAGTAGATTATGGGTTTTTATAGAGAAGATTGGCGTTTGGATAGCCGAATACTCGGGTTATGGAACGATTTTTGTTCGGCCACATTCGGCCAACCTGTGTGTGTTGGATTAAAAATTGGATTAGACCTTAGAAATTAGATATTCTATGGAATACGTAGTATTTTGAATCGTCTAAATCGGATGAGTATTGGATAAGTTATGTATTTCCGAAGGTTGGTTGGAAATTGAGTTGGAATTCGGGTTTAGATAGATTAGATGTAAAATTGTGATTCCCTTTAAAGTTTTATGAATTGAAAGGAAAGTAGAGCTGATAAATGTGTGGTTTTATAGGTTCCCCAGTTTAGCGAGCAAACTACAAATTTTGAGATAAGAATTGCTAGGACGCTAGGTAAGTAATGTACGTAGGTGTTTTTGCCTTTGGGCCTACATCACAGTTCAGTAGGTTACATGTTTTAGTTAACTATGCATTCATGGTTTTAAAGTACGAGAACGAAACGAAAATGAATTTTTATTTTTTACGAAATGAAACAGTAGGATGTGACATGATGAACGAAATGAGAAGATACGTAAGAAGATAATGAAGGTGAGGTTAAGTGGTCTTGTCCCGTGAGGTGGACCGCGAGGTGTATCACTTCTTCCCCCACTTTACGTGGTGGCCTTGTCCCGAGAGATGGATAGTGAGGTGTGTCACTCTACTAGAACAAGGTTGGCCTTATCCCGTGAGGTGGACCGCGAAGTGTGTCACCTTGATCTAGCACGTAAAGAAGAACCCAGTAGTAAGAAGATAAAGAAGGTGTAAAAAAGAGACAAAAATGAAAGTATAGACAAAATTGTAGAAACTGCATATGTTAGGAAATGTTTGTTTTCAGTATGTATGTTTTATACGCATTACTTATTTAGCATTAAACTAATAGATGAGTTCTGTGATGTAGGTGACGAGATAGTAGCTGGTGAATACCCTGAGCAAGCCCAAAACTAGGAGGCAGTTGGAGAAGTGCGCTCGTGGACGACCAGACCGGCTGTTAGAGCGTTTTGACCAAGGTGACGTGTGTAAGATTTTGGGGTTAGTCGGAGTTGTTTTGAGTTGTTTTGAAATGTAGATGGATTTCAATAATTTAGTAGTCGTCTTGATGTATATAATGATTTTGAGTTGATGGTGAAGTGCACGTTTTAACTCGGTTATTTTTTGAAAGTTTAAGGTTTTTATGCAAATTCTGAGAAGAAAGTGTCGACCTACTAAACTTGGCAAGTGTCGACCCCAAGGGTCGATCTACGAAGACAGAGTCATATCAAGTGTCAACCTGTGTGTGAAAGTGTCAAGCGGTCAGTGTAAAGATAGTAGAAGTGTCGTCCGCAAAGTTCAACCGATGGAAACAGTAAGGATGAAGGTGTCGACCTGTGAAGACAGGTGTCAACCGCTCTCTGTGATAAGCGAAGAAGTGTCGACCATAGGGTTCGACCGGTGCGGGCAAAAAAGATTGGAGTGTCGACCTATGTTTACAACTGTCGACCGGTTAGCGTGATGAGCAGAGAGGCAAATGAAGTGTCGACCGGTGCTTACAGGGGTCGACCGAAAATATCTTTTAATGTTTTAAAAACTTGTAATTTTATTTAAACTGATTTTAATCAAAGTTTATCGCTGCGACAATTTTAAACGTTTTCAAAAAAGTTATTTTAAGTCGAGCAATAAGGTTTTAAATTTTTACACAAATTTTACTCGAGTGTATGTGTATGAGTAGATTTAACGACCCGGGTCCGAAGACGACTCGGAAGCGCTACAAAAATGATATGAGAGCTTAGCGAACCAGAAACCGTGTGGGTTTTCGGGTCGTGAGTTGTAGTAGCGAGCGTCTCGGAAACATGTAGATTTTCAGAGCGCTACATGCTCCCTTGTGAATTTTTTTTTCTTTTTCTTTTTGGTAAATTTTTCTTATTTCAACTGTTATTTAATCTGTTGCAGTATTTAATTGTATTAGAAATCTCTGTGAATCAGCTGAACTTGAGAAACTATGTTGAAATCCATCCTTTGTTTTTCTCGTGGTTTGTTTATTGTTTTTGTTATGAATTACATCTTTCAATTGCTACATTTCCATTATCAGTAATTGTTTGAAACTTTCTGTTCGGCTACATTTGAGAAATAAAATATTAACTCTCTGTTTGAATGATTCTGCAATAGTATTTCATATCCCTTTCATTGCTGGCTTGTGCTTTTCTTTTTTCTTTTTTTTTCTTTCCTGTTTTAATTCATTTTGCTAGTTTACATTGCTGTACATCTTTTGCAAAATTTGGTGACTTGAAAATTTCTATCATATTCATTTGACCAGCAAAATTTTAGCACTTGAATTTTGATTATTTTGCATGCCATTATATGCGGACTGTTGTCTCTGAACTGTTGGCAAATTTTTGCTTCTTGTAGATAATATTGCGTAGCAAAAATTTCGAATTTAATGCCTAGTTTAAAATGTGTTAGCTTGCCGTAGTTATTTGTTATTTCCCTTACAATTTACTGCCGGATTGTTTACACTATTATTGTACATTGTTTAGCATTTATTACTGCTGGAATCATTGGTTCTTCTTAAACTTGCCTTGATCAAAATTTAGGAAAATTATATTTGTTAACTTGCTAATATTTTATTGTTGATACCTTGAAATAGTTTGACAGAATATTTCTACGAGTTTGGATATTGTTGAGCACTTATTGCATGTCGATTCATATCTTTTGCAGACTCTTTTTCTTTGCTGCATTTTGTTGAAATTAACTCTCTATGTTTTGCTAGTTTCTGGTGATTAGTTATTCCTTGTGTTGATTTTCTGATTCGGTAATTTTGCTGTTTTTATTGAGGTAGTTAGGTAGCTAAGCATGGCTAGAGAAATTAGGTCCAAATTTTATAGAGACCCCTATGATTTTGACCAAAACCGAGCCATTTTGAGTCAACCACACCTAGCACCTAATGTTGTTAAGGCAAGTATCCAAGAACAAATTAATGAGTTGAATAAAAACCTTGATTATGTGAGCTATTGGATCAAGAAAAGGAGGATTGAACATGTGAGGAAACCTCGAAAGCCTTTAGCTAATAGGAGGAACCACTTTGGAGAAGTGAGTGAGAGAGAACTCGAGGATGAAGAGTTATACATCCCTCCATTTAGAGTCTCTCTTGATAGTAATGAATATTTTTCGTGGATCAAAATGGTGAATTTATATTTTGATTGTGGTCATTATTTGGAAAAGCAAAAAGTCAAACTAACCACTAAGAAATTCAAAGATTATGCTATTTATTGATGGGAAAACCTCTTAGCAAGGAGGAGAAATGGTGAGGACGAGATTGCTACTTGGAATATATTAAAGAATGTAATGAAAAGGCAGTTTGATCCAAATAGCTACCCACTAGAATCAAGTCCTCGGTATGCTTCAAGGAAACTAAACCCACCATAAACGCCACCTTATTTAGAGCAAAATCATAGAACTTCCAACTTTGATATAGTAAGTCCTTGTGATGTTTTCTGTAACACCTGAAAATTTTTTCGCTAAAACTAATTTTTGGATTTACGTAATTGTAATTATCGGAGTTTTGGTCAGAATTGTGAGCAGAGAAATTGTACCCCCAAGTAAAAGATTGTTTTGAATCTATTAGAGAAGAAAGAATTTTAAGAGTCTAACTTGAGACGGACTGAATAGCAATTTGATTAAACGGATTACAGTTAAAGACAAAATAGTAATTATTATTATTATTATTATTATTATTATATAAAAAAAAAAGATAAACCAAAACACCTTACCGTGTATCCTCCAGCGCAACCCTCCCTTTTCAATTTCTCCCCTTCCCCCGCGTGAAGCCCTCGACGATTCTCCTCCGTTCTTCTGTGAATCTTTGAATTTAAGATATGATTTAGCTAGTTTTGATTAGATAGTTGGTGTGTTAGTTGTTTTTATCGACAAAAATGAAGTTAGTGGGGGTATTGAGTGATTTGGTGAAAACCTAGTAGTTGATATGGGGAATTGAACTTAGAATTTATTTTTATCCGTATGTTAGTGCTTAAGCTAGAGGTAGCAGTAGATTACGGGATTTTATGAGAAGGATTGAGCGGTTGGATAGCCGAGTGATCAAATTGTGGAACGGTTTCCACTCGGCCACGTCCGGCCAAGCTATAGGTGTTGAATTAGAAAATGGATAAGACCATTGGGAACTAGATATCCTGTGGAGCTTGAAGCACTTTGAATCGTCCAAATCAGACGAGTATTGAACAAGTTATAAATTTCCGAAGTTGGTAGGATATTAAGTTGGATTCCGAGTTTAGTGGAGAGTTTTGGTTTTGTACGAGTTATGACTTTCAAGCTAAGAATTTATGAATTGAACAAAGTAGAATTGATGAATGTGTGATTTTATAGGTATTCCCAGTTAGTGTGCGAAGTTGTAAAATGCGAGTAATTTCTAGAACCCCAGGTAAGTAATGGATTGTTTGTGTTTTGCCTTCAGGCCTACGCCATGGAATAGTAGGATTGCTTGTTTGTTTTGATTGTTTGTTTTGTTGTTTGGTCAGTTGGTTGTGCATATATGTTGACATGCATCATGGTTTTGAATTACGAAAGAACGCGTTTTGAGTATGTTTTGAATTGTGCATATGAAATGTAATCAGATAAAAAAATATGCCACGTATAGGAACGTCTCGTCATTAACGTGCTAGTGAGAAAGCACTAAGGGATTCTCATTGATGAAAGTACGTAAGATGACATGATTTGTGAACGCCTCGTCATTAACGTGCTAGTGACAAAGGACTAGAGGGTTCTATGATCGATGTTGGAAGGAGATTTTGTGTGGTCGTCCCATGTGTGAACACGATGTGTGCCTCTAATCTCGCTCCGTGGGTAATGGTTTGGCTGTCCTGAATGTGATAGGATGGGTGCCTACTTGACTCACATGTGAAAGTGAAAGATGATAATAATAAAAACAAAACGAAAATGAAACAGAGCGTAGAAACTGCACGTGTTAGGGGTTGAGTTATGCATTAATTTTAAGTTCATATTTTACACTTGCTAAGCATTACGCTTATGTTTTGTGTTCCGTGGTGTAGGTGACGACGAGCTCTCCAGTGATTTGTTAGGTGACGAGCATGACAAGGATGGTGGTTGGTGACGCATGTTGTATGTCGGTGCATGTAGTTTGTTGGGGTGACGCGACCATGGTGGGATAGGTTGTGGAATTTTGTAAGCATTTTGTGTTAAACATTGTGTATAGATTTTTGAGGGTATAGGTTGTGTGGCACAATTATAGTCGGGATTGGTGCAGGATTATGTTTTGAATTTTACTTGAGGAGATTATGTCTTAAAAATACAAGTCTTTACTTCGTGGAAGTGTTCGTCCTGTGTTTTCTTTCGAACTGTTGTTATTTTTATATAATGCTGGTGCAAAGTGTCGACAAACATCTATAAGTGTCGACCGATCAGTGTAAAATGGAATGTTAGTGTCGCCCGCGGGGTTCGACCTGTGCGGGTAGAGAGTAATGAGGTGTTGACCAGCGACCATGGGTGTCGACCGGTTAGTGTAAAATCAGTGAGAGTGTCGACCGCGAGATTCAACTTGTGCGAGCAGAGCCGAAGTTGTAATAACCCGGGAATTTCGAATTTTTATTTTTATTTTTGGAATTTTTAGTTTAATCCCGGTCAGAGTTTTGAGAAATATTTCAACGGGAAAGATTTAAATTATAAGGCTCGAGGCCTACTTTTGCGATTGGTTTTCGGAATTTAAAGCCGGGAGGTCGGGAAGTTACGAAATTTCGGACGATTG
>CM039521.1:6622015-6915316 GCA_022433055.1 Begonia peltatifolia
GGACAGGGTAGTTCGTGGGGTGCGTGGGATTCTTTCCTAGGATTTCAAGTCTTACCGTTTTACCTCAAATTGTTTTAAATGGTTTTCTTTTCTGCTGCGTAGTTTTATGTTGAGGACTTCGTGTTTCCTCTTCGGAACGCGAGTTGTTTTTTTGAATCGAGTCGAAAAATTTTCATACTCACAAATGTTCTTTTGAAAATGATTTGAAAACGAAAAGGGTATTGAATTGAGTTAGTTGTGTCAAGTGTTAGTGTGTGTGTAGTGTGTAGATGCACTGTAGCGCACCGGGAACGTGTGGGTTTTCGGGGTGTTACAGAAGTAAGTGTTGACCCATGGTTGTAGGTGTCGACTGGTAGTGTAAAAATGACAGCGGTGTCAACTGCAAAAGTCGACCTACGTGAACAGAGGTAATCAAGGTGTCAATCTACGGCTGTAGGTGTTGACCGGGAATGAAGGGGATGGTAGAGGTGTCAACCACGGTGGTCGATCGATGGAAACAGAGGGAATTGAAGTCTCAACCGGCGTTGCTAGTGTCGACTGATGAAATACTCGAGACGACCCAAGTGTCGACCCATGCTTACAGGTGTCGACCGGGTGTTTCAGTTTTATGTTTCATAAAATGAATTTTTATCCAAACTGATTTTAATTGAGTTTTCTGCTGCAGTGCTGTTTAAAATATTTTTAAAAATATTGTTTTAAGTTGAGTAATAAAAATTTTAAATTTTATCTGAATTCTTACGATACGAGTGAAATAGTGAGCAAGTAACAAACCGGGTCCAAGGTAGACCGGGGACGTACAGAGTTGGTATCAAAGTAGTGAACGGACCGAAAACGATTAGGTTTTTGGGGTTGCTACAGAGTGGGTATCAGAGCAGTGAACGAACCGGGAATCGCATAGGGTTTCCAGGTCGTCACAGAGTTGGTATCAGAGCAGGGAACGAACCGAGAATCGTGTAGGGTTGCCGGGTCACTGCAGAGTTGGTATCAGAGCAGTGAACGAACCGGGAATCGTGTAGGGTTTCTGGGTCGCTAAAGAGTTGGTATCAGAGCTGTGAACGAACCGGGAATCGTGTAGGGTTTTCGGGTCCCTACAGAGTTGGTATCATAGCCAAATGTTCAAGTCGTTTAAAGAATTACCCAACACTGCCAGCCGACATGCAACGTGCTCCACCAACTGTAAGTAGTTGTTTATTTTTAGTTAGATTGTGACTAAGATTAGATTACCCTAATCTCGTACAGAAATTAGCTAAGATGGATAGACGACCGAAACGACCTAGAGTTTCGAGAGAGACAGCAGAGTTAGAAAATGATGACAACTTAACTATGATCAGATGACTGACCGAGTTGGTTGACAGGCAGTCCCAACAATTGGGAATGCTACTGAATCAAGGACAAGGGAGCCATAGAGCAGGTTCTAGTGGAGAAAGGTTTAGGAGATTGATGCCTCAGACGTTTGAGGGCCAGATGACCGAACCGACTGCTGCGGAAAGATGTATTCGCACCATTGAAAACATGTTCAATTATACCAATGTGGAGGAGGGGAATATGGTTACAAGTGCAACATTCCACCTATCGAACGACGCTCAGAGTTGGTGGGAGACACTAGAGGCCACCACAGCTACCCAGGACTTGACTGGAAGAGATTTAAAGAGATGTTATATGACAAGTATTACAACCGAACGATCCAAGTTGCAAAGAGGTTGGAATTCTTATAGTTAAAGCAGACTGAGCCAGTATCTGAGTATGTCAGACAGTTTGAATCATTGTCTCGATTTGCAAGCAACCTAGTGAGTAATGAAGAAGAAAAGGTACTCCAGTTTGTGCAAGGGTTGAAGCCAGAGATATATAAAGGCGTGACAATCTCTGGAACCGAGGGAGTACTATATGCAAGGGTTGTGGCCAAACCATTGGCAATGGAGGGGGCGGAAGCCAAATGTGTGAGGCAAGGAGAAGCCACCAGAAGATTCTTTAAGGAGATCACACCACAGACGAGCAAGGGAGGATTTTCTTCTGGAACCAAGAGGCCAGGTGGCATTGTGAATCATTCGAGGGGGGCAAGAAACCACAAATGCAGAATAGGTACCCGTAGTGTCCAAAGTGCTTGAAGAGCCATCCGGGAGAATGCGGACAGTTTGCAGGTAAATGCTACAATTGCACTGAAGCTGGTCATATTTCATGAAACTGCACAAAGCTGAAAGTCAACCGGAATTTCACCTGTAACGAGACCGGTCACATATCTAGGGATTGCCCCGCAACAAAGAAGGGTCCAGCCATGATGACGCCCAGGATCTTTGCTATGATAGAGCCCGAGGGTGAAGGTCGACCAGCTGTTATTTCAGGTACGGTACTAGTTGATATAGTGCTTGCATTTACATTGATATATTCAAGAGCATCACACTCCTTTGTTGCTACGGCTTTTGTGGTGAAAGTAAATTTATAGGCTAAACCAGCCAGATGTACATATGAAGTGAGGCTACCATCTGGTGATCACATGCACTCTGATCAAGTGGTGCGTGATAGTGTCATATCAGTGGGGACTAAGAGCATGCCTGCTGATTTGATTGTGATGGGGATGACTTGCTATGACGTGATATTAGGCATGTATTGGTTGTTTTGGAACTATGCAACAATTTACTGCAGAGTTGGAACTGATAATTTCCAAACCCCAGATGGTGCGAAACTGTAATAACCCAGAAAATTTCAGATTTTTTTAAATCTAATTTCTGAAATTTTTAATTTAATCTCAGTTGGAGTTTTGACAAATATTTTAACGTTGAAATTAAATTATAAAACTCGGAGTCTAGTTTTCTAGTGGTTTTCGAGATTTTAAGGCTGGAGGACGAGAATTTAACGAATTTACGGACGATGAAAACACGTGAGGGCATTTTGGTAATTTGTAATTAAATTAAAAATTTAATAAATATAATTTAATTAAAAGGTGGAATGGCTTCGAGTGGAAGCCATTCCACCCCGTTTTGTCTCCCGGCCAAGAGCAGAGGGAGACGCGAGAGAGAGAGGGAGCGATCGAGAAGGGGGTTCCGACCATCGATCGCCGAGGGTGAGGCGCCAGTGCGCTGAGTGTCCCGACAAGCTGAAGTGGAGGCGCAGGTGCAGTTCTCCTAAGCTGAAAATCCCGGGTGAGTTCTCCCCTGTTTGATTTCTGTCGACCGAGCGCGGAAGCTCAGTTGTTCTTGAATTCCCGACGGTTAGAGCTCGGTTTTTGGGGTGTTTTAGAACCCTCTGTGTGTGTGTGGCTCGGCCCTTCCAGCGACAAAATCGAATGAGAAACAGGGTGTTTCCCTTTCGGTCTTGTTCTGTTTTGATGGCTGAGCATGGGGTTGTTTTGCCTCCAAATTTCAGAGATTTTGTGCTAGAATTCAAGAAAATTAAAGGTAAATTTCTAAGCCGGTTGAAAAATAGACGGTTTTTGGAAGAGAACCGTGAGAATTTTTGTGCTGCCATGCTGTTTTCTAATTAGGAACTACCAAATTGTTAATGTATGCATTAGTAAACCGAAATGTGGATGTTTAGTGAAGAAATTGGCGAAATTGGACCGAAATTGAGATTTCTGATATTTTTAGTATAAGAACAGTTCTGTTTTTGGGGATTTTGATGGGGCTATAGTTAATCATTTTAAATTTTATTTTGGTTAAAATAGGTGGTTAGAGGAGCGTTTGGCCGTTGGAATCGTTCGATTCCGATATCCAACGCAAAAGTTATGCGCGTCTGAACTTTATGCTAGTTTTGGCCGAACCAAATTGGTGACCCGTTTTAGTTGGAATTTTATGGATTTAGTTAAGAGATGTTATTTTTAGCTATTTAGTGAATTTTGAAATAAATATTGATGAGTGATTGGTTGTGTTTTAGGTTGAGACACTTTTTAGCAAAGCTGTGCGTCGAGCGAGCTTAAGACGCCAGGTAAGTAGTGCATGCATGTGTTTTACCCAAGTGGGCCTACAACGTAGAACTTTAGGATTTTATGTTGTTGATTGTGGTGTGCGTGCATATTGTTTGACCTGTATCATTTTTTTAAAAACGGGAACGAAAATGGTTTTGAACATATTTTGAGTAGGTGATGAGGCGCATGGCGATGGTACTGCGGATCCTGCCAGTGTTCCGGCCAGTGCTTCACCAGTCGCGGATTTTGCTCGAGGAGTGGGCCGGCTGGGCCGTCACGCGGCGTGAATGTGTCGACGGTGAGGGTGATGGGCAGTGGTACCGCGGATCCTACTAGCGTGTGGACCGGTGCAACACCAGTCGCGGATTTCGCTCGAGGAGTGGGCCAGCTGGGCAGTCGCAAAACGTGTGTGTGTGGCAACTGTGGCCCCGTGCTGGAGAGGCTGGGACGGGGGCGACGTGTCAGGGAGTAGTGTGGCGCGAGGTACACCCTCACCCTGATGTGGTTGCTGTGTGGTGATGCGTGTGTGTAGCTTGTAGGTCTCGTTGCTGGAGAGTCCGGGACGATGGCGACGTGTCAGGGTGTAGGGTGGCGTTAGGTTCCTCCTTACCCTGATACGGTTACATTACGCGTCACAGATGTGACAACATGAGTGTGAGTGTAGAGACTGCATGTGGTAGAATTGCATTGACGGCTTTTACTTTCATATTGTACTACTTCTGAACGTTAGGCTTACGTTGTGTGTTCTATAGTGTAGGTGCTGACGATATTGCTGGTGAACCTCGAGAGGCTAGTCCTGAGGCATAGGACGGTTGGCGGCGTGCGATCGAGGTACCGGACGGTGGATTTTGTTAGGGCGACCCGACCCGTTGGGATGGTAGGTGGTGGCTGAGTTCGTTTGCGGGTATTTTTCTTTTAATGTGTTGATGTACAGTCAATAAGACGAGTTGTACATGCGTCAATGTATAGGTGTTTATGGAGTGCGTGTGATTTTGGCGACGTACGCATATATTTTACATGTAGGAGCTTGGAATTTCTGCGTATTGTGGATTTTCTTCACTTGTAGTTGATGGATTTGTTGTTTTTAAATCTTGATTTGGTTATGGAGTTATCTCTGGATGGTTGATGGATAGATATTTCAAACTTTCTGGTGAACTGTGTGCAGGGTTTTATTTTTGGGATAGCAAATTTTTAGGCGTTACTCTGACGAAATTTCAGGAGAGGGGTTGGAAGTCGAAAGAATATGGAATAGATTGGGATGTGTACAGTGAGTACTTGAGAAATGTGGATGAGCGTGAGGGTGCAGCGTGATTGCAGGAGCGCAGGGCACGGGGCCCTGCGGGTGCTCACGGGTCGTGCGGCGCCGGGTGAGGGCATGCATGCGGACGTGCGATACGGAGGCAGGGTGCATGGGCCACGTGGCGCTGTGAACGTGCACGTGACATGGTGATGTTGAGTTGGCGCGCGCAGCACCGCGAGGGTGCGTGCACCGAGTCGAAGTGGGGACGTGAGTGCGCGGCACCGAAATGGTGTAGTTCGAGAGGTGTGTTGGATTCTTTTCTAGGATTTCGAGTCTTGTCGGTTTATTTTAAAACTATTTTAAATTATTTTCTTTCCCGCTGCGTATTTTTATATTGAGGATTTCGTGTTCCCTCTTCGGGGCACGAGTTGTTTTCGAATCGAGTCGAAAATTTTTCATACTCACAAATGTTCTTTTGAAGATGATTTCAAAACAAAAGTACTATTAAACTGAGTGAGTTGTGTCAAGTTTTAGTGTGTCATAGTGTGTATATGTAGACGTACTGTAGCGCACCGGGAACGTGGGGTTTTCTCGGGGTGTTACAGAAACATTCATTGCAAGCTATGAAGATTGTGAAGAAGCTATCTGTAATGGCACCCATCGAGGCTCAAAGATTATTAATGGGTGAGCATTTTTGTTTTCTCGCAACAATTTTAGATACTCAATTTCACGTGGAGACAAAACCTCAGGATATTGTCGTAGTTCATGAATTTCTTGATGTATTCTTGGACGATTTGCCCGATTTACCCCCAGACCGGGAAGTCGAATTTGTGATTGATACATATCCCGGTGCAGAGCCAATATCAAAGAACCCTTACAGGTTGGCTCCACCGGAATTGAAGGAGTTGAAAAAGCTGTTGGAAGAACTGCTGGAAAAAGGCTTCATACGCCCGAGCTTTTCGCCATGAGTCGCACCAGTCCTATTTTTAAAGAAGAAAGACGGATCGTTATGAATGTGTATTGACTACAGGGAGCTGAATAAGCTAACCATAAAAACTAAGTATCCACAGCCGAGGATAGACGACTTATTTGATCAACTCCAAGGAGCTCGAATTTTCTCGAAGATAGACTTGAGATCGAGGTATTACCACCTGAAAGTCAAATCATAGGATATCCCAAAGACAGCTTTTCGGACTAGATATGGACACTATGAATTCTTAGTAATGTCGTTCGGGCTGACAAACACTCCAGTCATTTTCATGGACCTAATGAATCGGGTATTCCAAGAGTATCTAGATAAATTCGTCATTGTATTTATCGACGATATCTTGGTTTACTCTCGTAATGAAAAAGAACATAAAGAGCATTTGAAGATGGTTCTAGAGACTTTGAAGCAGCATCAGCTGTATGCAAAATTCTCCAAGTGCGAGTTTTGGCTGGATAAGTTCTATTTCCTTGGACATGTGATTTTCAGTGGAGGGATAGTGGTGGATCCAGCTAAGATACGATCGATCAATGAAAGGCCTTAACCAAATAGTGTCAGCAAGATTCGAGGCTTTCTAGGGTTAGCTGGCTACTATAGGAAGTTTATTGAGGTGTTTTCAAATATTACAACCCCCCTGACCCGTCTGACATGAAAGGAGGTCAAGTATGTATGGTCAGAAGATATTGAAGCAGAAGTTAACTACAGCTCCCGTGTTGACACTTCCAAGGACGGATGAGAAGTTCAGTATTTACTGTGATGTTTTCAGAATTGGATTGGGTTATGTCTTGATGCAAAACGAAAAGGTGGTTGCTTATGCTTCAAGGCAATTAAAGCCTTATGAACAAAATTATCCAACCCACGATTTGAATTTAGCAACGGTCGTGTTCGCGCTAAAAATCTGGAGGCACTATCTTTATGGACAACAGTGTGAGATATATTCATATCACAAAAGTCTGAAGTATATCTTCACTCAGAAGGAGCTGAACATGAGGCAGAGGCGGTGGTTGAAGTTCGTGAAGGACTACGACCTGAAGATCAAATACCACCCCGGCAAAGCCAATGTAGTGGCCGATGCATTAAGTCGGATTTCGACCACAGTTTCAGCAATAAATGCCAAGATGTCTAAAGGGTTGAGTACAGAATTTCAGAGATTTGATTTGGAGTTAGTTTCAAATATGGTACTAGAATTATCAGCCTTATCTCTGAAGTCGTCAATTTTTTAGAAGATTAGAGAAGCTCAACAAGATGACCAAAGGTGCAACAAAATTAGGTCGAGTATAGCATCTAATGACAGAACCAAGTTTAGCTGTTCAGATGATGGAATCCTGAAGTTCCATAATAGATGGTATGTTCCGAACAATGATCAACTTCAGAATGAGATTTTGTCTGAAGCGCACTCATCAAGGTTTTCTGTTCATCTTGTAAGCACCAAAATGTGCAGAGACCTTAGACAACATTATTGGTGGTCTATAGCAAGATACGTAGAGACATATTTGATCTGCTAGCAAATCAAGGCTGAGCATCAGAGCCAGACTGGAAAGTTGCAGTCATTGCCAGTTCCAAAATAGAAGTGGGACCAAATATCCATGGATTTTGTTGCCGGGTTACCCCAGACGACAAAGGGATTTGATGCGGTGTGGGTGATTGTGAATCGTTTAACTAAATCTGCCTAATTTCTACCGGTGAAGATGACATTCAATATGGACCAGTTCACAAACCTGTACATTCAGGATATAGTAAGGTTGCACGGAGTACCAATTTCGATTGTGTCAGACAGGGACCCAAGATTCATATCAAAATTTTAGAAGAGTCTTCACAAAGTAATGGGGACACGACTGAATTTCAGTACAGCCTTTCATCCTCAGACCGACGAGTAATCAGAACGGACTATTCAGATTTTAAAGGATATGCTTCGAGGCTGTGTACTAGTGTTCCAGGGTTCATGGAGCAAGTATTTACCCTTGGTTAAATTCTTGTACAACAATAGTTATCAGGCTACGATAAGTATGGCCCCCTACGAAGCTATATACGGGAGGAAGTGCAGATTGCTCCTCTATTGGGATGAAGTCGGGGAAGCCAGCTTAATCGATCTAGAAATTGTGCAACAAACAACTGAGAAGATCAAGATTATTTGGCAGGAGATATTGACAGCTCAAAGTCGACGAAAGAGCTACGCCGATGGAAGAATGAGAGAACTGGAGTTCAAAGTAGGAGATGAAGTCTTCTTAAAAATTTCGTCGTTCAAGAGTGTAATGAGGTTCGGAAGGAAGGGTAAATTAAGCCCAAGATACGTTGGACCATTCCCGATCACAAAGAGAATTGGAAGAGTTACGTACCAACTAGACCTGTCAGCTTCCATAGAAGGAGTACACAATGTGTTCCACGTGTCTATGTTAAGAAAGTGTCTCAAAGATTCGTCGCACATTGTGGTTCAGCAGGAGATTGAAGTATAGCCAACCCTAGCGTACGAAGAAAAACCAGTGGAGATTCTGGATTATGCGGTGAAGATCTTAAGCAACAAGGAGATTCCACTGGTAAAAGTATTATGGCGCAACCATAACGTAGAAGAAACAACCTGGGAGCGGCAGCAAGACATAATGAGCCGATATCCAAAGTTGTTTAGCTAGCAAATTTTAGGGACAAAATTTTTGTAAATAGGCTAGAATGTAACACCCGAAAATTTTTTCGCTAAAACTAATTTTCGTATTTACGTAATTATAATTGTCGGAGTTTTGATCGGAATTGTGAGAGGAGAAATTGTACCCTTAAGTAAAAGATTGTTTTAAAGCTAATGTAGAAGAAAGAATTTTAAGAATCCAACCGGAGGCGAACTGAATAGTAGTTTGATTAAACGGATTAGAGTTAAGGGCGAAATAGTAATTAGGATTATTATTATTATTATAAAAAAAAAAAAAGAGAAACCACAACACCTTACAGTGTATTCTCCAGCGCAACCCTCCCCTTTAAATTTTTCCCCTTCCCTCGCATGAAGCCCTTGACGATTCTCCTCCATTCTTTTGTGAATCTTCAAATTTAAGCTATGATTTATCTAGTTTTGAGTAGATAGTTAGTGTGTTAGTTGTTTTTAGCAACAAAAATGAAGTTAGTGAGGGTATTGAGTAATTTAGTGAAAACCTAAGAGGAGATCTGGGGAATTGAAGTTAGAGTTGATTTTTATCTGTATGTTAGTGCTTAAGCTAGAGATAGCAGTAGATTACGGGATTTCATAAGAAGGATTGAGCGGTTGGATAGCCGAGTGCTCAAATTGTGAAACGGTTTTTGCTCGACCACATCCGGCTAAACTATAGGTGTTGAATTTGGAAATAGATGAGACCATTGGGAACTAGATATCCTGTGGAGCCTATAGCACTTTGAATCGTCCAAATCATGAGTATTGAAGAAGTTATAAATTTCCAAAGTAGGTAAGAAATTAAGTTGGATTCCGGGTATAGTGGAGATTTTTGGTTTTGTACGCGTTATTACTTTCAATCTAGAAATTTATGAATTGAAAAGGGTAGAATTGATGAATGTGTGATTTTAGGTGTTCGCAGTTAGTGTGTGCGAAGTTGCGAAGTGCGAGAAATTTTTAAGACGCCAGGTAAGTAATAGATTGTTTGTGTTTTGCCTTCGGGCCTACACCATGGAACGGTAGGATTGCTTGTTTGTTTTGATTGTTTGTTTTGTTGTTTGGTCAATTGGTTGTGCATATGTGTTGACATGCATCATGGTTTTGAATTACGAAAGATTGCGTTTTGAGCATGTTTTGAGTTATGCATATAAAATGTAATCAGATAAGAAAATACGTCACATATGGGAACGCCTCGTCATTAACGTGCTAGTGAGAAAGCACTAGAGGGTTCCCATTGATGAAAGTACATAATATGACATGATTTGTGAACGGTTCATCGTTAACGTGCTAGTGAGAAAGTACTAGAGGGTTCTATGATCGATGTTGGGAGGAGATTTTGTGTGGCCGTCCCATGTGTGAACACGATGTGTGCATCTAATCTCGCTCCGTGAGTCATGGTTTGGCCGTACTAAGTGTGATAGGATGGGTGCCTACTTGATTCACACGTTAAAGTGAAAGATGATAATAATGAAAACGAAACGAAAACGAAACAAAGCGTAGGAACTGCGCGTGTTAAGGGTTGAGTTATGTATTGATTTTCAGTTCATATTCTATACTTGCTAAGCATTAGACTTATGTTTTGTGTTCCGTGGTATAGGTGACGACGAGCTCTCCGGTGAGTTGTTGGGTGACAGGCATGACTAGGATGGTTGTTGGTGACACATGATGTATGCCGGTGCAAGCAGTTTGTTGGGGCGACGCGACCATGATGGGATAGGTTGTGGAATTTTGTAAGCATTTTTTGTTAAACACCTGTTTATAGATTTTTTAGGGTATAGGTTGTGTGGCACGATTATAGTCGGGATTGCTATAGGGTTATGTTTTGAATTTTACTTGACAAGATTATGTATTAAAAATACAAGTCTTTACTTCGTGGGTTTAATCGTTGAAGTGTTCGTCGTGTGTTTTCTTTCAAACTGGTGTTATTTTTATATACTGCTGGTGCAAAGTGTCGACCGAAATCTATAAGTGTCGATCAGTTAGTGTAAAATGGAATGTGGGTGTCGTCCGAGTGGTTCGACCTGTGCGGGCAGAGGGTAATAAGGTGTCGACCGACAACCATGGTTGTCGACCGGTTAGTGTAAAATCAGTAAGAGTGTCGACCGCAGGGTTCAACCTGTGCTGGCATAGCCGAAGTAAGTGTCTACCCATAGTTGTAGGTGTTGACTGGTAGTGTAAAATGACAGCGGTGTCAACCGCGAAGGTCGACATGTGCAGAAAGAGGTGATCAAGGTGTCCACCTACGGCTGTAGGTGTTGACCGGAAATGAAGGAGATGGTAGAGATGTCGACCATGGGGGTCGACCGATGGAAATAGAGAGAATTGAATTGTCGACCGGCGTTGCAAGTGTCAACCGATGAAATACCCGAGACGACCCAAGTGTCGACCCATGCTTACAGGTGTCGACCGGGTGTCTTAGTTTTACGTTTCATAAAATGAAGTTTTATCCAACTGATTTTAATCTAGTTTTCAGTTGCAATGCTGTTTAAAATATTTTCAAAAATGTTGTTTTAAGTCTAGGAATAAAAATTTTAAGTTTTATGCAAATTCTTACGATACGAATGAAAGAGTGAGTAAGTAACAAACCGGGTCCAAGGTGCACCGGGGACGTACAGAGTTGGTATCAGAGTAATGAACCGACCGAAAACGGGTAGGGTTTCGGGGTCGTTATAAAGTGGGTATTAGAGCGGTGAAGGAATCGAGAATCGTGTAGGGTTTTCGAGTCGATACATTTCTGTACCTTGTTTTAATGGACAAACAAAAGATCTTAATGAATGGTTGGATAAGATAGAGAGGTTTTTTGAGTCTCAAGATAATGAAAGATCAAAATAGCCACTATGAAGTTAACAGGTTATGCTAAGGATTGGTGGGATGATTTTTTAGCAAAGACAAGAAGAAATAGCGAGGATGAAGTTAGTACTTGGAAAAGGATGAAGAATTTAATGAGAATGAAGTTTGATCTAAATAGCTATCCACTAGAACCAAATCCTCGATATGCTTCAAGGAAACTAAACCTACACAAACCACCACCTTATTTAGAGCCAAACCATGTTGAGTTTTTGGGGAAGGTACCTCATAAAATATTTGAAAAGCAAATTTTAGAAGAAGGCACCTCAAAACCGAGGACTAAGATCATTCAATGTTTTCATTGTTTTGATTTTGGACATGTAGCATCCTTATGCCTAGCAAGTCTTCAAAGAAATTGGTAGAACATCCAAATGTAGTTGAAAGGGTAGAGGACTTAGAAAAACCAACCAAGGAAGGGGAAACTTCTCAAGAGGAGACCCTTCATAATCAATGGATCCTAATACCCAAACTAGATAACAAAAATGTCGGTGAGCAAGATATTAGACTAGAAGGGATAGTAGGCATTGAGAATGATCAAATTGAGGGATAAGTTGTATCCTTAGTAACAAGCATTCGAGTAGAGACAACCATTACCGAGCCTATTGAAAATTTGGATGAAGGATGCTACCACAATTTGATAAAATACCCTACTCCAATCAACCTTAATGTCAAATTTGAAGTTTTGAGCATCTTCTAGGCCCTCCTTGAGGTGAGGAAGACAAGAACCACTGTTTAGCTGAAAGCTTGAAAGAGAAAAGGGATAACGACATCCTATCGGCTCATAAACGTAATGCACCTAATTTGGATCAGCACATGACCAAACTAACCAATTCTATTACATCGAGTTATGTTCCACTAAACACTTTGATAAATTGGTGTTTTATGATTGGATGGACTTTAAGCTTGCATTATAATAGTTTTAATTTAGGGAATAAATCTGTTGGGGGCGCTAATTTCATATTCTTTTCTTGTATCTTATGAAAAAAAATCATATGATGTTATTGATCATTACTCTTTCTTTATAAAATAACCTAGTTGTCTTGATTATAAAGTTTTCCCCCATAGTCTAGAACAAAATGGTAATGCTATGACATGGTTGTGGCCTACCAATAGCCATGTTCTACCCACAAAACAAATCGGTTAGGACAAAGGTGCTCGGCTAAGCCGAGAATACCAAAAATAAGAAGGAAAGTTGTAGAAGCAAACATGTTCCAGATCAAATGAAATTTCAAGGGTATCATATATTATGAGTGACGAGCAACACCTTAAAATATAAAGTTAAAATATGTTTTAGAAATGAAGTTATGCATAACATAACCAAAGTTCTCCTATGAGCAAAGATTGAAGCTCTCGGCAATCACTTCTTTCCAAGGAAAGGAGTCGCAACCTTTGGCAAAGGATTTGGCCACCTTCTATTATTTTCCAACTCTCAAAAAAGTGGAGAGAATGGTAGTAATACGAAACTTCAAGCAACCTTGAGCTTGAGGTAATGGAGCCGCAACTCCACTCGGATGCAATGCAGGTCGATGCTTACCTTTCGGTAACTTCAAACCTCACTCGGTTTCATTAACAAAACAAAGTTATTCTTATTCCTTCAAAAATCATTACAAGCACCAATATCCATGCTTATATAAACCTTAAGATGGCTGGAGGTTTTGTTGATTTTGAACTCCAAAAGAATCATTCGAGGCTTCGGCCAAACACATGGCATTATGTGGCTTCATAATCACTTGGATGGCCGAGAGGTTTGTGCCATTTGATCCAACGGCTAAGGGCTGCCATGTCATCAATTCAAGGCATTCTTTGAAAAGGGAAACTCCATAATAGCATCTCCATTTTGTAGCAAAGTGATTGGCCAAAAGGGGTAATGGTCCACACTTCAATTTTGGCACCCAAACATGGTGGTTCCTCCATGGCCGTGCGGGTGTTGCATGCATGCCATGCACTTGTGATTTGAACAAACTCCAAACCATCATCGAGCCTAGCATACATATAATCTTAATGCCTAATGATGCATGCATTTAATAAAATTACAATAATGCCAATGTTTGCCAAAGAAATACAAAATATGGCTAAATGTTTGCCAAAACATAAAAATTAAATTGTTTGCTTACAAAGTAATTTTAGGGAAGACAAATTCCCTCTTCATGTGCTTCCAATCTTGGCTCCCAAGTTAGCATGTGCATTGGTTGCTCCATGTCCCTTGTGCTCGGCTTCCATTCCAAGTCTTCAAAAAATTCACTAAAATCATCATCACCTGCAAAAGAATAAAGCTTATTTGTAAATAGGTTTGATAATGCTTAGGCCCTTATTTGTGATCAAGTAATGGCCCTCTGAGCTACATCATGTTATAATAATGGTTAAATAACGTTATTATGATTTTTTTTTGCACCTAACCAAGGATGATCCTATTATTGTGAAAAGGGAATATTTTTCTATTATATATTTGTTGATTAAGCATAAAGACAGCCCCTTGGGAACCTTATGGCTTCCAAATCCTTTGATAATAGTTGAAAAACAAGAGGTGTGCACAGGATGAAGATTGGTGCGCTTGGCATGGAGGATGGCACGCACAAAAAAGGAACAACAACATGTGCACATGGAAGACTAGCAACAAGTACACAGGGTGCGCAACAAGGAGCGTGCGCGCAACAAGTGGCGCGCATCAACAGCAGTAGACACACGCAGGTGAGAGCAGGCGTGCCCAACCAACATATGCCCTCGAGGAGTAGGCTTGGTACTTGCAAGGTGAAGCGACCGAGTAGCAGCGCGCGCAAGGAGAATTGACCAAGCAGCAGAGTGCGAAATGTGGAGTGACCAAGCAGAAGCAACGCGCGTGCACGCGTGACCAAACCTTCAGGCACTAACGACTAGTTTGGACAATGCTCCAATGGCTTTTTCCTTATCGATCTCTTTCCGTTTTTTGTTGCCTGTAATCTCACCTTCATCATTTGTTCTTTTAAGCTCAATTGAGAGCTTATTGTAAGGAAATTTTTGGTCAAATTTATAAAATAGAGAATTTTCTCTTCTTGTTCTTCGGAGCATTTTCCTTTGCGAATTCTGGGTGTTGTTAGATCGATGAGTCGTATCCGATTCAAAGCCTCATCGATGCCTCTTCCTCTTAGTGCATAAAATCTAAAGGGAAAGCATTATGGTGATCCTTGATTCAGTGCGTAACATCTGAACTCAAGGCACTTGGCAATGCCCTCCAAGTTTAACAGTTCTCTAGAGGCTCTATTTGACACCTATCCTCTCCAAATCTCTAGGAGATTGGAAAGCAGAAAGAGGGTGGGAAACTGCACCCTGTAATGTGGTTTCTTCTTAACTGAAGAAACCTTTAAGACCAAACTTGGTGTTCATTTTAAAGTCCCATTTCAATTGGGCATTCTTTCATTTATATTTTTACACCTTTCTATATTGTAGGGAGACTCTTTGGACTTGTTGACTGAGAGCATTGTTTTGTTGTTTCCTTCTCTATTTGTGTTCTGTTTGATCCCCTGTATTGTGTTGTCTTTCGTTGTCATTATGTGATTGAGTGTGTTTTTGTTTGATTGTTCAATTTAAACACAAGGGTGCACATTATCGGTCCTCAAAGCATATTAGAATGAATACCTAACCGAGTTTGAAACCCTCAAAATTTGACGTGAAGTAGATGAACCTGAGAAACAAACTATTGCAAGGTTTATTAAGAGGTTTAATAAAGATATTAGTGGTATAATAAAGATACAAGCCTAAGTTTCGTGGATAGTGTCATTCAACTTGCTACGAAGATTGAAAGACAAAAGAAAAGAAAAGGTAAGGAGTTCTATCCTCAGTTTTCACCAAATATTTCCACTACATACAAGCCTCAAGCTAAGTTTGAGAAAAGACTATAACTTTTAAAAGGACACCGCCGAGCAAGGGACTAGAAGAGAAGTAGAGGGAGAGGCAACATGGCCAAAGTCAAGGGAGATAACAAGCTTCAAGTGCCTTGGTTTGGAGCACATTGTACCCAATGCCTTAACAAGTGGGTGATTGTGCTTACAGAGGGCACCAAGAAGATGAGGTTGGAAAGCAAGCAAGTGAAGAGAATGATGCACAAAATGAGGTTTTTCATGCTCAAGAAAAGCCACTCATGATAATTTGAAGAGTCTTAATCATGTATGTCCGAAAGAGGTATGCCAAAGAGAGATCATATTTCATAATTAATACTTGATCAAAGATAAAATATGTTCATTAATCATTGATGAGGATAGTTGTACTAATGTTGTAACGCCCCGAAAATCCTTCATGATTCTCTGTTCGCTACAAACTACTACCCATCACCATCACTCATATCCTCTACTAAATATTTCTTAGAAATTGCAAAGCTTTATTTTTCGACTCAAAATGACTATTTTTTTTTTTATACTCAAAACAACTTCCAAAAGAATATGCATAAATGCCGCAGCAGAAATGCGTTTAAAATCGGTTTAAACAAACTTCACTTTTAAAACATAAAAATAAAGAGACCGGTCGACACTTAAGTTGTCTCAAGTTTCCATCGGTCGACACTGACAAACACCGGTCGACACTACATATCTCTCGGGTCCATTCATCGGACAACACCGGGGACACCAGTCGACACTTCTACACCCATTTTAGAGAGGGGTCGACACCTTAATCCTCTCTGTCCGCGCAAGTCGACCCTCGCGGTCGACATCGCTGCCAATTTTACACAGACTGGTCGACATTTGTAGCTAGGGGTCAATACCTACTTTGGCTCTGCCCTGCCCAGGTCAAGCCTCGCAGTCGACATTCACCCTCTATTTTACACCGACCGGTCGACACCTATGTACTTCGGTCAACACTTTGCACCTAAAAACTTTAACAGAATTCAACAAAACAACACGAATTTTGACTAAATGTTTAAAAACCATAAATCCACTTCTCGACTCAATTTACAACATGTTACGCACGCCAAAATACTCAACCCAAATTCAAATCTCTCTTTTACATTAAAATAACTAAGTACGACTCAAAATATCTTATCACCCATACTTACACCCGCCATAGTCTAAACGCCTCAACAGCTGTCCCAGTCGTCACACGAGCGTCCCCTCCAACTGCCTCTTAGTCCTAGGCATGCTCGGGATACTCACTAGCTGCTGCGTTGTCACCTACATCACAGAACTCAACTATTAGCCTAATGCTAAGTAAGTAATGCATATAAACTTAAACACTGAAAAACATTCACATCCTAACATATGCAGTTTCTACAATTTCGTCTCTACTTTCATTTTCATCTCTTTCTTACATCTTCTTTACCTTCTTACTACTGGGTTTTTCTTTACGTGCTAGATTGAGATGACACATCTCACAGTCCACCTCACTGGACAAGGCCAAACTAGATATAGTAAAGTGACACAACTCACGGTCCACCTCACTAGACAAAGTCACCACGTAAAGTGGAGGAAGAGTGATACACCTCGCGGTCCACCTCAATGGACAAGACCACTCAACCTCACCTTCATTATCTTCTTACGTATCTTCCCGTTTCATTCGTTTCATCTCATCCTACTGTTTCACTCCGTAAAAACATGGAAATTCATTTTCATTTCGTCTCATAAATTAAAACCATGATGCACAATCAATAAAGCATAACATAAAATAAACATGCAATGCAACCTACTGTACTGTGATGTAGGCCCGAGGGTAAAACTTCTACTACATTACTTACCTGACGTCCTTATCACTCGTAATCCAAATCTCGTACGCTAACTGAAAAACCTATAAAACTGCACATCTATTAGCTCTACCTTCCATTAACTCCGTTAAACTTTAAAGGAATCAACCACTAAATCCCCACTCAGCCTAAACCGAAATTCTAACTAACGCTCCGACTAACCTTCAAAATTTCATAACTCCACCAATACTCGTCCGATTTGGACGATTCAAAATGCTATTGGTTTCTCGTAATATCTAGTTTCTAATGGCCCCATCAATTTCCTAATCCCACATATACAGCTTAGCCAAATGTGGCCAAACAGAACCCGTTCCGTAACCCGATTTATTCGGTTATCTACACACTTAATATTTTCCACAAAAGCTTATAATCCACTGCTATTCCTAGCTTAAACATCAACATACGTACAAAAACTGACTAAAACCTCCAAACTTCTTATCTCCTTCATAAGGTTCACCCAAAACTCTCTCTAACTCCACTTGCATCGCTCAAAATAACTAAAATACTAACTATCTACCAATAATTAACTAAAACTTACCAAAAATTTGAATAACGAAAGGGGAAACGGTTGATCGTTGGCTGCTGAAAGGGAAATGCCGAGCTTCTCGTGCAGGAGAAGAAGAAGAAGAAAAAGAAGAAGAAAGGGAAGAGGGGGGGGGGGGACCCGTTCCACTGTTTTATCTTTTTTTTTATAAATTATTTAATATAATTAATTGTAATTATTATTTTGCCCTGAACCATAACTCTTTCGATAAATATACTATACACTCAGCACTAGGATAAAATCTTAAAATTTCTCCTTCACCGTTATTACTGAAATAATCCTTTACCTAACGTTACAAACTTTTCGACCTCGATTCTGACTTGAACCTCGCCGTTGACCAATTAAAAATTCTGAAAAATTGAATTAACTGAAATTTTTCGGGTATTACAAATGTGACCTCTCGAGACTTAGTGTAGAAGTTGAGGTTAGAAACCACTTTACATTCAACTCCATACAAGTCAAGGTAGTTGAATGATCGAGGAGATGTTAAGGTGTCGAAGTAAGTTTGCATCAACTTTTCTATTGACATTTATGAAGACAAGGCACTTTGTGATGTGCTACAAATGAGTGCAAGTCATTTATTGTTAAGGAGGTCATGACTACATGATAAGAGAGTTTCTCATGATAGATATTCAAAATTTTATTCATTCAAGTTTGGTAGGAGGAGTATTAAGTTACAACCTTACGTGATTCAACCAAGGGATTAATGGTTGACACAAAAAAAGATTCGGTGCACAATAATTTTTGACAAATTTTATGCTGAAATTCCAAAATCCATAACTCCATCCAAATAGCTCCAATGAAGTGAAATTTTAATGGCACCTTACCTTTGAAGTGATGGAAACACCCTTCAAATTTCAAGGGCTAACTCGATGAGGGTGGGTAGATATGGCTGAAATGGTGCTCGTTGGTTCGAGAAGTGATAAAGTTGAACTCCTTAAGTATTTGATTCTCTATGTGGAAGAACACACCAACCTGCTGATTGTTCTACCTTCAAAGAAGAGGTAGAGAATGGATGCAATAAAAGAATTTCACTACATTCACAAATATGGAAATCGGAACACACACATACACTCAGATATAACTCACCAAGGAGAGGCGACGATTTGTTGCTTGGAAGCTTCAAGATTTGGAAGAAGATGAACTTCAGTTTTGATTCAAAAAGGTGCTAAAGATTACAAGCCCTAAGGAGGGTATAAATAAAGCCTCCAAGAGAATTAGGGTTTCCACCCATAGTTCTTGCAAAACAAGTAAAGGTTCAAAAGGAAGAAAATGGGGGAAAAGGAATGCTAGGCCAAATGAGGAAACCAATCACTTTATGGTTTCTCTTTAACTTAAGATGGTCCCCACTAGCATAATATTCAGTAAAATATTGAAAACATACAAACACGATGATGTGCCTACAAAGCCAAACCGTCAAGAACAAACCAAGGTATGTATTTTAACTATTTTGTCTTCTAATTGATTTGTAAGTTTTGTAGGTAATGGAATGGATTCGTTGAAGAGAGAATTTATCTTCCCTTCAACAAATTGTGTAACCAAGCTATTCAAATATTTTATGATTTTGTTTAACTTTAAAAAAGTTGGAGTGATCAAGGATTGGCTCACAAGAGAAGATGGTGATCAAGTGATGGGCGTGTGCAACAAGGAACCAAGCAGTAGCAGCAGGCGCGCAGGAGGCAGATGGGCGCAGTAGTGCACGAACGAGTCGCCAAGACCAAGCAGGCACTCGCAGCAGTAACAGGTGCGTATGAGCAGCAATAACAGGAGCAGCTGGCGTGCATGGATGACACAGTGCTAGTCTGAAAATGGACCATGTTAAACCCACAAAAACAATGTTGTGCTCGGGTGAGTGTGTAGTTGCAAGAACCACAACAGTAGCACAAAATGGAGATGAAAAGTTTAGTAAAGTGACCAGAAAATGGAGGTGTTGGTGAGTGTGTGAAAGGTGGATAGAACCTTGAAATGATGGATGAAAATGTGGAGTAGAAAGTGTTGTGGTGATGAAAACCCTAGGCGGACCCGAGACTAAACTTATGTTATGTTCATTGGTGCATGTCTTTCTTTGGAAAGACAACCACCGTTGGGGACTAGTTTCAACCTCCTCAACCTTTTAGACTCTCAATGAGAGAGGTGAGGGAGATAGTAAGAGTTCATCAAGCAACCTTAAGCTTGATGAACAATAGAGGCACACTTCTCACAGTTTCATGAATCGTAGCTTACCTTTCAAGAAAACCAAACTTTGTTGGTTGGAAAGAAAATAGAGTTTGTATTAGATTTCGCAAAAGGTTCCTATAAACACCAAATGCTATGCTTAGGGTGTGTAATAGTCTTCAACCCTAACTTATCGACCATCTCTTAAGACGCGACATTGACACAGCTTCCACCATCAATGATCACTGGGCACACTTTATCCTTCATTGTACAGTGACAGTGGAAAATCTTTTCCCGTTGATAGTCTAACCTTTAAGTGTTCTTAAAGTTGGAGGCGATGGAGGCACTCACTCCACTCAGTTGCCTAGCAAACCCGAGTCACTTACCTTGTCTTCAAACCTTTATGTTTTTTAGAGAAATTAGCAGATTTTCATGGAATCAAAGTTGAATTACAATTACTAATAGTCATGCTTAAGTATCATAAGGTGGCTAAGAAAAACAATAATGAAGGAGCATCCCAAATCTGAGGTCTTCATCCTAGCCGTTGTGCGCGCAGGCTTTCCATCATCCAAGCAATAAGATGCATTCTTTTTATGGTAAGTGTGGCTTTGAATGGCAACCGATCTACATCTTTTTGAGTAGGAAATGAGCTGTGGTTTTGAATTTTCAGAAGAAAATTCAAATTGTGAGTGAATTTGAGGCTTTTGCTTCAGCCCTTTGCTCTATTAGTAAACCCGCGGTCCAAGTGTTGGATAGGGTCTTTCCTTGCTCCATGCTCCGATTAGGTTTCATGTATTATTAGCCCAAGCCACCAACTAACCCTAATATACATATATTCTGAAATGACTACAGGCATGTAATATAATAAAGGCTAAGTATTTGCCCAAAATTATAATAAGGCCCAATGTTTGCCAATAAATGTAAAACTACTTGGTTACATAGTTATGTTCCGGGAAGACAAATTCCCTCTTGAATTTGAATAGCTTCCATCTGTGTCTCCCAAGTAATAACGTGCAACGGTTGATCCATGTCCAATGAATTAGGCTTTCATTCCAAGTCATCAAATGAATCTTTAACTGCAAAAGAAAAGAATTTTTCAGTAAAAAGATTACGGGCCTTAGTTTGTGACCGGGTAATGGGCCTTGGAGGTGTAATGAGCATTGGAGGTACATCAATCACTTAGGTGCATAAAATTGCCCTAATACATTAATACTTAATCACAACACTCATCTTAGACTTAACTAAACTTTAAATTAAACCCTAAATTCTAAAACATCAAGTTTAGCAATTCTAGATTACAAATCAACCTAAAACTTAAGATTAGAAACTCTTAAGCTAACGAATCTTCCTAATGCTTAGTAATGAAGACTAGAAGTGAAATCATACGAGAACCACCACAAAACGAAGAACTAAATCGAGGTAAAGAAATGCCTCCAACTCAACAACTTTATTAGATTGGTCAGTACCCTAGCCCAACAACTTAAGGACGTGACTCTAGAATTAGGTCAATTCTAGGAACAAATGAGACAAAACCTCTATAGGGACAGCAACTTTAGAGACACCTCCCAAGAGACCTCATCTAGGAGAAGGATGGAACGTTCTAGGGAAAAAATTCACAACCAAGGTCCCCAAGAGGATAATGAATGGGTCGAACCACCTAGAAGGAGATTCCGAGACTACAATTACTCGAAAGATGACAAATGGACCCTAGACGAAGAAGAAATTTTTTGTCCAAACCATTGCAAAGACAACGATGATCTTCGGAATGCCAAATCGTCTATTCCCCTTTTATCTGGAACATATGATGGATACACATTCCTAGATTGGGTAGACAAGGTCGAGAAGGTTTCCGAATGCCATGACTACTCCGAGAGGGTTAAGATACAATTGGTATCTCTCGAGTTATCAAGCCATGCTACATTATGGTTAGCCAACCTGAAGGTCCAAAGGATGCGGGAAGTAGGATACCCTATCACTACCTAGAGAGCAATGAAAATGCTCATGCAAAAAGGATTTGTACCCAAGCATTATAAACACAAATTGTTCCAACAAATACACAACCTATAACAAAATAGCCAATCCGTAGATGAATATCTCACTGAAGTTAAAACGCTTGAAATGAGTGGCGGATTAGAAGAACCTGAGGAACAAGTTGTTGCTAGGTTTATACAAAGATTAAACCAGGATACTAGGGATATTGTAGAGTTACTACGGTTGGAGACCATGGACATGGTGGTACAACTCACTCTCACTATTGAGAGGCAACTCAAGAGGAAAAGAAAGGTTAACTAACCTCCCAAGTTTACATCTAGACCCTAGGATTACAATAAGACTACTACCTGAAGTGAAGGAAAGAAAATTGTTAACCTTAACAAGTGTCCCAATGAAGTAAGTAGTAAAACCATACAAGGAAGTAAACCCCTATGAAACAACTCCAACACACAGAAAGCACGTGACATCCAGTGTTACAAGTGCTTAGGTAAGATGTCATCCTCCCCAAGTAATTGAGGATTTGTCCTCAAATTTTTTAATTCAACCCCCTTGGTTTCTTCTTCCTCACCTATATACAGTGATAGATCATGGACATTGAAAGTTGCTGATACTCCATAATCAGTGAGTAATTCCAACTTATTGGCGTTGTTGTTAATAGGTTCCAACACTTTGAAAGGCCCATGGGCTCTAGGGAGAAGCTTAGATTGCCTCTTTTCTGGAAAGCGTTTCTTGCGTAAGTGAAGCCAAACTAAATTTCCTTCTTTAAATATGACCTCCTTACATCCTTTGTTGGCTTGCCTTCTGTATTTTGCATTTATCTTTTCAATATTCTTACGCACATTTTCCTGTAGTTTCTTAACCTGGGCCGCTTTGTCTGCTCCTAGTGGATTGATAAGTTCCTTAATTGGTAAATATACAAGGTTTAGTGGTGAGGAATGGTTAAAACAGCAACTTTTAAAAACAAAAAATTTCTAAAACTGAAAATTACATGCAACAATTAAGAATTCTTAAAATCAAATAATAATAAAGTTTAATTGACAAAGACGTTTAGTCCTCACAAACTTAGTGATTATCAACAACAAAGTGATAGCATAAAACAAAATCATAACTTGATAACTTGTAGATTTTATCATGCTCTTCTCGGCTACATCAAGAAAACAAATTATGTATGAAAACAGTTTTCATGCACTTTTTTTGTCTTGGATTCCTATAAACAGAATATTAAATCACTTTAATCAATAGCAAGTTTTAAAGCATGATTCCAGACTTAAACTTTCATGCTTACATACATATAAGTTAATAGGTAGGCTGCAAAGATAATCAATCAACAAATTGCAAACATAGTAATAAAACAAAATAGGTTTTTTATCTCATGCGTCTCTGTTATCACTAAAAACAGTTTAGTACCACTTTTAGTAACACAAACATTATGAAATAAACTAGCTACATGATAGCAATTTTTTATGCACAAAGTCTAGGTTAAATGAGATACTTGCTATAAAAATAACTAAGAACACAATGCAATAAACAGCAACCAAAACAGATTCGGTTTTATGGCAACAAAACAATTTATTAGCGGTAAAACAGCAACCGAAAGTAAAACCAAATGCAGTTATCAAAATGTAACCAAATGAACAAGCAAACCACTTAGATAGCACAAAGTGGAAGCAGGCTAAGCTTTGAAACCAAGTTGGCATGGATTGGTCCTAAAATGACCAAAGTTAGAACCCATAAACAGAATACTAAATGTTATGGTTCTCGGTTTTGCTGAGAACACTTAAAGTGCAAGTGTGAAGATGTTTAAATAAGACCAAATGGTGACAAGATTATGTGTAGTTATTACCTTAAGAGTGATGAATAGAACCTTAAAGGATCAATGTAAAAATAAAATGGAGATGGATTATAGAAGAGCAAACCCGAGGTTGTCCAAGAGACAAGATTATGCTCTTAGAAACAGCTTCTTCCAATGGAAAAAGTCTCAACCTTAGGAAACCGATTTGGCCACCTTCTACTCTTTCTTCCTCTTAAGAGAGTGAGGGAGAAGAATGAAACTATGTTGTACCTAAAGAAACCATGGTCTCGAGAGCAAAGGTGGCACACTCCTCTTGGTTGCAAACAACCTAGGCAAACATACCTTCAACCGATAATGTAAGGAATCCTCTTGCTCCTTAGGGAAACAGTCGATATTTTATTCATCTAAAAAAAACCTCTGTTACAATCACTAATATCATGCATATATATCATAAGAGGTGGTCAAGAGTTTGCAATAAAATAATAGAACAAATGAGTCATTGAACTCATGCATGGCTGAGAAGGTGAAAAGTCCATTGAGTGTCTGAGGCATTTTCAGCATGCAACATTCCATGTCGTCGATCGAAGTATGTCTCTGTAGTTGCTTCCGCTTTTCAAGTCATCAATCCAAGTGATGGTTAAGTTGGAAACTCAAAATTAAGTTGAACATAATGGGTTCGGTCGAGCAGTTGGTTTGGTTGGGCTTATGCTTGGACCCCTTCCATCCATTTTGTGTAAAACCAATCACCGCCTTCTATCTTAGTATATATATAATACTAACCACACAATCTAAATACATGCATTACAAAAAGGCTAATGTTTGCTACAAAATACAAAATAGGCTAATGTTTGCCAACATAGTTCAAAAGAAAATTGTTACACGATCTTAAGTGATGGGAAGATAAATTCCCACTTCAGTAGTCTTGGGCCGTGTCTCCCAAGTAAGGACATGCTTAGATTGGTCCTTGTGCATTAGGCTCCCACTTCAAGTCTTCAAAGTTGTGCTCACCTACAAAAGAGAGAAGCTTGTTAGAACACAAGATAGATAAATCATAATCATAGGCCTTGGTTGCTTGAGCTTTTATGATGGGCCTATGGGGCATATCCATGTCAATGGACTTATGGGGCATATCCATGTCAGATTGGAAAGTCAACATTACCTAAAATAGTCATGTTTATGTACTCGGCTTTATCAACTAGCCGAGTGCTTATGTCCTTTTTGTTAACTAGACATGTGATACTTTCTCTTTTGTATTTGGAAACCCTAATTTCTCTTGAAGGAGGTATTTAACTCATCATTAAGGTTTAGAGTAGTAGCTCGAGGAACCTCATTTAAATATATATTCAAACTTTGAGAACTTTCTCTCTTCAAGTTGTCACCTCTCTCTCTTGGTGAGTGATATGTGAGTGAGAGTGTGTGCTCTTGTTCTACTTTTTGTCAGTGCAAGTGAAGTTCATTGTTATTATTCCCTTCTCCACACTCTTCCCTTGAGATAGAATCTTCATCAAGGGAGTAAAGAACTCTCTTGGAGCAAGTTGGAGGACTCATCTTCAAAGAGAATCAAAGTACTTAAAAGAGTGCAGCTCAACCTCAATGGACCAACTTGTACTATTTTGTGTATATCTTTGACTCCCTTCAATTCTTCCCCTTAATTTTAGATAATATTTCTACCACACTTTGAGTAAGAAGGTGTCCAAATTTCAGCCTCATTCGAGCTAAATTGACAAAGTTGAGCTCATTGGAATTTTGCCCTTTTCTCGGCCAAGTCACTTGTAAAGCCAAAACACTTTGTGTCATTCACCTCCTTCGCATTTTTTAGGCACGTCATTTTTCTTCCACAATATTTCTTTAGATTTGTGTTCACTATGTGAACTTGGCTCATCTCGTGTGAGTGTTGCTTTAATTCTTGGTTAAATCTTCTGCTACAAATCAAGTCTTGAGCTAGATGGTTGGGTTGTTTAACCTTGCATTTATGTCTTTGCTTGCCTCCGAGTTGTGATAAGTCTTCTGCAATAAACAAAGCCTCGTTAGAAATAAATTGGTTTCAAAGCATGCTTCTATTGTTTCTAGAGTGATCACTTAAGAATTCAATAGTGTAGTTTTTTCAACTTCCATATGTTTTGTATGGAATTGTTCTAACACGTGGTTTGACAATTTGAACAAGTCAAACTGAAAACAGGAAGGCATCTTATAGTCCTCCATAGGAGGCTGACATTATTTTTTTCAATTCACGCGCTTATATTTTAAGACACTTAGAAATATTCTAGGAGCAGTGGTGGGAAAGCTTAGGGAATTGTTAGTAGAAAATTTATTTTGAAAATATGAGTGAGTGAACTCGCCTTGGTTCAAAGTGGGCATATTTTCCTTGGAGGTTCGTTTTAAGATATGTTTCAAAATTTCAATTCCTTTTGTAATCCTAAAATTTGTCGCATTATGTTCGTAACCTGTTGTTTTTAGTATAGGACCATTTGTTCATAGAGTTATGTCCAGACAAAGAATTGTGTTCGCTCCATGGAGGGTTTTTTCAAGAAGTTTTTCTAGAATATTCATCACAACAAAGATTATTTCAGTGATTAAATTTTGTGTATTTTAAAATGGCGATGATGGTAGAGTCATCCCATGCTCAATTTATGGAATTGCCGTGATAGTTTCTTGGGTCGGATCCAATTGATTTGATGATAATGTTTCAGATGGGTTGATATCAAAACATCTGTTCCAAATTTTTTTCCTTGATTTCTTTGTCAATCTTGACTGCTCTTTACTTTATATCGTTTGTTAAAATCTTGATTGGTTCCAATTAAATACACCTTTTCATTTGTGTTGTCTTTATTTTCGTGTTGGGTTTGGCAACGAAAGTTTCAGAGCCACCATAATCAATCAACACTTCCTTAGTGTTTGCAGTGCAGTCTCTTCTGTTCTTGAGTTAGATGCCTCAATTAGATTATTTTAAAATTCTACTTGAGCTTGGGATTTACAACTTCTTTATGTGGAGCTTGTATACAACCATAGTGTCCACGATGCTACTCAAAAGACTCTATTTGAGGTGGTCTATGGATTTTATTTACTCACATCTTAGATGTTATCTCTTTGCCTCTTGATGGAATGGTTAATGCCAATGGAAAGCAAAAGTTTAAGCAAGTCAAGGATATGCATGAATAAGTGAGCAAGACAATCCAAAAGAAGAATGATATATATGCTAAAGGAGCCAACAAGGGAAGGAAGCTAATGGCGTTCAAAGAAGGAGACTTTGTGTATTTACACTTGAGTAAAGAGAAGTTTCCAAGCAAAGAAAGGCTAAGCTCATGCCAAGACTTATGAACCTTTAAAGATTATTGAGAAGATTCTTGGGGTTTCTGTCACTTTCAATGTTCAAGATCTTTCACGTTATTTCAAGAGAGGGAAAAAGTAAAACCGGGAGATTTGAAGTCAAATCTTCCTCCACCTTAGGAGGATAATGTGCCATACGAACTTATTACAAGGTCACAAGCAAGAAGACTAAACATCTTTTATAGTTCTCTCTATTTTACAAGGAGAAGATACAAGAGAACTTGGAAGTGCCTCCTATCCTTAAAGATGAAGGAAATTCCAAAAAAACGTTATTATTTGAGAGCCCAATCTCAATTACTTGGAATTGAATTGAAATTCACTTGAAAAAAGGCTTGAAGTTATTCTAATGGATCTTTGACAAGCAACACTTACGACCTTATTTAATGTTTATGTTGTTTTGATTTATGAGAAATTGCAATGGTTTAAATTGTTTAAGTGTTGGTGTCGCTCGCTAGAGTATGTTCTAATCGAGTATGTGTTTTATTTGTGGGGGCTTTTTGGTAAACTGTCTTTAGAGCATAACCCCTAATTTAAGCTCCTTTTATATAGGTTCTCGAATACTTTCGAATGATAATATATCCCTTAGCCAATGACTACTCTTTGCTTCTTTGCAAAAAATGCATTACAATTCAATTATTGCAAATCGATTGTAGTGTGTTTGATTTCTTAGTCATTTGAGAGAGTTGAACATGTTAACTTCTTATAGTAGATTTCACACTTTAATCCTTAAAGTCTAATCTTCTTTAAAGTTGTATAAACTCACAAATGAATAACTTTGAGAGCTATTTTTAATTGAATGTAGCTATTGTGCTAGGAAATTTCCTAACGAATTACATCATTTCAACCAAATCTCTATTTCTCCTTTGAGTTTACATGCAAAAGTTTGAAGGTATTTTCATGGTCTACAATCTTTTGTGTTCAAAAAATCATCACCAAATTCATTCATTTGACCCCTTATTATTGCTTTTGGTTCTCCCTTGCAAACTGTTAATCTCATCTTTCACGGGCGTCGCTACTTTTTTCTAGATGCCCGCTCTTAGACCTTATTGCACATTCTTCTTCACTGAATATCCATCCTTGTCTCCAAACTCCCAAACCCCAGATCTTTTTGTTACCTAGTTTTCCTCCTTTTGATCTGAGGACACTTGCTCTCGTGGACAATATCTGTTTTGCATTACCTTTATTGTTTTTTATGGTCCCTACGTATGGAAGAATTCACTGTTATTCGTAATAATAGTAATGTGCGTTACCCTTGTGATTTTGAAACTATTTGAAAATCACAAATAACTATAAATTGAATTGTTAGTATAAAAGAAAATATTTTTAAAAAATATGTATTTTTTCAAAATGTAAACAATTTACATTAAGAAAAAATATTAGATTTAAATTATAGTAGAATAATGAAAATACCTATTTGAGAAACGCTTTTACTTAGCTACTTCCGTCTGATTTTAACAGGTTTAACTCGGGATCAAGTGTTTACCGAAGACTTTGAAACCGCCAAGTCTTCTCTGAACATCTTTTCACTTAAATTTCCTAGCGTATGAACATCCAATTTACGAGAACAACATACTCTTATTATTGTAGAGAGATGTGTTCTCAACACATAAGATATCTCTCTTCGATCTTGTAACACCCCGAGAAACCCCGCGTTCCCGGTGCGCTACAGTCCATCTACACACTACACACACTAACACTTGACATAACTCACTCAATTTAATACCCCTTTTGTTTTCAAATCATTTTCAAAAGAACATTTATGAGTATGAAAAATTTTCGACTCGATTAGAAAACAACTCGCGTCCCGAAGAAGGAACACGAAGTCCTCAACATAAAAACTACGCAGCGGAAAAGAAAACCATTTAAAACAGTTTAAGATCAAACGGTAAGACTTGAAATCCTAGGAAAGAATCCAGCGCACCCCTCGAACTACACAATCCGGTACCGCGCACTCACGTCCCCACTTCGACACCCCGCGCGCACCCTCGCGGTGCCGCACGTGCCAACTCAACGTCACTATGTCTCGCGCACGCTCACAGCGCCGCGTGCCCCACGCACCCTGCCGCAGTACAGCACGTCCGAGCGCATGCCCCCACCCGGCGTCGCACGACTCGTGAGTACCCACAGGGCCGCGTGCCCCGCGCACCTGCGATCACGCCGCACTTTCACGCTCATCTACACTTCTCTAGCATTCACTATACACACCTCAACCTATTTCATATCCTCTCAACTCCTAACCCCTCTCTCAAAATTTCGGCAGAGTAACGCCTAAAAACTGGCTATCCCAAAAATTTAAAACCCTGCACATAGTTCACCAAAACTAACAATATCTATCTATCCATCACCCAGAGAAATCACCATAACACAATCAGAGTATAGAGACAACGAAAATCCATCAATTTCAAACAAAGAAAATTCACAGTATAGAGCAAATTACAAGCTCATACATGTAAAATATATACGTACGTTGCCAAAATCACACGCACTCCACATACATCTATACACTGACGCATATACAACTCATCTCATCGACTGTACATAATCACCACAAAAGAAAAATACCCGCAAACAAACCAGGCCACCACCTACCATCTCCACAGGTCGGGTCGCCCTAATAAAAATCCGCCATCCGGTGCCTCGGTCGCACGCTGCCAACCATCCTATGCCTCAGGATTAGGCTCTCAAGGCTCATCAGCAAGATCGTCAGCACCTACACCACAGAACACACAACATAAACCTAGCGCTCAGTATGTAATACGATAAGAAAGTAAAAGCTGACAATGCAATCCTATCACATGCAGTCTCTACACTCACACTCATGTTGTCACACCTGTGACGCGTAGTGCAGCCGCACCAAGGTAAGGAGGAACCTCACGCCACCCTACACCCTGACACGTCGCCACCATCCCGGACTCCCCAGCAACGAGGCCCACAAGTTACACATGCGCATCACCACACGGCAACCACATCAGGGTAAGGGTGTACCTTGCGCCACACTACACCCTAACACGTCGCCCCCGTCCCAGCCTCCCCAGCACGGGGCCACAGTTGCCACACACACACGTTTCGTGACAGCCCAGCAGGCCCACCCCTCGAGTAGGATCTGCGACTGGTGTTGCACTGGCCCACACACTAGTAGGATCCGCGGTACCACTGCCCATCACCCTCACCGTCAACACATTCACGCTGCATGACAGCCCAGCCGGCCCACCCCTCAAGTGGAATCTGCAACTGGTGAAGCACCGGCCCGCACACTAGCGGGATCTGCGGTACCACCGCCACACATCTCACCTCATACATCAAAACATGCTAAAAATCATTTTCGTTCACGTTTTTAAAATATGATGCATGCCAAACAATACGCGCACACACCACAATCAATCACATAAACCCTAAAGTTCTACGGTATAGGCCCACTTGGGCAAAACACATGCATACACTACTTACCAGGCGTCCTAAGCTCGCTCGATGCACAGCTTCGCCAAAATGTCTCAACCTAAAACGCAAACAATTACACATCAATATTCATCTCAAGGTCCACTAGATAGCTAAAAATAACCTTCCTCAACTACACTCGTGAAATTCCAACTAAAACGGGCCATTGGTTTTGTTTGGCCGAAAAGCAGCCCAAAGTTCAGACGCGCATAGCTTTTGCGTCCGTCAACGGAATCGAACGATTCAAGTGGCTAAATGTCCCCTTAGGAACTATTTCAACATACTAAGATGGATTTTAAAACGGTAAGCCGCAGACAGGCGAAAAACGCCAAAAACCGAATCTGCCATTTTTTTATAAAATTTCAACCTTTGTTTTTCTTCAACCAAAACTTACTCAATTCAGCTTTACGTACTAAAAACAGACATGCCACTATCACACGTCAAAATTCCACGAAAAGTGCTCACTAATTTGACTTGGACCAAAATCTGACATAAATTTCTGACGCGCATAACTTTTGCGCCGGATATCGGAATCGAACGATTCCAGCGGCCATACATTCCTCTAACAATCTATTTTTAACCCACAAAACAAAATTTAAAACGATCAACCTAAGCCTAGCCAAAATGGCCAAAAACAGAATCTATTTTTATACGAAAAATAGCCGAAAATTCAAATTCGATCCAATCTCGCCAATTCTTTCACCAAGCAGCCACATTACAGTCCAATATGCATAAACTAATGACAATTCGAAGCTTCTCGATCAGAAAGTTCGAATGGCAGCACAACCCTCCTTGGTTTTCTTCTCAAAACCAGGACACCACCGATGCCCCCCCTTTTTCCCTTGCTGCAAACCCCTCCATACCTTGGCACAATAAGCCGAGGCAGGAACACAGGTAGCCTATATCTTCGGCCACCACAAATAGAGAGGAGGAGCAGGGGACATTCCCACCTGTCCTTGGTCGGGTTTTGGGCGGAATGCCGAGCCCCTAGCGCGCCCACCCCATCCTCCACACACCAAGAACCGAGCTCAAACAAAGCGGGAGTTCGGAAGCAACCGAACTTCCCACTTGCTAGCGGAAAATCGAAAGGGAGGAGGGCAGTTTACCTTGGGTCTTCGGCACGGGAATGGCTGAGCTACACGTCGTTCCCGACTTGTCAGAGCCCCTTACCCACGTCGGCTGCCGCTAACTTCTCCTCCGGTCGTCGGCCGTCGTCGGAGCTCGAAGCTTTCTCCCCTCTCCCACATCTCCCGCATCTCCCTCTCGGCACCAAGGAGTAACAGCCAAATGGCTTCCTCCCGAAGCCATTCGGTTGTTATATTAGATTTTTTTTTTATTTTATATAAATAAATAAAAATTACCAAAATGCCATCACATGTTTTTATCGTCCGTAACTTCGTCAAATTCTCGTCCTCCCGACTTAAAATCTCGAAAACCACCACAAAACTAGACTCCGAGTCTTAAAATTTTAAATTTTCCCATTGAAATATTTTTCAAAACCTCGATCGAGATTAGATTAAAAATTTTGAAAATTAAAATTAAAATTCAAAATTTCCGGCTCGTTACAAATCTTGGAAAATATTTTTCTAAAACTGAATTCGGAAAGGTCACATCTTTTTCTTTAGGGATTAGATCTCTCTATCTTATTTTCTGTCATTCATCTTGTCAAATCATATTTGACAATTTTATAGATCTATTTTAAAATTAATATTTCATACTTATTTTAATAAAAACTAATATTTCAAAAAATAAATTTTATCTAATCAAATCTAATTTAATTAGCAGTTGATTTATCTAATAAATTAAATTTGTCGATTAATCATATAATCTAAAAACAGTTATTAGAATATATTTATCAAAACAACTTTTCAAAATAATCTCATCTTAATAGATTATTTAGATCTACTTTAAATAATCAACAAACTATAAGTCAATCATAAATAAAATCTAGTCTGATCAGATTTTTCATATCTACTTTTATTTAAATTTCAAAAATCTGATTTGATATTTTGTTAAATAATTAACTTCAATTTAAATTTGAAGATCAAATGTCATCTGATGAAATTCTTGATATCTACTTCAAATGCCTTAAAACAAACTTATCTAATGAGATATTTTATTTTGAATTCAAAATATAAAAACTATTTAATATATTCATTTGAGTGTCTATAAATGATTAATAATAATTAATCATTTATATATTTATTATCGTAACATGAAAATTAAATAGTGATGACAAAGGGACCGATAGACCTATAGTACTTAGCTCTAATAATATTTGTTAATTAATATAAATTATTTATATTAAATAACATAATTATTAACTCTATAATAATTTCACTAAATACCTAGAGTTGCATTTTTAGAATTAGATAGTATATTTATTAAAAGTAATATTCATTCATATAGTTATTACATATGTATTAATCCTCTATTAAGATTCGTAATAGATTCAGGTATAAAATCCGTTAACCTATCATATTACATCTTTATCCTTGACTACCATTAATTTTTAATTGAATAATTAATTTACACCATTTATAAATTTACGGGCTAATTATTCAATTCATGTACTAACAAACAAGAGAATCCTGTATTATGGATTTGATTGTATCAGTGTTAGCATTCTCAGCTACTCATTTAATTTATTCCCAAAATACAAGGTTTATTTAATGTAACTCATACAAAACTTTACCAAGTAAATAAAAAAATAAATTGAAATGAAATACAAGTTTACTAAATACAATGAATTAAGATCATACATATATTATTATCATTAAAATAAAATTAATTGTTCTTTATTAAACAAATATTATAAAAACAATATAATTTCATCTGCTTCAGTCATATATAATTATATTATATAAAATACAATCACTTTATGTCACTACATATATAATCAGGATATTATTATATGTTCTCAAATGACTGAACTGTTTTTATGATTTCATTAATTTCAAAATTTTATACTTCAAATATAAGTCATGAACTAATATGATTATTTCGTTTTAAATTTAATCTCTCATGTATTAACATCTATGTAAATTTAAAGTTGCACAAATAATTAAGAATTTTTCTTTGAATTTATAAAGGATATCGAAAAATGTAAACAAAAAAATTAATCATAAAACTTATTTATTCATTATAAGCTATAAAAATGTTGATAATGTTAGACACATTATTCCTAAAAACCTTATGTTTGTGGCAAATAATTTTGCAGTTGGTGCAATGTTAGGATAGAGAAAAAACAAGATTTTTCACATGATACATTATGCAAGTGAGACCCTAAATGATGCTTAGCTAAGTTATACAACCATAGAGAAGGACTTGTTAGTAGTTGTATTCACATTTTGAAATATTCTAGGCTTATTTGATAGGTAGGAAGGTAATTATTGTATATATGGACTATACAATAAGGACAAGATGAAGAAATGGCAAACCAGAGAATTTTTAGAGTGCCACTTCAAGACTAAACAACGAATTTCACTTTACAGTTCATGATTGCAGCTACAATGCTCATTCGATAGTTGCAAACAGAAAGATAGTGATACATCATTCTGAAGTAAGCGCTCTAGCCTACCTTGAAACTTTGATTTTAGGGCTTTGTTCCGTAGTGTTCATTTACAGTGCTATAGAGCTTATCGCGCATTCTCAATTTTTTTCCTGCCCTACCTCTATTTTCTCTGCACAAAACACAAATACTCTCTATCATCCTAATTTTGAACATCAACTCATGCTTCGTAATCAACTACACCATCTCTCTCATAGATTGAAACTCTGGTATTTCTTGCACACGCAAAAACTACCACTTTCAAGCGAGTAAATGGACTTGGAAATCTTTGTTTTGGACAATTCGTCTATTGCTGCGGTTAGCTTTGGTTAAGAACAAGTTAAGCAGGCTGTAAGTTTTCATATAGCTTGGAGTTTACTGCTTACTCTAAACTTTGAACGTACTGATAATTACAAGGAGATATCTTAGATGCTCAATATTGATGTTGATGTTGATGTTAATTTCTACGAGTATTTATGATTGGTTGATGCGGACGTTTGAGTTTCAAGTGTTGCTTGAAATAAGAATGCACGACTAAAATGGCAGTTTTAATAGATATAAAATAAAAGTTGGTTGTTTGGTTTCCATTATTACTGGTGCATTGTATGTGAAACTTTAAATTGTTAATGTTCTATATTTTACATGCACTATAACATACTCACTCTAACACAGTAAAGGTCTGTTTCTATTTGATCAAGGCAAGTAATGTGTTTTACTGACTGTTTTATGCTATTGAAATGAGAGTTAAAGTTATTTGAGAGCATTAAAGTTCATAAAAATTCAGATTATTGAGTGTGATGCTAAATTTATTTCACTGATACCTCATACACTGATTTAGATGTGATGCTTTGAGCTTGGATTGAACTACGCTCAAGATTATTGAGATTTGAACTTGCTCATTATTATTTCAAGAAATGGCTCCCAATCATGCACACACTGACGCGTCAAGCTTCAACTCAACAAGTTTGTCTCAAGTGAAGCCAAAAAATAGATTTGAAGTAGCAAAGAAGAACCGCATGCCAATCCCAGAAGATTGAATGAATATGAAATGTAAACAATGTTTATATCGTTGCCTAAATTCATGACCATTAGTGGAAAATATTTTGTGCCCGGGCATGAATCATGATTAAAGTCATGGTAAGTGATAAATTATTTTTAATCGATAACATCTCAATCAATAAGTTTTATCACTTGCTAGATTGTGACAACGATAAGCTGTTTATTTAATTAGTAAGATAAATATCAAAATGAACTCTAAAATATGAAGGTATTTGAAATTGATATCTTAAATTTTTAATTTTATAAATTATATATTAAATTTAATTAGTTAGCAATCAATACTTTCTGTCAACCTTCTACTGTTTTCCTTTTCAAATTGTTTCTCTCTTACTGGGAAAAAGACTCGTTGGTGGCAGACGAGGTCTAGGCAGGTGCTCAGACGTTGTTTATTTGATTAGGTTGACATTCTCTGCCATGGCAACCCTCCATCTGTTTCACTCTCTAAAACTAGAGGAGACAGAAGAGGAAGCGAACATTAATAAGATGCATCAAGTGTCACTATCCACCCACGTTGGTAGTGTGTTCCACCGGAACCAGATTTGTCGGATCAATTTTCACGACATGGAGGCAGGCCTAATAGAACATCGGGTTGGACGACCCAATGTCCAGACAGAATTGACAGTACAGCCTAAAGTTTGGTTTATAGCAGAAGACTTTAACATTAATCAATGTTCATAATCAACACAGTGATCATATAATAATGCGATAATCAAAGGACAATTTAATAAATCTCAAATACTCAATTCTAAATCATTTAATCGTATACACGCCTAGAAATAAAATAATTCCTCACCAAGAAGCAAAGAAACACTCTAATACGAAAAGAAAATAATTAGAAATTTGTCACTGAAACTCAATTACTAGTTGGTCTTATCCTTGCTTGGAAACGGAGAAGATTCTTTTGGGGGTGAGTGACCAAACTAGTAAGAATGTTATACTAAATTGATGTAAAATTTCTATTATCTTTCCATTCAAAACATCATTCTATGAAAATGCATTTTCATCATTTTAAGAAAACAATCTTTACGAGCCATGCGATGAGGCAATATAATGCATACAGCTCTAGTTGCTGGTTGGACCGATTCAATGGCTCTATACGAATTAGTGGTTTTTCATTCCTCTAATGATGTTCTTGATCTAATGTGGAGACAAGGTATGTTCGTTATACCCTTCATGACTCATTTAAGAATAACCAATTCATAGGGCGGTTAAAAACATCGTTGTATATATAGACAACTATACAAAAATAAGCTCTCATCGTATTTTCATATAAAAATCATCTTAGTGAAAAAAAATAGTGGCTCAAGGCCCCTTATCGAACAACATCACAGAAATGTGGCAGTCTGAAGATTAATCAACACCTCATGAACAAGGAAAAAGGTGGAAAGTATCGGCGATTTGAAAAGTCATCAATGTTACCCCACGTGCTGGCGAACCAATTAGAGGTGATCGTGGTCCGAGTCGGTCCGATTTTTGGAAAGACTATGACCGGGCTACTAAAATTCGATTTTCAAATTTTTGCACAAATAATTCCAAAACATTTTCCAGGACCAGACCAGAACCAAACCAAATTTTTGGTCTGGGTTCTGGTCCAATTTTGGTCCTCCCAGTTTTTTTTTTAACAATTAATTGAGAGTGAAAGAGAAGAGTACTTTCATGCTCCATCCACCATGGAAAAGAGGTATATGAGAAACCAAAAAAAAAAACGCCAAAGAAAAAGAACAACAATAAGGAGAGAAAAAGAAGGAGAGAAAGCTTTTGGGACATAGACGTTTCGCTTCCAATAGTAAATGTAGAAGCACCAGAGGAAACTGGAGCCGAAGTACAATAAGAGTCTGCCAATGTAGTTGCAGAGCCATGTCTGGAGAAAATGGGGAAGTGGGTGCCACATGTCGGCTGGCAGAAGACTCCCCAACATAATGCAGTTGTAGGGGGAGGTCTCATCTACGAAGAATGGAAAATAAGCGTCATCCACGGCTGTCATCTCTTCAGATTTGCTGAGAAATCACCGCCGGCAAAAGGGAAAGGAGAAGAGTACAAAAGGCTACAAAGTTGGAGAGAAAGAGATTCCTCGCTGGATGGCCAAGTAGAGTGTGAATGGGCATAGATTCTTCATGGAAACCTTCCATGGGCAAGGGTGTAACAACCTCTTTTTCTAGTAAGATATTGTTCGCTCTGGTGATTGAGCCGTAACTCAATATCCTCCCCTCACGGATTTGTTTGACAAAAACTTACCAGTCGGTCACCCAACATGGTACTGCTCTCGCCGGAGTACTATTAACTTCGAATTTCTTATGGTATCCGTTGTCAATTGCGCTCCAAAACGCCTTTTACTATCTTGGAAGGGTTTTCTTACATATGTTTCATCTCCATATACCTTCCCAAGCGATGTGGGATTGTGACGACCCCTCTTCCACGACCCAAGATTTGCCTTTACTCGAGTTTGGGATTTGCCTACATTCGGCTTACCTCCCGAGGTTTGCCCCGCACCCGAGATTTGCCCCACCGTCGTCCTCATACGTACACATTCGGGTTATCACACCCCCTTCGGGGGCTCAACGTCCTAGTTGGCTACATTTTTGGTTTGTTACAGGGTTTGATATCATTTGTAATGACCCATTTTCCCAGTAAGATATTGTCTGCTCTAGGGATTGGGTCGTAACCTAATAGCCTCCCCTCACGGATTTGTTTCGCAAGGACTTCTCAGTTGGTCACCCAACATGGTACTGGTCTCGCCGAAGCACTCTTAACTCTAGAGTTTTTATGGGATCTGTTGCCAATTGTACTCCAAAACGGGTCTTACTATCTTGGGAAGGTTTCCTTACATATGTTTTATTTTTATATACCTTCCCAAGCAATGTGGGATTGTGAAAACCCCCTGATTTGAAATTTGCCTATACTCGAGTCCGGAATTTGCCTACACTCGGCTTACGTCTCAAGGTTTGCCTGCAACCTGAGGTTTGCCCCGCAGTCGTACTCATACGTACACATTCGGGTCATCACAGATGGCAACTGTGAGAGATGGCGAGCCAGCGAGGACCACTAGGTGAAGGCGACTGGGAAAGACTCGAGATACGGTGAGAGGCGAAAGAAGGCGAGGGCAACTGGGCAAGAGATGGCGACACGTGACGAAGCTCAAACGCGAAGGAAGAAACATGAACTGGAAGTCTGGAAGAAGAACAGCAAATCGGACTTCAAAGTTCGACATTTTAGGTCTTAGTTATTGGTCCAAGTTGGTTCTATGGTTTTTTGTCACCAAAACCGAGAATCGAACCAAAAATTTAGGTTATAACCAAAATTTGTTTACTTTTTTCTTAGAATTGGACCAAATAGCTTGGTTCTGGTCTTGTTCTCGGTTCTGGTCGGTTCTTGCTCACCCCTAGAACCAATGAGTAAAAACACCCATAACCGAAATATCAAATACACTCTAATCAATTTTAGGGATTTAAAACCCAAAAAGCGCGTCATTACCACCCTATTATCTATTTTCGTAACTGTGCAAATAAAAAACATTTCATGCAGTATAAGGTGTATTGAGATATCCTCCTAATTCTTTGATGCCGAGACCGTCCAAAGTATAGCGAAGATCGACCTTCACAAATATATATCATAAGAATAGAAAATATCATACATTAATGGTAAACATGTAAACCGTGTATACATATACGTAAAAATCGACGTGCTGGCAACCAAATCCCATCAAGTTTTGTATAGGTGACATCTCACCAAAATAGGTTATTGCAAAACGATGATGTTAATGTAGTGCAAGTAATATAAAACCTGTACTTCGACGATTACCGTTTTTCATACACACAGGAGCAACAACCTTAAATACTGGCACAAAATCCATGAAATTTTCCGAGCCTGAAACCAAATTAATATCTTTTTCAAGCATTAGGAAAAAATATGGTTGGATCCTATATCAGGTTAGGAACCCAAAACGAAAGAGACTGACTAACTAATGATGAAATTTTGCATTAGAATACATTGTGTGGGAGTCCTGGTCAAACTGTCAGACTCTATGTCAACCGTTGCGAGTTATAGTCAAACTTTTGAAGTCTGCTGGTCAATCTGTGGGAGTTCGCTGATTAGCCCGCATAAGTCCACAAGTCAATCCGTGGGGACTCCGCAGGTTATCTTGGGGGACTTTGCTAGTCAAGCAAGGCTCTGTAAGTCAAGCTGCAGAAGTCTGCTTTGCACTGCAAGACTCCGCTTAGCAAGACTCTGTTTTGCACTTTATGATTTCATTTTGCAAAGTGAGACTCTGTTGCAAAAGTCTGACCATGACAGTGGTGAACTAAAAATCCGTTCTAGCAACGGGTTTCTCAATAAACTTGTCATTTTCATCTGTTTTCATCTCAACAACTTACATAAAACTTAAACCTATTCAAATAATTCACAAATAACCGACAGATTCTAGTTTTCAACCTCGAATCTGAATTCAAATAAACTCAAAATTTAACTACAAAAATAGAAAATTCTAGCAACTTACCCTTGAAATTCATTTACGAAAGTTGTTGCTCATAGTTCGTAGAATGTGACTCCGGCCTTCAATCGTGACGATTCTGACAAACGAAAATTACCTCTCTCCATCTTCTCTCTCTTTGCAGCAGCTCTGCAGTGAAAAAGAAGGGTTTTCAACCCCTCTTTAAACTACCCTTTTCTTTTAATTTTAATTTCTATTTAGCTTAATTTATTTAATATAAATATAAATTCATTCGATTCATATTCTTAAATCCTTCAAACATTTTCTTGTTTTCCCAGAGAAATGATTCTAACTAACCAAAAATTAATTCCTCAATTTTAATCACATGATAATTTTTCAAATTACCGATTTGATCAATTTTAACAAAAAATCAAATGTGATCACAACACGACAATATGAGTCAATCAATGGCACGTTGACCTTTAACAATGTAAAAAATATTATCACATGGAACTTAATTAAGTTAAAAATTCCAGTTTCTAAACCAATCGAGACTATTTTGGATTTGTTATCATTTTCGTCCAATCAGCAACAATAACATAGAGAGAAACACTAGAGTTTTGTTCACGAAGTTTACATGGAAGGTTGACCGAAGGTATTAATTGATAACGTTTGAAACTTTGAATCATCAACTGATTAAATTAAAAGTTCAAAGTATCAGGTAAAAGTACCTTCATACTTTATGGTACATTTTGATAGTTACCCTAATTAGTAGTACAAGACTTAGATGAAATTATAATAGAGCTTTTTGAACGAGTACTCAGTGGAACATTTCCAACGTAGAGCATATTCACTTTCTAGCAAGAAAATTGCATCGAGCTCCCTCATTACTGCACCTTTTTACTGTTGCTTTCCTGCTATTGTCACTCACACGAGTGACGCTACCAAAGAAAGGGTTTCTCTATTATTTGCGTCGCAAAAAGGCATAAGGATCAACTTCAAAATATCAGCAAGCAAAAGCGTCATCCACTGTGCACAATCTGCTAATATCATGCTTCCCTTTTTGACACTAATTATAGATCTATACAACTTGGCAAACGTCACGCGTGATCAAGACGATGAATGGTTCTAATTCAAAAATGGAAGCTCTGACACCAAATGACATTAAATGGTAGCTCTATGCACGAGAGCGGGTATCCTCATATCAAAGTGTGGATGTCTGGGTTGCAAAAAGGTAATGGGAGAAAGCTTCTAGAACTGAGGGTGGGCATCCAGAACTCGATGTTAAAGGAATTAGGGTTTGGGAGGGGGAAACCAAATTAGAGAGAGTGATGTGAATCAAGGTGCAGCCAAACTCTAAATCAATAACCATGATCTATTACAAGACTTAGGAAGATCAATGACAAAGTTAAGAACCAAGAAGCACAAAGCTTTAAATAATTTGATCATAGAGACCCAAGAGAAATAGTCATAACAACACGAGCAAACACCAATGATTGTGCTAAGTATTGATGATAAGCCAATGGGGGAAATGCAAGCAAAACATGGCAATAAAAAAGATGTTGCTTGGAAGGAAAAAGAGCAGCTCGCCCATGCCCAACAACAGCTAACGTGCGCACCCAGCACCTATCGCTCACCAACCTATGCATGTGCCCTGTCACCACGACCACCCGCGCCCTGCATGCTGGACCCATTAACATAGCCTACCAACGTGCTCTCTCACAGCAAGCCCAATCTAGACGAATGCTTTGCAGTCAAGCGCATGCATCGCCAGGCCTTCAAAATTGTGTTTTTTTCTTCATTTTTCAATTTGTTAAGTTTCCTATTTCATAATTAGATTAAGTGTACTTATTCATAGTTTCCTTGAAGTTATTTAAACATTGTGCATGTACTTCTACGAGACACACAATTTTGCTATTGAATTTTTTTCTTGACAATTTTTTTAAAAAAAATTTCTCTTTGATTTTTTTTTGAAAAATTAGGTATTCTTCAAATTAAAGTTTGGGAGATCACTTGATAGTTTTGATTCTTACCAACAAGTTTGGTTTGGGTCAAGCTCTTATTGCTTGTTAACTTTAGTTTCATCAACAAAGTTTCATTGGTGTCAAATTCCTCGTAATTGATTTAAGGCGTTACTAAATTTTATTCCGCATTGTTGAAGAGTCTCAAATTCTCAATATTTGTTATTCTCATTAAAGAGGACACTCGAGAAATGGAAATAGTTCAAGGAATTGTACTATAGCAGATTTTGCAACAAACATAGGGTTACTAGAAGTCATTGAATTTAAGGCAAAATGATAGAATCCGAGTAGAATCAACTATGCAAACAAATGGAATTAATAATAAAAAATGGAAATGAATGTTGAGAGGCAGAAATAAGAGTTCATAACCAATAAAAAATTGAAAAAAGACTTGAACAGGAACAATTAGAGCTATAATTCATCCACAATAATGAGAAAGGGATCCTCACCTTGACTTCTATTCTAAGATAGGTAGATGAAGCATCCACTAACCATCCCACTCGAATAATAAATAAACACTCAGCAAAACAATTTAAGAGATAAAGGAGAAAGAGATTTATCGAGAGAAAAAATTTCAGTTCAATATTCCACAAAAACTGCATTTCCAAAACAACCAAAACCTAGTCTTGTCCTTAATGGAAAACCTGTAAATAAGTCAAAGTTACAAATGAAATGTAATAAATTTATTTTTAAATAATAGAAAATGCTTGAAATGAAAATAACAAGTTATGAATCAAGTCGTGGCACATCAAATTTTAGGTAACCCAGCCCATTACAGATATTTTGATTAAGCAAATGGATATGTTGAGAACATGTAGAAAATTAGAAATGCAAGTAGATCCAACACCACCACTAGTGACATAATTCCACTTCGAATGAGTTGTGTTTCACCCACAAATGAAACAGTAAAAACAAATATAAGCAGAAAACTGATTGCTGTCCGATAAGCAACCTTTTAGGCTCTTGGCATAACGATCTTTCGAAGGAAGACGACAGCAAACGGGACCGGTTTCTGGCCACTCTCTTCGTGTATCCTTCTCTGAAAAAGAGAGAGAAAACGAGTGGAATGATGGCTATTCAAGCAACCTCGTGCTTGAAAGCTCAAAGAGATACACTCCTTCTCGGTTCTTGATCGAACCGAGCCTTACCGTTCACCAAGCTTCAAACTACTTCGGCTGAACACAAAAGGGCTATTTCTCATATATTGAACAACATTTACACACACCAATAGCCATGAATTTATAGACCTAGGGTGACTGAAGGTTAGAATGGGTTTGGGATTCAAAATGGGCCACATGGTTGGCCATTCTTGGTCCACTTGCACACCAGATCACCTTCAAGCTTTGGCCCATTTGTTGCATCAGTGGGCTACTAAACTTCGGCCCAATTGTTGTTTCTAACCACCATCTAACTTAACATACATGTAATCCTAATGCCTAAAGATGCATGCAATTATAAAACATTACAAGAAGGCGAATGTTTGCCAACAAAAACATAAGGCGAATGTTTGCCGAATAAAATTCAATTACAAATTAATTCCGAGGGAGACAAATCCCTTCTTCATGTGCTTCCACCTTTAGCTCTCATGATAGTAAGTGCAAGGGTTGACCCTTGTTCTTTGTGCTTAGTTCCCATTCCAAATCCACGAAGAGGCTTTCGACACTTGTAATTCCTGCAAAAGAATTAAACTTGTTAGTGAACAGGTTAGATAAAGCCCGTGTCTTTGTTTGTGATTGAGTGGTGGCCTTCAGGGGCACATCATCCTCCCCAGGTAATTGAGGATTTGACCTCAAATCCGTTAATGGGGTCGCTTCGATGTCATCATTGTCTCCTTTGTATAGCGAGACATCTTGGACACTAAAGGTGGAGAAAATTCTGTAGTCGCCAGGTAGCTCTATCTTATAGGCGTTATTGTTGATTCTTTCTAACACCTTGAATGGTCCTTCTGCTCTAGGCATCAACTTGGATTTTCTTTTAGCGGGGAACCTTTCTTTTCTTAAGTGCAACCAAACTAAGTCTCCTTCATTAAAGATAACTTCCCGTCGTCCTTTATTAGCGTGTTTGGCGACCTTGTCGTTGCTCTTCTCGATGGCTTTGCATACAGTCTCATGCAATTCCTTAATTCGTTCCGCCTTATCCGCTCCTGGTGGATTAGCTAAGTCCATAAAAGGTAATGGAACAAGATCTAAAGGTGTATATGGATTAAACCCATAGGCAACCTCAAAGGGCGATTGCTGAGTAGTGGAATGAAGGGTGCGGTTGTAGGTAAACTTCAAGCCTGGGAGTACTATATCCCAATTAGACAGTTTCTTACCTACAATGGTGCGTAAGAGGGTACCTAGGGTCCTGTTAATGAGTGCTGAAACACAACCTAATCCCCAACTTTTTCCACAAAGTGGTTCAAAAGGCACTCAGAAATTTAGTGTCTCTATCCAACACGATAAAACGCGGAATACCATGCAAGCGAACGATCTCTTTAAAATATAGGTTAGGTATTAAGACAGACTCATCGGTCGAGGCACAAGGAAGGAAATGTGCCATCTTGGAGAACCAATCCACGACCACAATTATAGAGTCTTTATTCCGGGCGGTCCGTGGTAGTCCTAAAACGAAGTCCATACTAACCTCTACCCAAGGGTGTGATGGGACGAGTAAGGGCATGTATAAGCCTTGAGATAGAACTTTATTCTTAGCCTTCTTGCAAATCACGCATGTCTCCACCATGCGATGGATATCTTTCATCATGCGAGGCCAATAGAAGTGTTCCTTAAGTGATTCTAGGGTCTTTTTCTTGCTGTAGTGACTTGTTAGGCCTCCGCAATGAGTTTCTTGCACTAGGCATCGTCTTAAGTTTTCTTGGGGAATGCACAACTTTCCCACTTCAAGTAAATAGCCATCCATGAGGCGATATTTGCCTTTGGCCTTGTCCATACACTTGATGTAATAAGGTCCAAAATCGGGGTTAATTTCATAGGTATCCTTAATCCATTCAAAGCCAAATAACCTAACCCCTAATTCGGTTAGTAGAATGCGCTTTCTAGAGAGGGCATCGGCCACGACATTATTCCCTCCTTTCAAATACTTAAGGGTGTATGGAAATCTTTATAAGAACTCCATCCACTTGGCATGTCTTTTGTTCAGCGTGTGTTGACTCTTGATATGTCTTAGGGCCTGGTGATCAATGTTGATAACAAATTCTCGAGGTAGGAGGCAATGCTGCCAATGTTCTAAAGTACATATAACTACGTAGAATTTTTTGTCGTAGGTGGAATAATTTAGTATGGGTCCTTTCAACTTTTCGCTAAAGTATGCTACGGGTTTCCATCTTGCCTAAGCACTGCTCCTATGCCGACTCTAGATGCATCACTTTTGACCTCAAAGGCCTTGTTGAAATTCAGGAGCGCAAGCATAGGAGAATGACATAATCTGTCTTTGATGAGGTCAAAGCTCTTTTGACACGCTGGGGTCCAAGAGAACTCTTTCCCTTTTTTAGTGCAATCGGTAAGCGGAGCAACTATCGAACTGAAGTCTTTAATGAATCTTCTATAAAACGAGGCTAGTCCGTGAAAGCTGTGTATTTCTGTGACAGAATTTGGTATAGGTCAATCCTTGATGGCGTTGATTTTTTCTTCGTCTGCTTCCATCCCGTCTTTTGAGATGACAAATCCTAGAAAGTACACCTTGTCCTGTGCGAAAGAGCACTTCCCTAAGTTACCAAATAGTTTAGCCTTTCTAAGGGTCTAGAAAAGGGAGTTAAGCTGGGAGAGGTGTTGAGTGAGATCCACGCTATACACTAAGATGTCATCGAAGTATACCATGATAAATTTTCCTAAGTACTCTTTAAGCACGTGGTGTATGAGTCTCATGAACGTACTTGGAGCGTTAGATAAACCAAAAGGCATTACCATCCAATCGAATAATCCATATTTTGTCTTAAAGGCTGTCTTCCACTCTCGCCATTCCCTCATCCTGATCTGATGGTAGCCGCTCTTAAAATCTATTTTAGAGAAAATGGAGGCTCCACTGAGCTCATCCAACATGTCCTCGAGCCTAGGGAAAGGAAATCTATACTTGACAGTAATTTGGTTCACGACTCGGCTAGCGACACACAACACGTTCTCATGGTGCCATCTTTCTTGGGAACTAATAAGGAGGGTACTACACAGGGACTCATGGACTCTCTTATGTAACCTTTATCTAAAAGTTCTTATACTTGGTCCTCTAGCTTCTTGGTTTTTTCGGGGTTCATTCGGTATGCTAGTCTATTAGGCAGTACGGCTCCACGTAGGAGATCAATTTGGTGTTCAATGCCACGCAAGGGTGGTAGACCTTGGGGCAAGTCTTCTGGAAACACATCTTGGAACTGGTTAAGTAAAGTTTTAACAGCTTGAGGAATAACTCCTAGTTCCATAATTCTATCTCGAAAAAGTACCAAAATCAAGGGATCTCCTTTACGCACAGACGTCTCTATCTCCTTCTGAGTCATAAATAAAATAGTCTTATCTTTGGCTTCCTTTCTTGCAGCGTTATCTCTAGATATTTGTTCGGGGGTTATGGGAGCAAACTTAAAAGTCTTTCCTTCAAACGTAAGGGAATAGTAGTTAGTGTAGCCGTCGTGGTTTAACCGTCGGTCAAACTGCCAGGGTCGGCCTAGGAGTAAATGACTTGCATTCATAGGCATAACATCGCAGAGTACCATGTCCTTGTACTTACCGAGGACAAATTCAACTTTCACTTGCTTGGTAACCTTGACATCATCCCTATTATCTAGCCAGCGTAGCTTGTAGGGGTTGGGGTGAGTGTTGGTTTCTAGGCCTAACTTGGTCACTAACTCTATGGAGGCTACGTTAGCACAACTACCTCCGTCTATAATCAGGGAACATAACTTCTCCTTGATAAAACACCTGCTATGGAAGATGTTCTCACGCTGACAGTCTTCTCCAGAATTCTTAGTGACGAGAACACGTCTTCTTACCATAAGCATGGGTCCTTTAGAGGCGTGAAAAACTTTCTCTTGGAAGTCACTATCCTGCTCATCTTCTTTTATACCTTCTCGCTCATCTTCACTCGTAAACTCTCCAATGTCCTCTTGGAGGATCATCATTCGTCTATTAGGACACTGAGCCATGAAATGACCCAAGCCATGACACTTAAAGCATTTAAGGTCTCGCGATCTAGGGGAATTGACACTTTCTACTAGGGTCTTGTTGCTTGATTCTTTGGGTGGCCAACTAGGTGGAAACGGTTTCTTTCCCTCAGCTTTGGTGAAAGTTTTATTTGGTTCTGGTTGCGGAGGGGTAATCTTAGGAGTAGTTTTGAGCGGAAATTTCGGGGTGAAGCTAGCGTTTCTCTTCCTACTAAGTTGTCGCTCTACTTTCATAGTCATTTGTACTACCGCGTCAAAGGATTCTAGGGGATGCAACTCAACAATGTCTCCTATATCTTGGTGCAATCCTCGAATAAATCTTGCAAGCACTTGCTCTTTAGGCTCGTCCATATCACCACGAATCCTAAAGGTCTCAAACTCAATAAGGTACTATTCAACAGATCTACCACCTTGTCTTAGGCTTTGGATTTGTAAGTAGAGCTCTTGTCGGCATTGGCTAGGTATGAATCTTTTGTTCATGAAGGACTTCATCACTCTCTAAGTGGTGACAGGGTCGTCTCCTATCTTCTGTGTTTGGGATTTAATGTTGGCCCACCAGAGGGCCGCGTATCCCGCGAGCTCGACCAAAGCTAGTTGGATTTTAACCTTATCTAAATATTCATAGTAGTCAAAGACTTTCTCCACTTTATCTATCCAATCTAGAAAGGTGTTACCATCGCACGTGCCATTGAATGACGGAACATGCAACTTAATGTTCCTAAGATCGTCTAAGTCCTTCCGACGGCTAGACATGAAATTCTCTTCTTCGTCTAGGGTCCACTCATCATCATCATGATAGTCGAACCTCCTTCTTGGGTTAGGTGGCCTCTCACTCATTGGGGAAGGATCCTGGTCGGGAAATCTCCTGGGAGGGTATTCAGTTCTCGTAGGGTTATCAGGTCTCATCTTAGGGAGGTCATCTCGAGAGGGCTCCCCGGAGTTAATCTTATTGAGGTTATCCATTATGAATTTCATACCAAGGGTTAAGTCTTTGAGTTGTTGGCTTATATTACTAACTTCTCCATTAAGTCCATTTAGTTGTCCTTGAAGGCTGGACTCTCCCTCTTGATGGGTGCAAGTCTCGGGTTGGGGAACGTCTTTACCCCGGTTCGATTCTTGAGTCATAGTATTGGGATTTAATTCTCGGTTGAGTCCACTCCTAGTCTTCATGTGACTTCCAAAGGTTATAGGGACAACATGTGTTCTTACGCTAGATTGACCCTAAGTGTTAGGAAGGAGGGAAAAATTTAGTGGATCCCGGGTGCTTAAACTTGGAACGCAAATTTGAGGGCTTAAATGGCCATTTTTTGGTATGGAAGGTGGTTTTCACAAGCAAAGCATGTAATGTTGTCGTAGAGCTTTGAGAGAGCTTCGAATCGATATCTTACAGGTGAAAATCTGACGCCCGTAGCAAAAGTTATGATCGTTTTAAGTTCAAGGGGTCAAACCTACCAAAATAACTAGCGAACTAGGCATAAAATTTTACCAGGGTATTAACACATTCTGATAAACATGTTTTTCCTTTAGTGTTCATATCATGCATCAACTCAGTTAATCATTAAACCACACAGTAAAGATATATAACATAATCACAGAGATTCCAGTGTCTGTGCAAATCATGTCAACAAAGTATTCTGCCAAAGTAATTAAGCTAAGGTGTTAGCAGGCATGGAATGAGACAGCAGACAACAATATCAGCACAAAAACAATGTTAAATCACCAGGTACAAAGCAACAACAGAATGGTTGTTCCGAATAAGGTAATAACACTAGCTGGTACATGGCACACCCATATGTATAATAACATAAATGTATAATACCAGTGGTCCAGTAATAGACACCTACCACCTACACCTACCCTCAAACAGCAGCTAAACTGTAGAGTGTTCTGTTCTCACCTGCACCTACCCTCAAACAGCAGTCAATCACAATACGAATATGAACATACAAATATGAACAGATCAACACATAAGTTTCCGGCTTTAAAGACTAAATGGTTTTGAGTTTTCAGTTTTTAAATTTTGTCCACTAATAACATATCTATGGTAGTGTTCAAGCTTATCCTTATATGTTAGACACAAAATTAATAGAACCGGTTTCTGCCTTTTCCAAAACCAACGAACCAGAGAAGAAATGAAAAGTTTGCAACAAACAAAATGTGTAACAAGATCATCCACTCGTTTACAGAAATTCAGGGGAAGCTATCCATGGCTCTGGTACCACATGACACGATTCCACCTCGAATGAGTCATGTTTCACCCACAAACGAAACAGCAAAAACAAATATAAGCAGAATACCGATTGTTGTCCAATGAACAACCTTTTAGGCTCTCGGCATAACGATCTTCCAAAGGAAGACGACAACAAACGGGATCGGTTTCTGGCCACTCTCTTCGTGTATCCTTTTCTGGAAAAGAGAGGGAAGATGAGTGAAGCGATGGCTATTCAAGCAACCTCGGGCTTGAAAGCTCAAGGAGATGCACTCCTTCTCGGTTCTTGACCAAACCGAGCTTCACCATTCACCAAGCTTCAAACTACTTCGGCTGAACACAAAAGAGCTATTTCTCATATATTCAACAACATTTACACACACCAATAACCATGAATTTATAAACCTAGAGTGGCGGAAGGTTAGAATGGGCTTGGGCTTCGAAATGGGCAACATGGTTGGCCATTCTTGGTCCACTTGCACACCAGATCACCTTCAAGCTTTAGCCCATTTGTTGCATCAGTGGGTTGCTAAACTCCGGCCCAATTGTTGCTTCTAACCACCATCTAACTTAACATACATCTAATCCTAATGCCTAAAGATGTATGCAATTATAAAACATTACAGGAAGGTGAATGTTTGCCAACAAAAACATAAGACAAATGTTTGCCAAATAAAATTCAATTACAAATTAATTCCGAGTGAGACAAATCCCTTCTTCATGTGCTTCCACCTTTAGCTCCCACAATAGCAAGTGCAAGGGTTGATCATTGTCCTTTGTGCTCGGTTCCTATTCTAAATCTGCGAAGAAGCTTTCGACACCTGTAATTCCTGCAAAAGAATTAAACTTGTTAGTGAACAGGTTGGATAAAGCTCATGCCTTGGTTTGTGATCGAGTGATGGCCCTCTGGGGCACATCAACTAGCTTCACAAATTGCCACCACCAGTGAGCTTATGACCAAGAAAGATCGTTTACAGCACCTCGAGAACAAGCAGTAGTGTGCCTGTAGGACCTATTAGACATGCAGGAATGGACAACTTATCAATTTGATGTACATGAAGCATGGCCCTTTCCCTACTGGGTGCCAGCTAAATCCAGCAATCATAAGAAGTAGAAGGCATTGCAAGACAACTATACTGCTTCTTTTATTCTTCACTCTCACTGCTACTCTTCTATCCTCCCATTTCTCTCATCTAGTAATCAACTCTTACTCCACCAACAGAGCTCTCTCAATTACGTCATTATATGATCAAGCTTTAAAGCAACAATCCTAATAGAAATAGAATATTCCAGCTTTGCCTAAACCTCTGAGTTTTTCCAATCTCATTTGGAACAAACTATCCAGTATGATGAGGAAGCTTTTAAAATTTAGCCTGAAATAGTTCCAAAGACTCTTTTATCTTGGTCTAAGGAAGGCTCGCGAGCCCACGCAGAGAGCTAGACTTGGCCCACCTTTTAGAACCGGGCTAGGATCAGCTCGGAACGGTAGTCAGTGGAATGGGTGTTGGCTTACCAACTCTGTCAATTCACTCTTTCACCTAGTCGCCACTCTTCATCTCTTCGTCAAAAAACTCCTCTCAATCAATCTGAAGAAACTCAGCTTTAAAGATCCATCCTATGATCACTCGAGGAGAGGCTGGAATAGTCAAATCAAAAGCCCTTGTCATCTACAACTTGACTGAACTTCTTAAACCTACTACCTATCATCAAGTTGCTAAATCTTCTCATTGCATGACACCCATGAAAGACCAGATATCAGAATTGCATAAAACCAAACTTGGTCATTAGCTTCTCCTTCTTGTGGCTGCAAATGAGTGGGGACGTAACTGGGTCTATAAGATAAAAACAAACTTTGTTGGCACCTTTTAATCACCACAAGGCATGGCTTGTTGGGACCTTTAGTCTGATTGTTAAACATGCCACTATTTGAGCTGTTGCCCTCTCTAAAAATTGGTCGACTAAACAACTTGATGTTAGAGATACTTTCCTACATAGGACGCTCATTGAAATTGTCTTCATAGAGCAACCATATGGTTTGATTGATCATCTCCGGCTGTTTTACAATATTAGAGTGTAGAATATATTTAACAATCTAGTTGTGCAGTGGTGGTTGCATAGATTAGGTATGGATACACGTAAAGCTAATTTATATGTGTGGGTTGAACTTTGGTTCTAATGTCCAAGTGGTTAAAGTTGCGTGTGAAATGTATTTAATAAAACCCTACGAGTAAGAAAGAAAGAGAATAAGATAAATAAAATATCTTATTATAATTTAATGAAATGAAATGATAGTGTCTTTGTAGTAAGATTTAGAGTAAAGTTTAATTTATTGAGAGCTCATCATCTGTTCTCTCTATTTTGCATGACCAGATAGCAACAAATAAGAAGACAAACAGAAAGGTAAACTGACTTAAAGGTTTAAGTATAACATAAGCTAAAGAGTATTTTATAATGCTCATATTTTGTATTTTAGTTTGTTGTGATCCGAAGTTTATGTTGTATTTTGATGTTGAAGACTTGCATATGAGAACACTTTGCTTGTATATTTGTAGATGTTTGACGTCTACATAGTAGTTTTGCTGCTAGTTTTAGTTTAGATTATTAAATATTTTCAAGCCTTTATGCTTAAAATATATAATTTTTATACAAGAGAATTAATTCCTAATTTAGGATATCTTGCGAGCTCGAGTGAAGGTAGTATTTTGACTGGAGTGCAAGGCTTAGACATTTAGCTCCTTTTATTCTAGGAAAATTGCCATTTTGAACCTTAAACTATTGGGGTTCAAATTCTGAAACCTTAAAGTATAAATTTTAACAACTCAAACCTTAACCTATTCGAAGACTAACAAAATAATCCTTGACGGACGTCCTATCTCCGTCCGTTCTTGAATTTTACCGTAGAACGGACGCACTGTTGAAAACACAATGCGTCCGTTCTAGAATTTTTCTGTCGAGCGGACGCACTGTTGAAAACATAGTCCGTCCGTTCTACAAATTATGGCTAGAGCGGACAGTTAGGACCCTATAAGAGTGCGTCCGTTCTGTTGATTATATCAGAACCCTAAACTCATTTTTCGCAAAAAATTATCGACAGCTCGCGATTTCCGCTCGACCCATCGCCATTTTTTTGCTGAAAATCAACCAAAATTTACTTCAGGTTAGGTTACATTAACAATTATGAATAATGTAGTTTGATTTTTAAGCAGTTAAAGTGTGAAATCCGAAAGTTTCACAGAGAGCACAGTCACCACCCTCAGAGAGTGCGTCCGATCTCTGTGAATTTTAACCAAGGAGACAGTCACCACCCTCATTGGGTGCATCCGATCTCTTTAATCTTAGAGAGCGGAGGGTGGTAACCCTCTGACAGTGCGTCTGATTGCCCGATTGCGGAGGGTCACCGCCCTCCGACAGTGCGTCCGATCTATCTGTTTGCAATGAGAGGAGGGTCACCACCCTTCGACAGTGCGTCCGATCTATCTGTTTACTAATACCATGTTTTTTTCTTTTCGATCTTTGTAGATTATCGTCATAAATGGCTGAAAGATTAATGATGCAAATGAGTCTGCGAACATAGAGTGATATTTGGAGGAGCACCCTCCCATATACGGTAATATTCAAGTATTCGTTCATTTAGATGGTGATGGCGAAATAGAGGTGCATTCAATATCGCAAACCCTAGACAATGAGCTTCGATCACCGTTGAGGTCGGATGATGATGAAACGCAAAGTGTACAAGTAAGGGAAGATAATTTGGATGATTTTACTTTGGGTAGACAATATAGTTCTTTACAGGCCATTCGAGACGAAATACGAGATTATGCTTTGAAAAAGGAATTTGATATCAAATTCGTTAAAAGTGAGAAGACAAGACTCACTGCAGAGTGTCAAGGAGGATGTGATTGGCGACTGCATACTTCAGTCATGCAAAATCAGTTAACATTCTAAATAAAATCTTACGTTAGAGATCACAGTTGTGAAAGGACGATTGATAATAGACACGCTTCGGCAAATTGGTTGGCAGTACAATATTCACATAGATTCAAAAGTCAACCGGACTGAGAAATTCTTTTTATTATCGAGACGGTGAGAAAGGAATATAGGGTGAACATTACGCCCAATCTTGCCAGAAGAGCAAGAAGCAAAGCAAAAGAAATCAATAATGGGAGGGGAGAAGAACAATTCAAGCTACTCCGTGCATACTCAGAAGAAATATTGAGATCAAATTCGGGGAGCAAAGTGAAAATACATGATAATGTGGTGTGTGAGGGGCGAGATAAGAAGATGATATTTGAAAGATTGTACATATGTATGGCTGCTTGTAAGACAAGTTTGCTGGAGCGGGACAGACCTATTATTTGTTTAGATGGATGTCATCTCAAGGGTTCTTGCCCCGGCCAATTACTCACCGCTGTCAGTATTGATGGCAACAATGGCATATATCCCATTGCCGTGGCCAATATGGAGTCAGAATGTAAGGACTCGTGGAAGTGATTTTTGGAGTTATTGCAAGACAACTTAGGCACTAACGACAAACGAGGATTGACAATTGCGTCTGATCGACAAAAGGTATGTGGTATTATTGTTATTTTTATGTGGGCGTTGTCGATATATATTGTTTTATACTGAGTTTTTTTTTTTTTTTTTTAAATTGCAGGGGTTGTCAACTGATGTGGAAGAGACATTTGCTTTAGCCGAGCACCGCTTCTGCCTTCGGCATATGTATGCAAACTTCAAAGGACGATTTCGAGGCAAAGCATATAGAGATGCGATGTGGACTGCAGCAAGGGCAACCACGAGGGACTATTTTGAGATAGCAATGAAAAAAGTTTATGACTTAGACAAGGATGCCCACGCATGGCTTCGACGAGTACCGATATCCCATTGGGCTACTCATGCATTTTCTCCAATTCCCAAGTGTGATTTGAGCCTAAATAATTTTCCACTCTGCGAAACTTTCGGATTTCACACTTTAACTACCTAAAAATCGAACTACATTATTCATAATCGATAATGTAACATAACCTGAAGTAAATTTCGGTCGATTTTTGGCATAAAAATGGCAATGGGTCGAGCAGAAATCGCGAGTTGTCGATAATTTTTCACGAAAAATGAATTTAGGGTTCTGATATAATCGACAGAACGGACGCACTCTTAGAGGGTCCTGACTGTCCGCTCTAGCCATAATTTGTAGAACGGACAGACGATGCTGTAGAGAGTCCGTCCGTTCTATAACGGACGGACTGTGTTTTCAACAGTGCATCCGTTCGACAGTAAAATTCTAGAACGGACACACTGTGTTTTCAACAGTGCCTCCGTTCTACGGTAAAATTCAAGAACGAACGGAGATAGGACGTCTGTCAAGGTTTATTTTGTTAGTTTTTCAATACGTTAAGGTTTGAGTTGCTAAATTTTATACTTTAAGGTTTTAGAATTTGAACCCCAATAGTTTAAGGTTCAAAATGGTAAGTTTCCTTTATTCTACTTTAGGAATCCACGAGTTGGGACTCTCTAGGACTAGGCCCCGACAATAGTATCTCTTTCTGGTATTGAAGATGAGTATGGAAATGTTGTCTATGGCACAACATAGCTTATTTGGCTGGCTTTCCAAACCCAGATCACTCCACCAAATAGTCTCTTAATCTGACCTTTCTAGTTTCTCAAATTATTTTTCGATTTTAATTTTTTTTGTTTCGATTGTTTATTCTCTTTCTCCAGGCTTAATATAAAAAACATATGCAGTAAGTAATTAGATTCAGACTTTTCTCGCTTTACAAAATTCAACAGAAATCAAGGATCACCATTCAAAAATCATGAATCTCAAACATTCCACAACCCTCGAAAGAACTTAAAGGTAGAAGATGTAGTATCTAATTCTAGAGGTGGGCATTTGTTAGTTCGGTTTGATTTTGGAGTGAAACCAAACCGAACCGAAAACCATTCAGTTTTTGCTGACCCGAATTGAAATTAGTCGGCAAAATCGATGGAACTGACTCGATAACCGAACAGAAACTATCGGTTCAGTTCCGGGTCAGTTTCATTTGACAAATTATTAAAAAAATTAAAACAATTTAAAATATATTACATACCCCAAAAATAAATAGAATTATGCAATGTCTCAACTAAAATACTAAAAAAATGCAGAAAAACAAAATATAAAGTAATATTATCCGTTATCAAAAGCCAAAATGCACTGAAGAATGTTGAATAATATCCGCTTCAAGCCTTCAAATATTTCACTAAAATCAGAACACTATCTCCATCTCCATTAGTTGATGTAAAATCTTCAAAATGTAATTGATAAATCAATTAAACAAAATGAATTAGAAATATAAAATGAAAAGAAAAAAAAGATGTAAAACATTAACACACCTTGTTCAACCGTGTCAATATCATCCACTAAATAATTAAAGTCAATAGATTGATATTTTCACGTCTGAATCCAACTTTGAGTGCAAATAAGTGTCTAGACAATCTTTGGGGACAAAGAACTACAAAATGAATCAAGTACATGATCTCCGCTACTAAAAGATGACTCCGAAGCAACTGTTAAAATGAGAATAACTATTACATCCCTCGCCATTTTACTCAATAGAGAAAATTTCAAAGAGTTCGCTTTCCACCATGCCAGAATTTCACTTTTATCTGAAAATCTTTTTTCTCCTTCAAATAAATATTGCTGAACTTCAGTATTATTAGTTGAAACGTCATGCTCATTATGACGATTACAAAACAACTCATACACCTTATTATGGGTCAAACTACTGCTATGTCTAATTACGATAGAAATTGTTTCAACCATTATATTAGAATTATCTTTTAAAATTTCAAAGCCCAAATTAACTTTATACTTGAAATATAATCTTTCAATCACAATTTCTACTTGTTTCACCAAATCATTTACCTTCTCATTTTCAAATAACATGATGAGACAATGTTTCAAAAGCTCCATTATATATAGGATCTAATACAATTGCCACATACATCAACAAATTGATACCACGACTACCCCAATATTTGTCAAACTTTCTTTGCATGTCAATAATCATTCTCCTCATCAATGCATTATCACACTCAGAGTACTCATGGATAACCATTTTCAAATTACAAATTTCACTAATATAAATATTGGAGGTAACACGTGAGGAGGTCAAAACGGCAACAGGTGTATCGTAAAAGATCTTCAAAACCTTGATAAGCTCTCTGATATTAGCATAATCTTCTATTGTAGGTGGTCTTTCGCTTTTCCAATTCAAATCAAGAAAATAATGACTATCAATTTCAATTAACTTTACAAAAGCTCTTTCATACTTTTCGACACTTGCTAACATCAAATGTGTAGAATTCCATCTAGTAGGTATACCAAGACAAATATTACTTTTGCAAATGATCTTTACATTTTCAACACATTTTCTAAATTGTTGTAGCCTTGCAGGGGAAGATCGAACATATTTCACAACTCTACGAACTCTTGCAATAGACTCTTGATGATCTTTTCAACCATGATACACAATCAAACTCAAAAAGTGTGCAAAACATTGCACATGCATGTGTTCCCCATTCAAAACTAAACCATTTCAATTTTTAATAGTTTTGATCAAATACGAAATTGCAACATCATTCGAAAAAGCATTGTCAACTTTAATCGTCAAAACATTTTCAATTTATCATTCAAACAAGAATCTTTCTATTTCTCTACTAATGTTTTCACCTTTATGATTCAAAATAAGCAAAATTGATAATTCTCTTACACAAGATGCAATCACTATCAATATAATGAGTAGTTAATACCATTAACTTAAATTTTGAACAAACATCCATGTATCTATAGTCAAGCACACTCGCTGAGATGTCTTTCTAAAATAATCTTTCAAATTCATTTCTTCTTTCTCATAAATACTCAAAATATGTCGTGCAATAGTAGTTCTATAAGTTATAGAAAACTTTTATTGAACATATTGCGAATATGTTCTAAAACCCTCCCCTTTAACAAATTTCAAAGGTAATTCATCAACAACAATCATCTTTGCAAGCAGTTCTCGACAAGTTGCAAGCCTAAAACAAGTTACATTCATTCCTCCTCCCATATGCTGATAGTTTAATATCTTTTGCTTCTTATCGTTACTTGCCAACAATTTGCTGCAAGTAAGAATGTGTCCTTTCACGTTTGATGTCTCATTCTTCGATGCATGACATGCATATGACTGTGAACAATTATTACATTTTGCTCTAGAGTTGCTATTATCAGAACTTTCAATCTTAGTAAAATGATTCCAAACTTCTGATTTTTTTTTTTTTAAACTAAGAGTAGGATCCTCTACACTTTCAGTAATATTTTCCATCCTAAAACAAGATAATATAGGTGTTTAAGAAAAAAATCAACCAAGCAGATTCAAATGCCCGGAAATTATAATATTATTTTTCCTAATTTACATCTCTATACTTCATGAATGTCTAAATTAAGAAAGAATTCACAATGAAACTAATGTAAATCAAACAACGATATTCGACTTTGATAAGAATTATCAATTTGATGCAAATTACAAACCATAAAGCCACGAAATAACAGAACACACTCTCGGTCACTCACCTAAGGCCGAAGAGTGAACTTAAACATAACACACTCTCGGTCACTCACCTAAGGCCGAAGAGTGTGTAACACCCCGAGAACCCACACGTTCCCGGTGCGCTACAGTACATCTACTTATACACACTAAAAATTGACACAACTCACTTAACTTAATACCATTTTCGTTTTCAAAACATCTTCAAAAGAACATTTGTGAGTATTAAAAATTTTTTACTCGATTCAAAAACAACTCGCGTCCCGAAGAGGGAACACGAAATCCTCAATATAAAAACTACGCAGCGGAAAAGAAAACAATTTAAAGTAGTTTTAAAATAAACCGACAAGATTCAAAATCCTAGGAAGGAGTCCAACACACCCCTCGAACTACACAAATTCGGTACCGTGCTCTCACGTCCCCACTTTGACGCCCCGCACGCGCGCCAACTCAACATCACCTCGTCACGCGCACGCTCACAGCGCCGTGTGCCCCACACACCCTGCCTCCGTACCACAAGTCCGCGCGCACGCCCTTATTCTACGTCGCACAACCGGTGAGCACCCGCAAGGCTGCGTGCCCCGCGCACCTGCTACCACGCCACACTTCCGCTCCCATCCACACTTCTCTAACACTCACTGTACACGTCCCAACATATCTCATATCCTCTTGACTCCCAACCTCTCTCCTGAAATTTTGGCAGAGTAACAACTAAAAACTAGCTATCCCAAAATTTAAACCCTACACACAGTTCACCAAAAACTAACGATATTTATCTATCAAACCATCCAGAGAATCTCCATAACAGAAAAAAAAATCGAAGTTTAAAAACAACGAAAATCTATCAACTATAAATGAGGAAAGTCCCAAGTATAGAGCAATACTAAGCTCCTACATGTAAAGCAAACGCGTACGTCACCAAAATTACACATGCACTCCATAAACCCCTATACAACCGATGCCTATACAACTCGTCTAATCAACTGTACATCGCCACAACAAAATAAAATACCCGCAAATGGCCAAGCCACCACCTACCGTCTCCACGGGTCGGGTCGCCCTAACAAAATTCGTCGTCCGGTGCCCCGGTCACATGCCGCCAACCATCCTATGCCTCAGGACTAGGCTCTCAAGGTTCACAAGCAATATCGTCAATACCTACACCATAGAACACATAACATAAGCCTAACGGTCAGTAAGTAGTACAATATAAAAGTAAAAGCCGACAATGCAATCCTATCACATGTAGTCTCTATGCTGACACTCATGTTGTCACATCTGTGACGCGTAGTGCAGCCGCACCAGGGTAAGGAGGCACCTATCGCCAGCCTACACCCTGACACGTCCCCACCATCCAGGACTCCCCAGCAACGAGGCCTACAAGCTACATACGCATCACTACACAGCAACCACATCAGGGTCAGGGTGTACCTCGCGCCACACTACACCCTGACACGTCGCCCCCGTCCCAGCCTCCCCAGCATGGGGCCACAGTTGCCACAAACACGTTTTGCGACAGCCCAGCCGGCCCACTCCTCGAGCAGAATCTACGACTGGTGTTGCACCGCCCCACCCACTAGTAGGATCCGCGGTACCACTTCTAATCATCCTCACCGTCAACACATATACGTCGCGTGACGGCCCAACCGGCCCACTCCTCGAGCGAAATACGCGGTTGGTTATGTATCGGCCCACACACTAGCAGGATCCGCGGTACCACCGCCACTCGTCTCACTACTGACTCAAAATATGCTCAAAATCATTTTCGTTCCCTTTTTTTAAAAAAAAATGATGCATGTCAAACAATACGTACGCACAACACAATCAATAACATAAATTCTAAAGTTCTACGGTGAGGCCCATTTGGGCAAAGCACATGCATGCACTACTTATCTGGCGTCCTAAGCTCGCTCGACGCACAGCTTCACCAAAAAAGCCTCATCCAAAAACGCAAACAATTGACTTATCAATATTTACTTCAAAACTCACCAAATAATTTAAAATGACATTCCTTAACTACACTCATGAAATTCCAACTAAAACGAGTCATCAATTTGGTTCGGTCGAAAACCAGCCCAAACTTCAGACGTGCATAACTTTTGTGTCCGTTATCGAAATCGAGTGATTCAAGAGGCTAAACGTTCCCTTAGGAACCTAGTTTACCATAATAAGATGGATTTTAAAACAGTAAGCCGCAGCTAGGTGAAAAAATTCCGAAACCAAATCTGCCCTTTTTTATCAAATTTTACATTTTTGTTTTTCTTCAACCAAAACTCACTCAAACTTGGCTTTACGTATAAAAAACAGCCATGCCACTATCACACATCATAATTCTACGAAAAATGCTCAATAATTTGACTTGGACCAAAATCCGACATAAACTTCCGACGCGCATAACGTTTGCGTCGGATATCGGAATCGAACGATTCTAGCGGCCATATGTTCCTCTAACCACCTATTTTAACCCAATAAAAAAGAATTTAAAACGATCAACCAAAGATAGGCCGAAATGGCCAAAACAGAACCTGTTCGTGCACAAAGCAAAAATCCATTTTTGGTTTCACTTCCAAATTCCAAATTTCTACATACAGTCAACTATATTCACACCAATTTAGCATAATCTGAACCACAAATATGATAATTCGAGCCTGCACCCGAATTCCAGCTCAACCTCTTCTCAGCCATTTTTCCTCCCCCACCAGACACTCATTGTCCATTTACTAGACACCCACATTCACAGCCTAATTCGACCCCTACACCGAGCCAAACCCTCGGAAAAACTGGAAGGAAACGAGCTCTCACGGTCGGTCGACAGGAACCAAAACAGGGGAGGCGTTACCTGGAATATTCGACTCGAGAAGAACCGCACTCGCGCCTCCCTTTCGGCCCACTGGAACCATTCGCGCACCGGCGTCTCACACTCGGCGATCAGTGGTCAGAATCCCCCTTCCCGGTCTCTCTCTCTCTCGTGTGTCTCCTTCTCGGGTGTCGACGAGCAGCAGCAGCCGAATGGCTTCCTCCCGAAGCCATTCGGCTGTCATATTGTTTTTTTTTAAATTTAATTAATTAAATTATCAAAACGCCCTCACATGTTTTATCGTTTGTAACTTCGTTAAATTCTCGCCCTCCCGACTTTAAAATTTTTGAAAATCGACACTAAAACTAGATTCCAACTTTTATAACTTAATTTTACTCGTTAAAATATTTCCCGAAACCTCAACCGAGATTAAATTAAAAATTTCAGAAATTAGATTTAAAAATTCAAAATTTTCTAAGTTATTACAGAGTGAACTTAAACAGAATACACTCTCGATCACTCACGGCTGAATACACTCTCAAAACTAAAACCACAAAATTAACAACAACAAAACATTACAATAAAATGGCACAGAATGTTGCTCTCGGTCATGCCCGAAGAGTCTGCCAAAACAGACAAAGAAAAGCAAAATAAGCAAAGATTGAATAGAACGCTTACAGCGAGTCGAGAACGAAAAATGGTTGTTGCCTTGTCGAGCGTTCTGGTCAAGCGTCGAGAGTCGATGTCGAGCATTCAGCTTCTGATAATCTGTTTTAGAGAAGAAGAAAATAGAAATTAGGGCTTTATTACAAAATTGAATGAAATGCGGTTCGGTTCAGTTATTTTCGACTCTGGATGATCCAAATCAAAAACCAAACCAATATATTCCATTCTTACAAAATAGAACCGCATTTTATTTTTTATTTTTGCTCAAAATGGACCAGAATTTGACTGATTTCACCGGTTCTGGTCTAGTTCCTAGTTCCGATTCAGTTTTGCACAACCCTAGATAATTATATCTGGGTAGTGTTGGCAAACGACTGGGTTGCCTCGCCAGTTGCCTGCTCGGCTTATTACCATAACAAGTTGAGCTCGATTCAGTAATGTATCAAACTTGACACTGTCCCAGAAGATGGGCTGTGCTGACCACGCTGTTCCAAGCTCGCGAGTCCATTTAGGCTTTCTCGAGATCCGTGAGCATGCCCACTGATACACCTAGGAGACTAGTGACACGTTCCCAAGGCATCATACAAAACCTTCCTGATCTCTATGCTGACAGTTATTCTATTTTTGCAGGAGAAGGCCCACTGGATCGCTCGGAATGGAATGCTTACAAAGAGCTCTTCAAGGGCTTATCTTGGAAGCCCAAATTTTAGGGCATGGATCAATCCAAACACATAATCATTTAGGAGGCCAAAGTTGGACCACTTCAAGCTAAATGGGGAATTTGTCTTCCCTTGACCGCGATTGTGTAATTTTCCTTTTAAATTTGGATTTGGGGCAAACATTGGTCTTTTAGTTGTAACAAACTTTATAATCTTGCATTAGATTGAATGGTTATGACTAGATTTAATGGTTAGGTTAGATGGTGATAAGGGTTGACTGTTACATAAAACTTCTTGCACTCGATTAGCCATCCATCAAGCACGAACCCATGAAGGCACCCAAGAAAGTCCAATCCACTTGAAGAAGGGAAGAGCGCGCCACTTGAAGAACAAGAAAGGCTTGGCCCATTTGTGAAGGAAGCGCGCCTATTTTGAATTCAGATATGAAGATTGAACACCCTACAAGGCTCAAGACAACTTTCCATGCATAGAACTCATCTCCATGATCAATTGGCAGAGAGGAGCGTCCATGTAGCGACCAAGATCAACTCAACGAGATCTTTCCATCTTTTTTGTAAATCAACTGAAACCCTCACCACCTTAGGATTACATGTCATCATTTTTAGTGTTTGTTTTCTTAAGTTTTTGACACATCAATATACACCAGTCAGTTCTCTCTAGAACGCGAAGAGCATTGGCTCAAGCGAAGAGCTCGGTTATTCTTAACTGAGTGGAGTTGTGTCCCCAAATCATTTTCTAAGTCCATGGTTGCTTGAAGACTATTATCATTACCTTTTCTTCCTCTTTCTAAGACTTTAGAATAGAGAGAAAATGTGATCATACCAGACCTTGTGCCGTTGCAAACCTTTTTGGAAAGTTGCATTCTCTAGAAGGTGCCTTAGTTACATTTTGGGCCAATTAGAGATTGTTGGCATATATTTTTTTAATTTTATTTTATAATATTTTTGCACGAAATTTTTAGCAGCTATTCTTCACTCATAATATTAACTCACCTCTAAATTTTGTTTCAATTGGACTTCATGTGCTATTTTAATTTAATCGATGAATTTGAGGTATTCTCATATTTAACCAAGAACCCTCTATTTACTTATTGTGTTTAGAATAAACTTTGCTTTGCAGGATCAAAGGTTATCATCTGGTATCAGAGCGTAAGTTACTTTCTTGGAATGATTTGTATGATTTTTGTTTTTTTATCATATATTTGAGATCTTTCAAATCGTGATTAAGTATTATCTTTATTAGCCGAGGAAGGTTATCATAACCTAAGGCAAATTTAATGATTGTTGTTCATGGTATTTACAAGATTTGTTAATCATTCTTGAAATGATAATATTAGCACTTAAATGAATTATATAAAAATTGATTAATAACACTTTTTTTTGGTTGGTGAAGTGTCCTATTTGGATGATTTACAAAAGAGCCGATGAGGGTTATTCAAACTTAAGGCTTATTAGGATATTTGTGTCATCTGAGTATTGTATTTATTTTTTGTTAGTGTTGAATTAATTTATGTCACATTTTCTTGTATTATGTTGCACGAAAAAGAAGCATGTAAATTGGAATAATTTGTAGATAAACCGGATTCATCACTCACCGAGAATAAAGTTAGTAAAATTTGTTTTTCCTTGTTTGCTTTTATTTCCATTTGTTGAATATTGCATAAGAGAATAATTCATTTTCCAAATACACGTTGATTTGATCATAAAATAATTAAGACTAAAATATCAATCAAATCTTATCCTAACCGTTTAGGAAATATACGTAGAGCCTTTAACTAACCAAGATAAAATTAAGAAGTCTCTTCCGTAATGCAGCTTAATTATGGCCGATAATTTATAACTCCTAATTATTGTGAATTTTTTTATTCAAAAAGTGTAACACCCCGAGAAACCCCGCATTTCCGGTGCGCTACAGTGCATCTACACACTACACACACTAACACTTGACATAACTCACTCAATTTAATACCCCTTTCGTTTTCAAATCATTTTCAAAAGAAAATTTGTGAGTATAAAAAATTTTCGACTCGATTCGAAAACAACTTGCGTCCCGAAGAGGGAACACGAAGTCCTCAACATAAAACTACGCAGCGGAAAAAAAAACCATTTAAAACAGTTTAAGATAAAACGGTAAGACTTGAAATCCTAAGAAAGAATCCAACGCATCTCTCGAACTACACAATCCGGTACCACGCACTCACGTCCCTATTTCGACACCCCGCGCACACCTCCGCGGTGCCGCACGTGCCAACTCAACATCTCTGTGTCTCGCGCACGCTCACAGTGCCGCGTGCCCCACACACCCTACCGTTGTACAGCACGTCCGCGCGCACGCTTTCACCCAGCGCCGTACGACCCGTGAGCACTACCAAGGCCGCGTGCCCCATGCACCTGCGATCACGTCGCACTCCCACGCTCATCTACACTTCTCTAGCATTCACTGTTAACATCTTAACCTATTCCATACCCCCTTGACTCCCAACCCTCTCCCGAAATTTCGGCAGAGTAACGCCTAAAAACTGACTATCCCAAAAATTTGAAAACCCTGCACACAGTTCACCAAAACTAACAGTATCTATCTATCCATCATCCAGAGAAAATCACCATAACCAAAACAGAGTATGAAGACAACGAAAATCCATCAATTATAAATGAAGAAAGTTCACAATATAGAGCAATACTATACTCTAACATGTAAAATATATGCGTACGTCGCCAAAATCACACGCACTCCATCTACACCTATACAGCTCATCTCATCGACTATACATAATCACCCCAAAAGAAGGAAAAACCTCCAAACCAACCAGGCCACAACCTACCATCTCCACGGGTCGGGTCGCCCTAACAAAAATCCGCCAACCGGTGCCGCGGTCGCACGCCGCCAACCATCCTACGCCTCTGGACTAGGCTCTCGAGACTCACCAGCAGTATCGTCAGCACCTACACCACAGAACACACAACGTAAGTCTAACGCTCAGTAAGTAATGCGATATGAAAGTAAAAGCCGACGATGCAATCCTATCACATGCAGTCTCTACACTCACACTCATGTTGTCACAACTGTGATGCGTAGTGCAGCCGCACCAGGGTAAGGAGGAACCTCACGGCACCCTACACCCTGACACGTCGCCACCGTCCGGGACTCCCCAGCAACGAGGCCTACAAGCTACACACACGCATCACCACACGGCAACCACATCAGGGTAAGGGTGTACCTCGCGCCACTCTACACCCTGACACGTCGCCCCCGTCCCAGCCTCCCCAGCACAGGGCCACAGTTGCCATACACACAAGTTTCGCGACAGCCCAGCCGGCCCACCCCTCGAGTAGGATCCGCGACTGGTGTTGCACCGGCCCACACACTAGTAGGATCAGCGGTACCATTGCCCATATCCTCACCGTCAACACATTGACGCCGCATGACGGCCCAGCCAGCCTACCCCTCGAGTAGGATCCGCGACTAGTGAAGCACCGGCCCACACACTAGCGGGATCTGCAGTACCACCGCCACACATCTCACCTCACACATCAAAACATGCTAAAAAAATCATTTTCGTTCACGTTTTTTTTAATATAAAATATGATGCATGTCAAACAATACGCACGCACACCACAATCAATCACATAAACCTTACAGCTCTACAGTGTAGGCCCACTTGAGCAAAACACATGCATGCACTACTTACCTGGCGTCCTTAGCTATTCGATCTAACCCGATCGATTCCGTTTTCCTGAAATTCTAAAGCATAAAGTTATAAGTTATCATTCACGATTTACAATTCTAATTCACAACCACCACATATAACCAAATCTACAAATTTCTATTTTTAAACACTAAATAAACAACCACAAGATCATCAAGTGTAACTCTATGTACTTAACTTCCAAATCAACAACTAAGCTAACCTATTCTCTTAACATCCATCAACCAGCATGAACACCACCTAATATCCAATATCCAAACATAATAGAACTCAAAACATGTGCATATAACCCCTATCTCCAAACACCCATCATTCTATAATGCACAATCTAAAAATGAAGTCCAATTCAAATAATTATCCCAAGGGTAGGTCATTATCCACACAACCTCAATCAACCACCCTAACAATTTAACACTTCAATCAATTTCAACCAAATAACTCAATATCAAGGAATTAAAATTGAAACCATCACAACTCAACTTTCGAAATTTGTCATAAATCTTGTCCAACTTCAAAAATTCACAACAAATTGAATATAAGTCCAAATTCAATGATTTAAAATGGTAAGGGCTCCTAAACGAGTCTATTTCAACATGGTGAAATCCATTTGTCAAAAATCGAACTCAATTAATAGCAGAAAATCAAAAACCGAATCTGCCCGAAAATCGTTTCACAGTTTTTCATTCAACTTTGAAAATTCATATCAAATCGTATATTTGGCCGAATTTGATGATTCGACATGTTTTGGAAACCTTATAAGGTCTAGTTTATGCTGGTGAAATCCATTTTCCAAAATCGAAGCATAATCAATGGTAGAAAAATCAAAACCGAACTGTCCGCTGAAATTTTTCAGTTTTTTGCACAATAACTTCTAAAATTCATAACTCATTCAATCCTTAACCGATTTCAACAATTCAACAGCCAATTTAAACCTTAGGATGTCTAGTTTCTAATAGTTGCATCCATTTATTAAAACAACATCAATAGCTCAGCCGAAAGTTCCAAAACCAAAACAGCATAGGATTTAGCCCTAAATTTCAGATTCCCCCAATCTAAACAAATCATCAATTTCTTTCCACAATATTCATCGTTATGATAATATAGCATGATTAAACATCCAACAAGAGAGAAAAATCCAGCAAAAGAAACCCATCAAGAATGGCAACATAAATCTAACCTTGGATGTCTAAAAGAGAGCAAAGAATCAGTGGGGGAAAGAAAGGATTGCTGCCCGTGATGGAGAGGGAGGAGAAAAAAATGAAGAATGGAGAGGGAGATGAGAAGTGTGGCCTAAGGGGGGAGGAAGGAAGAAAAGAATGGAGGAAAAAAAAATAAAGAACAGAGAGCCTTCACGCGGAAGAGAAAAAAAACAAGGAGGGGGGAGAGAAGAAAAGGGAGGGAGGGACGAATGTTGTGGGGGAGGGGGGATGAGTTGCTAGCAGAAGGATTTTTTTTTTTTTTATAATATAAATAATAATAATAATAATAATAATAAACTTAATTACTAAATCGCCTTCAACCTCTAATTTTTTTGTTAAACGGTCAATCAGTTCGCTTCCAGTTGAAATTTTAAAATTTTCTCTTTTTCATCAGGTTCAAAATAATCTTTTACTTAACAGTACAAATTTTTCCCTCTCGATTCCGGCTAAAACTCCGCCGTCTATCGATACGTAAATCCGAAAATTATTTTAACGAAAAATTTCAAGGTGTTACAACAAGAGTTATAATAAACCTTTTAAAACTTAGAATCCAATTAGTGCCTAAACAATGACTACAAGAAGTGGCGCAAATTACAATCCAAACATTGAGCAAAACTAGGACAATGAAACTCCTCAAATCGAGAACCCTCAAGTTAGAGAATCTAGTATTCAAGGCTAAGTTGATGACATTAATCAAACGTTAAAGCTACTTTTGGAAAGAATGGATGTCCGTGACCAAATTAATGATCGTCACAAAAACTCCCAAGAACTTCTTTCTAGAGATAGATTCGAATTAGATTCTAGATAACCTATACCAAGAGGAAGAAATGGGTCTATCTTCTATGCCAAGGAGAAGAGCCGAACCAGGATTTCTAAAGCCAATGCCAAGGAGAAGGGTCAGACCAAAATTTTTAGAACCTATGCAAATAAGGAATGGTGAACCTCAGAGAGAAAGGTTTTGTACCAAAGAATACCGTAACGAAGAATGGTTTGAAGGAGAAGAAGACTTAATTCCAAACCGACGTAGGGACAATGACGACTATAGGCATGCCAAATTGTCAATATCGTCGTTCAATGAAGCATGCAACGAAGATATATTTTTAGACTAGTTATACAAAGCCAAGAAAGTATTCGACTACTATGGATATTCAAATCATACTACGATGCAACTAGTGACAGTCGAACTAACTGGCTATACATCTTTATGGTCAGAAAATTACAAGAACCAGAGGTGGTAAAACCGTGAAGGTCCAGTCACTACTTGGAGAGAAATGAAATATCTCATGCGACAAAAGTTTGTTCCTAGTCATTATGACAAAAACTCTTTCTACAAATGCAAAATTTAACACTAAAGGGACAAATGGTAGAAGAGGAAGATGCTAATAATAAGAGGAAGATGGAATGAGTTGGAGGAGTAAGTGATTGCTAGGTTTATTTGTAATTAAACTAGGACATTAGCAATATAGTTGAACTACATCCTCTCAACTCAGTAGACTTCGTTAGCCAAATGACCATTAAGGTTGAACGACAATTAAAGAAACGGTTAAGGACAACCACCAGTAGATTTCCCTCCAAAACTCTAGAACCTATCAAGAAAACCTTCACGTTTGAAGAAAAGAAACTTTTCACTAGAAGTTGACATACTAAGGAGTCTAGCAGTAAACCTACCATAGCGCATACGCATCAAAATAGAGCAAGAGACATCAAGTGTTTCAAGTGCCAAGGTCTTGGACATATGTTAGCTCAATGCCCTAACCAACATGTTATAGTAATTAGAGAAGAAAGTGGTGAAATTGAAAGTGAAGACGAGCAAGAAGAGAAGCCAGTAGAGGAAGAAGAATTGGGTGATGAAGTTTACCATGCCCATGATGAACCTCTTCTAATGGTCATACGTCGCATACTAGTATTAAAGACTAAGAGCATTGCCAACAAGAGAATATCTTTCATACTCATTGTTTGATCAAAGATAAGGTATGCTCATTAATCATAGATGGAGGGAGTTTTGCCAACGTAGTTTCCAAGGATATAGTTGAGAAACTAGGGTTGGATACTACTCCTCACGCAAAACCATATAAGTTACCATGGTTGAACGATATGGTTGACATAAAGGTCAATAAGCAAGTCACTATTGAATTTTCTATTGAGAAATATTAGGACTCCATCATTTGCGACGTCGTACTCATGAATGCCAGTCATTTACTCCTAGGACGTCCCTAGCAGTACGACCAAAAAGTATCGCACGATGGTTTTTCCAACTATTACTCACTTCAATTCGTAGGAAAAACAATCAAGTTAGCGCCACTAACACCTAAGAAAATAGCTAAAGATAAGGTGGCGCAAAAGAAAGAGAGGGATAAAGCTAGTTTATTGATGACAAATGGAGAAATTCATAATGCTATATGGGTGGGAGGACCCTCGTATTAGTCGTGTTTAGGGATAGAGTTATAGAACTTGGAAACATCCCTAACTCAGTTCTAAACCTTTTAAAACAATTTCAAGACGTGTTTCCGGAAGAGATTCCACAAGATTTACCACCTTTAAGTGGAATCGAATATCAAATAGACTTACACCCAAGGGCTGTCTTACCAAATCAACTAGCATATCGAATGAAAACCATAGAAACAAAGGAACTGCAAACTTAAGTAAATGTATTAATAGATAAGGGCTATATAAGAGAGTCCATAAACCTATATGCAGTACCTACATTGCTAGTATCCAAAAAAGATGATACAATGAGAATATGCGTGGACAGTCGCGTCATTAACCAGATCACTATGAAGTATAGGTTTCTGATTCCACGCATAGAGACATTCTAGACGAACTTAGTTGTGCAACGATATTTTCAAAGGTGAATCTTAAAAGTGGATACCGCCAAATTAAGATGAAGGAAGGCGATGAATGGAAAACTGGCTTCAAAACAAAATATGGGTTGTTTGAGTAGATGGTGATGCCATTCGGGCTGACAAATGTGCCAAGTACCTTTATGCGTTTAATACATTATGTACTTAAAGAATATTTGGGAAAGTTTATTGTCGTATACTTCGAGGATATTTTAATCTATAGCTCAGATTTATACACTCACTTGCAACACCAAAGGACTCTTTTCATCACTCTACTGAATGCCAAGTTATTTGAAAACCTACAAAAGTGTTCTTTTGCTAAAAATGAAGTGTACTTCTTAGGATTTATAATCTCCAAAGATGGAATGGAAGCAGATGAGACAAATATAAAAGTCATCAAAGAATGGTCCATCCCAATTGGAATAACGAAAGTTCTGAGCTTTCATGGATTAGTCTCATTCTACTGGTGGTTTATCAAAGATTTTACTACAATCATGGCACCTATGACTAACTGTACAAAGAATGGTAGAACATTTGATTGGACCTCTGAATGTCAACGTAGTTTATAGCTTATCAAGGAGAAGCTTTGGCAATCTCGTGTTTTGTCACTTCCAGATTTTGACAAGGTGTTTGAAATTGGGTGCGACACATTTGAAGTTGGTGTAGGAGCTGTATTAATGCAAGAAAAATGACTAATAGCTTACTTCAGTGAGAAGCTTAAGGGCCCAATATTGAACTACTCAATTTATAACAAAGAGTTCTATGATGTCATACATGCCCTTAAGTAGTGGTAATACTATATATTGCCTAAAAAGTTTATCATACACACTGATCATCAGGCACTAAAACACATCAAAGGTCAAGCAAAACTTGACAAAAGACATACCAAGTGGGTCGACTATCTCGAAAGGTTTCCTTACGTCTTTGAGTGTCTGAAAGGAGAAACTAACATAGTAGAGGATGCTTTATCTAGAAGACACCTACTCCTAACTGAACTAGGAACCAGATTTTTCGGGTTTTAGTGGATCAAGGACCATTATGATTCAAACCCAGATTTGGAAAAAAAAATACAAGGAGTGCCTTATAAAAACCAATGGAAAATATCACATCGTATATGAATATTTGTATATGTGGAGCAAATTGTGTATACAAAATCTAGGGCTGAGAAAGCGCCTGGTAAAAGAGGCCCATGGGGATTATCCACCATTTCGGGATGAAAATGATTAAAGAACATTTCTTTTGGCCCCACCTCATTAGAGATGTACGTCGTTTGTTAGAATGATGTATTATTTGCAAAAGAGCTAAGTGCAAAGTCCTTCCCCAAGGATTATATCTACCTTTCCCAATTTCAACTCATCCATGGGTTGACGTTAACCTAGATTTTATTCTCAAACTCCCTCGTACTATTAGAACCAAGAATTCAATTATGGTAGTGGTAAATTGATTCTCCAAAATGGCACAATTCATCACTTGTGCGATGACTGATCATGTCCAGGACACTGTAGAGATATTTTTCAAGGAAATAGTTAGACTCTACGAGGGGCCTCACACTTTGGTATTTGATAGAGACATTAAGTTCCTTAGTGCATTTTGAAGAACTCTTTGATAAAAAATTGGCACTAAGCTATTGTTTAGCACTGCCTTTCACCCACAAACAGACGATCAGACCGAGATGGTCAACCGAACTCTTGGTACACTTCTCCAAGGTGCCATAGGAAAGAAATTAGTAGAATGAGATATTAAACTTCCACACTTGGAATTCGCCTATAATATAAGTGTTCATTCCTCCACTTAGAGGACGCCTTTTAAGGTGGTATACGATTTCAACCCTACCACTTAACTAGATCTTTTACCACTCCCTATAAAGTCCCTTACCAACCCTGTGGGAGCTGATAAAGCCAACAAGGTCAAACAATTACACGAGCAAGTTAGAAACGCCATACAAAGGAAAAAACAAGTTGTACGCTGAGAGAGCTAACAAGGGGTGAAAGAAAGTGATATTTAACAAAGATGATTCAGTATGGCTTCACCTTAGAAAAGAACATTTTCTAAATAAAAGAAAATCAAAACTCCTTCCAAGGGCAGATGGTCCCTTCAAGGTATTGGAGCACATTAACAATAATGTGTACAAATTGGAGTTACCAAGAGAGTATGGTGTATCGGCAACCTTTAATGTTCAAGATCTCTCCCCATACATGGGAGATGAAGACAAAATTGAGGAGGATGAACCTCTAGATTTGAGGTCAAATCTTTTTCCACTTGAAGAGTATAATACACCTAGGAGACCAGTGACACATTCCTAAGGCATTACACAAAACCTTCATAATCTCTAATCTCTATACTAACAGTTATTCTATTTTTGCAGGAGAAGGCCACTGGATTGGTCGAAATTGAATGCTTATAAAAAGCACTTCAAAGGCTTATCCTGGAAGCCCAAACACATATTCACTTGGAAAGCCGAAGGTGGACCACTTCAAGCTAAAGGTGGAATTTGTCTTCCCTTGATTGAGATTGTGTAATTTTTCTTTTAAATTTGGATTTGGTGCAAACATTGGCCTTTTAGTTGTAACAAACTTTATAATCATACATTAGATTGAATGGTTCAGATTAGATTGAATGGTTATGTTAGATAGTAGTAAGGTTAATGTTTACCTAAATCTTCTTGCACTCGATTAACCATCCATCAAGCACAAACTCATGAATGCATCCAAGAAAGTCCAATCCACTTGAAGAAGGGAGGAGCGCACCACTTAAAGAACAAGAAAGGCTTGGCCCATTTGTGAAGGAAGCGTGTCTATTTTGAATTCAAATCTGAAAATTGAACACCCTACAAGGCTCGAGACAACTTTTCATACATAGAAATTATCTCCACGATCAATTGGAAGAGAGGAGCGTCCATGTAGCGACCAAGATCAACTCAACGAGATCTTTCCATCTTTTTTGTAAATCAACTGAAACCCTCACCACCTTAAAATTACATATCATCACTTTTGGTGGTTGTTTTCTTCAATTTTTGATATATCAATATACACCGGTAAGTTCTCTCTAGAACTCGAAGAGCATTGACTCAAGGTAAGACCTTGGTTATTCTTAACCGAGTAGAGTTGTGTCTCCAAATTATTCTCCAAGTGCGTGGTTGCTTGAAGACTCTTATCATCACATTATCTTGCTCTTTCTAAGACCTTAGAATAGAGAGAAAAAGTGACCATACATTGTGTCGTTGCAAACTTCTTTGGAATGTTCCATTCTCTGGAAGGTGCCTTAATTCCTTTTTGAGTTGGTTAGGGATTGTTTACATATTTTTTAAAATTTTATTTTACAACATTTTTACACGAAATTTTCAGGAGCTATTCTTCACTTATAACATTTTGTTTAAAAAGTGGGGGACATTTTCAGGCGGGGACATTTTCAGGCTTTACTCGACTCGCTCATCTTATTTTACAATATTTTTACACGAAATTTTTAGGAGCTATTCTTTACTTATAACATTTTGTTTAAAAAGTGGAGGACATTTTCAGGCGGGGACATTTTCAGGCTTTACTCGACTCGCTCATCTTATTTGTTATCCCTATATCTATTTAGACAACTTTTCCTGTTTCGAAATAATGAAGTTGGAATTTATTTATTTTAAATAATACACAGCCATCTGTCACAAATTTCTCCAAGTTTTTATGATATGAGTGGATTTGTGTGAGAAAAAAGCATTTCCACTTGACCTCCATATGTCAACCAAAGAGATTTACAAGTAACAGCTTATAAAGAGGAAAGAAGAAAGCCAGTTTTTCAACTCTAACGCAAATTACTGTAGTCAATAAATCAAAGCAGAGATTTAATCTAATCTAACTTTCAGATTCTCCGAACTCTTCGAGTAGCAAGCTTCGTTTCTTCTCCCGGCAAAGCCTTGTCCCACTTCAGAGGAAATGGCGGCTTCTTATTTTCCTTGTTCATACTTCTCAGCATGTATCTTGGCGTCTCAACTGAATATGCCCCTGAAACTGATTTCCTCAAGCTCCCAAGCTTCCTGGAGCTGCTTCTTTTCACAGATTCAACTGTTACTCCAAGATTATAGCCAGTCTTTCTCTCCGGCGATTGATCCTTCTTCCTCTTGAGCCACTCGTTTCTCCGGGCAGCGTACTCTTCGTAAAATCTTCCCCTCTCGAAAAGGGAAGTCGCAGTGGCACTTGAGGGATAAACAACTCCAGCATTTTCAGATTCTCCCTTCCCCAGTTCTGTGCGAACATCATTCGCCAAAGCTCGTAGCTCCGACGAGATTGTTTGATATTCGGGTCGAAGCTCCAGATCGTTTATAGCCCATGATCGATTTGGTTTCTGAGACTTTGTCAAAGATCCTGCGTAGAAACATGAAATCAAAACAGTGATAATAAAATTTAATCTTCACAATTAGTGAGGAGGTTGCCGGTCTCCGGAACCGTACCAGGTGGTGTTTGGATTGAAGTAGATGTCGTGCTTGACCTGAGGACACGGCGAGGTCGAAGCCTGATGGGTGATTTGGCCAGCGGAGGTCTGCGATCTGCTTTCATCTTCGACATTGATAGCATCCAAAGAGAGGGAGAGAGTGCTTCCTTTTTTGTGAAACGGATCATGTGAATAATTGCGAGGTTTTATCGGGTTTGAATTAGAGACTTGTAGGAGCGTCCCCAACGGTCATATTCTTCATGGGACGGTCCAGATGATTCCAAGCTTAGCCGCGTCAACGTTGGCAGATTTGATTGCCATATTATGATTTTCGAAAATTTGAATGGGTAGCCACTATTAATGGACCGAAGCAAGATCATTAGTGTGGTTCGGGTGGGTTTGAAAAGATTCAAATTTCAAAAATCCAAAATATTATAACCCAAAGGCCAACATGGGCCCATGCCCAAGTCCCTCACCCAAAAACTACAACCAAATCCTTTGTAGGGTTGATGTTTGAAGAGTTAAAAGTATTTATTTGAGGATTTAAACTCTATTTTGATGTTTGAATTAGCTATTTTTACATCAAGACAAATTTTAAAAACAACCTTAACAAGATTCAATCTATTCTAACTACATTTGGGCTTCTTGAATTTTAAAAATCATGGGCCGGAATGAACCGCTGCATTCACTTGGATTGGGCTCTGGACCAAGTATCGACAGTGCGTGATAATGAGCACTGTTGCGGCGGTGGAATTCGAAAGCGTGGGATATCCATCATCCGGGAAGTCAGCAACAGTGGCGAAGTATCAAACGTTATGGGCGAAGACTATTTCTGTTCTTCTTTTTCTTTTTCTTTTTTATCAGAGGATTTGGTGAAGAAGAAGAGAACGACATAAAATTGAACATTTTTATCCGTGTCCGCTTGTCTCTCTGGGTTATGGGTCGTCTTCTTCTTTCTCTTCCTCCTCCCTTGTGGATTACCCTTTGTTTTTTGGCTTCTCTTCGAGGTCTCTTCGCCACCGGCGCCAAACCCAATCATACCCCCCATTTATTCACTCCTATTAATCGCGATCTTTACCATTCCAGGTCTTCTCTTTTGTTGTTTCAACGTTGATCTTTACTTTTTCTTCGTCTTGTTTAAGAATATTTGATGATTTAGTCTTTTTGGGAATCAAACATATAATTTACTCGATCTTTAATGATTTCTCTTTTAGTTATTTTCTGAGCTTCATCGCTGGGATGATCTTGATCTCAAGTATTTTCCTGCTGATGAATATGCTCTGTTATTTTGACTTTAAGTTACTCGTAATCTACTTCAAATCACAACCATGTTTTAAATATTAGCTGATCCTGGAGCGTACGAATTGCAGTCATTTTATTCGCATTCCTTTATTAAACTCAATCTATAATGTTTATGCACTGTGATTTGCAGCGTGGATTTGATGAAACAGATACAGGCTTTGGTTCATCGTCATCCAGATAAACTCACTGTAAATTGTTGTCAGATTTTTATGTTTATTCGTTTTATCCATGGATTACTTATGGTTTATTGTAACAGATGGAGACAATTAAATCTGCAAATAAAGGCTACCAAGCTAAGATTTCAATAGTTACTTATGGACAAAAGAGGATAGAGGGTGACGAAACTTCAAAGATTCGGATACTTTTGGTAAGTTCTTGTTAAACTCACTGACTGTGCTCGTACCGTTTGTGCAACGAGTTAGATTTTTTATGTCGAATTTCGGGAGTAAACAATTGAAAGAAGTCTTCATTTATTTGCTGATTGAATTCAAATGCAGCACTCGTATGCTTCCAAGTACATATTTTGATTTTATGATCGAGTGAATAAAATATCTCAGATTGGTAATTGCTGGTGTTCTTGACAGATGATTCCTCCTTGTCTTCCAGAGTTTTGGGCAGCATGGAAGGGAGCTCATAACAACTGAACTTGCTTTAAGGATCCTGTCAGTTTTGAGTGAAGAACAGTTTTTACCCACCATGGATCCAACTTCCTTAAATCACACCCTTTACAATCTTGTTATAAAGGTATATTGTCAAAAATGTTTTACTACAAATTTATGCCAAATTAGCTCAATTTTGGTTGAAACGAGTGCTTAAATGTGAAGAATGGTCTCAACTTCATGAACTATATACTTTTTTTACAAACTAGGCAGGTCGGGTAACATACTCAAGTGTGTTCAAACTTAATAAATGCATCGATGAATCAAATCTGAAGAAATACAAGTCTTCCTCTGGGTCATGTTTCTTCATCTCATTGTATATCTGATGTGATTTGTATTTGGAACTCGAGTGACTATCAAAAACTATTGATGCAATTTCTTCAAATGTTTATGCTCATATATGGGAGGAAAACTGGGAGTTTTATGTCTTATTGACTTTCGACTGTCCACGGCCATCATTTGTCAGGTGGTGCCAATGGAAAATCCAAATGGACGGAAGCTTGTCGAAGAAGGAGATCTTTGTGAGAGGAGAAATGGTCATTGCATTTGTTTGAGTGAATTGATATGTCAAAATCAATTGCGTTTTCACTGAAACTTGTGTTAATATTTTTTGAGGCAGGAAGAGGAGTTGATCTCAACAGGAATTGGAGTGTTGATTGGGGTAAAAAGGAAAAGGTTTGTTATCCCCTTCCTTAATGTCTGTGCATGTACATCAAGGCATTCATCTTTGGTCATTAAGTTCCATTTTTCCGAGTAGGCAGATGCAGAGCCTTTATTTAGTGTGCTTCATTGTCTTTTGTTTGTTTTCTCGAGTGCAGGACTATGACCCTTACGAGGAAAATCCAGGACAAGCTCCTTTTAGCGAGCCTGAGACTCAAATGATGCGGAAACTCGCCATATCATTTGATCCGCACATATGGATCAACGTTCACTCTGGAATGGAGGTAGGTTCATCTGCAGTCTATGTCACAGTTTTTGTTGTACAAATGGCATTGATCTGGGCTGCTTCTGTCTAGGCTATGTTCATGCCATATGACCATAAAAACACAACTCCTGGTGGGCTATCTTCACAGCAAATGAGAAAATTGCTTGAAGAACTGAACAAACAGCATTGCCAAACACGCTGCATGATCGGATCTGGAGGAGGTTCTGTTGGGTAAGTATCACCACCATGGCCATAAATGACTTTAATCATCTGTGACTGATTATGATGAGTTTACGAATATATTCTCGAGTTGAAGCACACCAGTACAAGTTCAAATTTCTACCAAATTATTTTAGGTATCTGGCTCATGGGACAGCTACAGATTTCATGTATGACATTGTAAAAGTGCCTATGGCTTTCACATTTGAGGTCTGTCAAGCCTTTAATTTTTATATTTATTACTTAGAACAAACGTGCTTCTATGCACTCATCTGCAGTAGCCATGATTGTCAGATATATGGCGATGCAGCTGCCTCCTCAAAAGACTGTTTCAAAATCTTCAATCCCACAGATCTCAATATCTTCAATGTAAGGGATTCTACTTTAAAATTGGTGATTAACTCTATCACCTTTGCTTTATAAAGAACTGGATTGGCTTTCTTCAGAGAGTTGTCAGTGATTGGACCGCTGCATTTTTCACGATCTTCAAATTGGGTCCACGGCTGCTCGCTGAGGTCGAAGCGAAGGATCCTATGTCAGACTCAGACAAATGGGTATCAATAGACGAGTATTTGGAAGGGTATTTAATGGAGAGGAGTAGTAGATATGGAAAGAAGATAGAGGTGCTTGAACTAGGAATGCAGGAGATTAGAACCTATTTTAGGTTGTTTTTGTTGTCCTCTGTTCTGTTATTGTTCATGTTCTGTTCCAGAATTTCAAAAAGCAAGTTTAGCAGACCCATTGTTTCTGCCCTTCCTTTTTGATTTTTGTCTGTTGAGGATGACACGAGTTAAGTATGTTTTCTATTTGAATTCGAATATAGAAATTTCATAGCATGTTCTTAGGACCGGATATTTAAAGAGGGGTATGATAGGAATACTCAAGAATTTGATGATAATTGGATTTTAAATCCGTTTAGTAAACACTTGCATCGTAACTCGTCTAAGAGTTCTTCAATTACCAGGTATAGGAAACTTATCCTTCAACGTTTACCTATTGAGGACTTGAACCACGTTGTATTATTTCTGTTTCTAACATTTGCTTCACTAATTTTTTGATTTTATCTTTTTGTATAATCGAATATCTGTATGACCTTACATTCACAGGAGTTGCTCCCGCTTTAAGCACGATATTATGCTTATGTTGTCGACTAGAAGGTAGTCCAATCGGCATTAACAGAACTTCCTCATATTTCAATAACAGTTCAGCTACTCCTGCCTTCTATTGACACTGTATCGTCTTTTCATTTTTCTCTAAACTCTCCACATGTATTAATATAGTTTGGTTTTCCTTTTTCACACTTTTACTTAAAAGAAATAGGTTTTCTATCTAAGCTCGGGTTTCCTTTTATTTCCACCACTTTCTTGTCAACCTTCTACTTCATTAGCTTCCTTTTCAAATTAACACGCATGTCTCCCATTGACTTTAACCACATCATACTCAATATCACATTGGTATTTTTCTATTCAATTGAAAGGAATTCATCCATAATATCTAATTGGGCAACTCAAGTAACAAATTCTTACACATACCTGATCCTCTCAACGATTTGTCATTACCCATCGATATTCGTACTTTGTTGTGTTCTGAATGGGTAACTTCATCTCATGAACTATGATTGCTATGAAGTTATGAGTCGCTCCATTATCAATCATTACAACTTGTTCTTTGCCGCTAATTCTTCCTCTTAGCCTTACTGTCCGTATTGTAGGTATTACCATAATGGAGTTTACTGACAACTCCATTGTGTCCGGGATTGCTCGATCCTCCAATTCTCCCACGGGGTCAACATTCCCTACATTCATATCTTCAACTTCTCCATCTTCCATTATCAAAACTTGTTGCTTTTTTTTTTTTTTTTGCACTGATGTCCAACACTAAATTTTTCATCACACCTGTAATATAATCTTTTCTCTCTCCTTATCTGCATTTCAGCCTCTGTCACCTGCTTTTTGGGAACCTCTGTATTGAAGATTCTCTGTCGTGTCATTAAGCTCTTAGGAATAGTTCGATTGTTAATGTTTACTATTTCTTGATTCTGACTAGGAAAATATGCACCAGAGAGTTTTTATTCTCTATAATATGTGAAAACTACATCAACTCTCTTGACTCGAAGGCTTCATTAATCTCACATCACCCTTAATTTCATTATTCAAGCCGTTAAAAAAAGCCCTCATTAACACTTCCTCCAGGATACCGATCAAGTTGGAAATGAGTGTCTCAAATCTTGTTCGATACTCTTCCACCGACCCCTCTTGCTTTAGTGTCAACAGTCTATCGCAGCTTGACTCTTCTTTCATTACCCGAAATTTTTCTGTCAACAATTGTTTCAGTTCTATCTATGTTCTAAAGGGTCGAGCTCTATTCTCCCATTGAAACCAGGATAGTGCTAGTCCTTTAAAACAAACCGTTGTTGCTTCAACTTTCTCCTCTTCTGATAAGTGATTGATAGAAAAATAATGCTTTGCTCTAAAAACCAAATTCTCGACATTGTACCAGGAAAAAATCAGGAGTTCGAGTTTTCTTGGAAGATAATCTCTTGTTGCCACTGTAAGGCCATTATCATACCTTTTAGGGCTTCTTTCTTCCGATGAATCAGGCATTTTTCCCGAACTCTGAGTTTGCCAATTTTCCGATCATACTATAAGTTTCGCCAACTGCTCCTACATCATCAACATTGTTTTTTCTATAGCGGAAATCTTCCCAATTTTTTTGTAACTCTTTTTTCGCTTCGCCTAATTCTTTCTGCCAATCCCCCGTTGCCTCTTTATGCGCTTCTGCCCTCGTCGACATCCTTCGCATTACTCAGGAGTGTGCTCTGATACCAAATTGATAGGAACACTCGAGATCTTTATTCAAATCCGAAAGTAGAAATACAAAAAAGAATTACAGTCTCAGGGTTATTCGAGAGTCCCAACCATTCCCTATACTTCTCACAACAACTACTAACCGTCCTCTGCAACTCCCCTTCCTTTTATTTCTTTTCCCCCTTCTCCCTTAACTGCCTAAATCAATTACTTATTTGTCAGTTAAGGACAGCTATCTTCCTCCACGTTCTTTTTCCTCCTCGAATAAGTAATCCTAATAATCAGGGTACTCATCTTGGATGATATCTCCTCCAGTAAACAGTATCAAACAAACAAAGTTTAAACACTAATGAAAATACTTTCAATTCACCCTCGAAATTGATTATTTATGGATACATCATACATTGTGAATGCGAAATATTCTACTCTTCATTGTGTTTTGGACGTAAAAAGGAAATTACTTACAAAAGGAAAAGGAGCAAGTATAGAAATCGTGTGCTTCAACAAAATGGATCTGCTCTCACCGGGATCCAATCTGGTGTTGATCGTGTGTTGTTTTTGGGTTCTTTTATCAAGTGAGGAGAAACGGACTTGGCAGAAAATCATCATTTCCCGGCAACATCCAGTTTCCACCATGAAAATACTTCACATGGTATCACATCGGAACTCAAAATTTCAGAGCTGGGTGCCAATATATACAGTATCGATGATCAATATATTAAAGCTGACTTGTAAGTATATATCTAAAGGGCTCAGGCAACTGACCTCAAGGCTGTTAAAGTATTGATAGCAATAGAATCAACATGTGAGCTATCTCCATCATTCGCGTTTGCCAGCGCGTACCGTCTAATGATGTGAATCCTAATGTATTATTGTTCTCTTAGGGTGTTCTTCATGTATCTCAGTCCAGATCGTAACATCGCCCTAGCTTTTTTGTCAGGCTTGCACCCAGACAAGATCATTTCTTCATACACTGATGGTACCTGTACCCAACCCGCAAAACATTCAAGAACAGCAAAAAAAACATATTATCTGATTTCCTGAATTCAAACATGGAAATAAGTAAACGCACCAGAAAGCTATAAAACCCAAAATTAAAAATAATGTGACAAACTTGTTTATGAAGAACAACAGGAGAAAGATTCTTTATTCCTAACCTTGTTAAATTTATCAACCCGAATAAGAGCTTTCATTAGTGTAGTGTATGTAACCACATCAGGTTTCACACCCTGCAATACAGTCAAATATGGCAGGTAATTTCGCCATACAAATTGTATATTGACAAGAAAAAACAATTGGCAATAATTGCTGCTAAAAACTTTACTCACATTCTCCTTCATATATTGTAAAACTGCAAAGGCTTCTGCATCTCTTCTGTCCTCACCAAATGCATTAATTAATGAATTAAGAGCCAAAAGACTGGGGTTTAAGCCCTCTGCTCTCATAACACGAAATGCATTTACTGCTTCTTCGGATAGACCCTATCAAAATATTAAAATGGAAAACTATCACACGCACGTTCAAAATGTAATGACCACAAAATATATTCATAGTTTTACAGGAAGACAACCACTTAAAAGGCTGGTCAACATAATAAAACAAAAGTAAAGAGCTGAAAACTTAAATGAAACGGGCTAAGGTGGTTCCAATTCACATTCATTTTTCAAAGAAGGGGAGATAATTTTGAGGAACAATCCGTTTGAGCATATCTCAGTTTTGTGAAACTGTAGATATGTTTTTCCATAAGGTTCCATATTTGCTAACAAAGAAGAGGTAATCGTTACACAAGCATATTTTGGGGTCATGGGAGAGGCATGACATGGGTACAGAAAACTAATGAATTGGAAAAAGGATCTAGACAAAAGGAAGTGAAAAAGAAGAAAAAACTCTCACAATTTGGAACAATACATTAATAAGTTTGCGCATAAACTCCTAAAGACAGAAGGAATAATGATCCATGGTTATCGTAAAGTGGTTTCATACAAGGAAAAGTAATTTCGATTCCAGAAGTATACAATATATGTGAAAAAAAAAAAGAAGAAAAGGAAAATCTTGGTAGCCGGGGATAAAATGCAATGAATTTACTTTATGCAGAAGAAATAGAAAGTCACAAACTAAAGCCTTAACTAGAAAAATGACGAGATTTGGAAAATTGGAGGCGTACCCTTTGTGCATAAGCATTTATTAGAGCATTGTACATGGTAGAGGACGGTTTCAACCCGCCAGATTTCATAACTTCCAAGCACTCGATTGCATCACTAAATCTCCCTGACTGTCCATATATATTAACAAGAGTTGTATATGTTATTACATTTGGAAGTAATCCCTGACTCTGCATTTTTCCCAACAAGTTTTTCACCTCTTCCCACTTTTCCTGCTCCCCAAAAGAGTTAATCATGATATTATAAGTAGTAGCACAAGGAGAGTAACCACGTTGCTGCATCTCCTCAAACAATTCTGCTGCCTTATCATGGTGCCCCGCCTTACAATGGCAGTCAACAAGGGTGTTCCATGTGACAGTATCTGGTTGAATTTCCTCTGATAGCATCTGCTCAAATGTTTCCATTGCATGCTCAAGACAATTGAACTTTCCAAAAGTATCAATCATGACATTGTAGAAATGCCTATCCGGTTTAACCCCACTACTTTTCATTTCCCTTAAAACCTGAAATGTTTTTTGCCACTCGCCTCTATCCCGATAGCAAGCTAAAATTCTACTAAAAACAAATGAATTAGGTTGTACATTTCTAGCTTCCATTTCTTTTAACACAATTCTTGCACTTTCCCACCTACCAACATTTGCATAAGCATCTATAAGAAGACTGTAAGTGTGCTCATCCGGAGAGACTCCACTCTTTTCCATCTCAGACACAATTGACTCAGCATCTCTCAGTGATCCCGTTTTGACATATCCTTTAAGTAATGCATTATATGCCTTAGTCCTCGGTTTCAATCCTCCTCCTTTCATTTCCTCAAAAATTGCCTCTGCTTCCACTGTTCGACCAGTATTTCCCAACGCAGACATAATTGCAACAAACGTTGCGGTTTTGGGACTCAACCCACTGGCTTGAACCATGGCCAGGAAATTTATAGCTCGACTTGGATCGCCAGCTCTTGCAAAACCCACAGTTATGTCATTAAGGAGCTGGCCGTCTAGTTCAATCATATCAGACTCAATCTCGTCGTAAAGCTTTTGCAAAACAGCAGAATCAATCTTGTTCGTGCGCGTTAGGGATTGAATTATCAAACTGTAATTCACGAAATCCGACTGGAAACCATCTTGGCGCATCCTAGACATCAAATTGAGTGCCTTTTCTAGGTCATCGTTACGTGCACATGCACCAATCAGTGCATTGTACGTTAATGGGGTTAGGGTTTGCCTCTGGGACAATAAGAACGCCTCGTAGAGCTTTTCTGAACGCCCAAGTGCGTGAATGAGAATCGAGTAGAGCAATTCGTACGAGAAACAGAGATTATGCTTTTGGAGCCACGTGACGACGGCATATGCTAGTCCAATAGAAGAAGAAGAGGAGCAGAGAGATTTCAGGAGAGAGTGCCAGAGTGGAGCCGGCACGGCCCGATACAATTCCGCTAGCTGGAACTCTGTTAAATTGAGCGAGGTGGGAGATGCGAGGTTCGAGTCTACGTCCGAGTTCAAAGAAGACTCGGGAGAAGTTCTGCTAGAGGATAGTGAATTCGAGAGAAAGTTGAGGAGAGGAGTGAAGTCGTAACGACGTTTCTGCAGACCAACAGAATCGTTTTCGTCGACTTCTAGCGGTTTGGATGAAGAGAAACAAGATTCCCCGGAGGTCGTCGAAACAGCGGCAATAGTGACAGAAGCGACGGGAAGTGGAAGTTGTAGGATGTGACGGCGGAGAAGAAGTGGACAGATAAACTGAGTCGTGGGGAAGTAATTGGAAAGCGTTGGCTGCACAAGAAGCATGATACTGACCACTTCACTCAGAGAGAGAGAGAGAGAACTGAAAATGCAGAGTAAGGTTATTCTATCAGTTAGAAGAACGGGTGTTTAGGAGTGGAGGCAACGTACCGAAAGGGATGAACCCAGATTCTATTCTGGAGTGTGCGTTTGTATCCGATAACTTCCCACGTCATCTCTTTATAGATTATCCCCTCCCCCTAAAACCTTCTACTCATTTATGCAAATTTTCTTACTTTTTTTGGACAATACCATCTTCATACGTCAATGCATAATTTGACTTATATTCTTGATTTTCTAACTCATTTTCGTTGGATTTAATTTTGTAAATCGAATTCTATAAACTCAAACATGTATTCCTCATCATAATCATAATCGCCCAGATGAAATAGTTGCCAAATGTACCATGAATCCTGCAATCACCTTAATTGTTAGTTTTCGTAAGGTGTTGTCAAGTTCGAGATTAGTGGCTTTAATTGTCACACCTAGCCAACAACATTCAGAAAACTACTCTAGTTTCCGGTTCGCTCTGATACCAACAGTGTAGCGCCCCCTAAGTCATCTTCGGACCCGAGTCGCTAACTATACCCTTACTCATAAAATCGAACAAAATTCATATAAAATTTAAAACTTTATTCCTCAATTTAAAACGACATAATTGAAAACGTTTAAAAACAATGCACCGAAAGACTCTAACCAAAATCAATTTAAGTGAAATTTCAAGTTTTAAAACAATAACAGTGATTTTCGGTCGACCTCTAAACTTTCAATCGACACTTGACTCGTTCTACACAGAGGGGTCAACACCTATATACACAGGTCGGCACCTCGTCAGTTTCTGTTTGCATAAGTCAACACCTGATTACACCGATCGACACCTCTATGCTCACTTCACTAACGGGTCGACACCTGCTTTCATAGGTTGACACTTTAATCCTTTTTGTTTGCCTCGGTCAAACCTTGCAATCGACACCTCTACCATTTTTACACTACTAGTCGACATCTACACACACAGGTCGACACCTAGTTGGTTTCTGTCTCCGTAGGTCGACCCTCGCGGTCGACGTCCGCCTAGTTCGGTAGACACCTACACGTGCAGGTCGACACCTTACACTAGTAGCCTTAAATAAAACACTTCGAACACCGGAAAAGAAAACAAACAACAAAACATTTCAATCATTTAAAATCAAACGTGGATTTTTATACCATAATCTCCCAAATGATTTCAAAATATAACTATACATCCTTTTGACTACTAGCGTTTAAAAATCCATCTTTACAAATGAAGAAAATCCACAGTATAGGGCAATGTAATGCCCATATGTATAAATGTACACACGCGCCACTAAAATCGCTCGAAACGTTCCTTAAAAACCCCACCATACCAGTCTAACTCCACCAGTCGAGTCGCCCTAACAAACTCCATCTGCCAGTACATGGTAGTGCGCCGCCAATTGTCCGCTACTCTTGGTTAGTCTCGGGAAACTCACCCTCCTGATCAACGACACCTACACCACAGAACACATGTCAGCCTAAGGCTTAGTAAGTAGTGCGATATGAAATATAAAACCGACAATGCAATCTTATCACATGCAGCCTCTGCACTCTCACTCGAGTTGTCGTAACCTGTGCTGCATTGTACAGTCGCACCAGGGTGAGGCTGGACTCCCTCGCCACACCACCCCCTAACACGTCGTCATCGTCCCGTCAGATAAGTAGTGTATGCATGTGTGTTGCCTTTTTGGCCTACATCATAGAACATTAAGGATTATGTTGTATATTTATGTATGTTTCCTTTATTTATGCATTATGTTCTTAGAAAATTGTCGAAAATGAATTATAACTTTTCAAGCATGAAAGAAAGAAAATGACACAAAATGTACAAGTATGATACCATATACCTTTGAGGGAAGTGATCCGCCCTTCAAACAAGCATGAGAATTGTATGACTCAAAAAAAGTCATCCGCTTCCCAACTAGTATGAGGATTGTTATGTACCTTTAAGGGAAGTGATTCGCCCTTCAAACGAGCATGAGAATCGTATGATTTGGGGGAAGTGATCCAGCCTCAATCTAGTATAAGGATCGTATGAAACAAGAAATAGAAAATGAAAACGAAAATGAACGAGCATGTAGAAATTGCATATGTTAGGATGTATATGAAATGCTTCCATTTTCATTTATGCACTACTTGCTAAGCATTAGGCTTATAGTTTGAGTTTTGTGATGTAAGTGAAGAGGAGCTAAACGGTGAGTTACAAGAAATTGTTTAGGACTAGGAGGTGTAGTTGAAGGAGTGCATCTATGGCAATGACCTGGTGATTTGTTTGGGCGATTTTGATCTGTGGGTGGGTATGTGAGTGTTTGGCTTAACCTATTGGTTAAATGTTTTAATAAAAATGCATTTTATCATGGAAATGTTTTGTATAGAAAAGGATGGATTTGAAAATGAATATGGTATGATTTGATGGATAGATAGTTTTGAATAAAAGTAGATAGATTTTTACGAAAATGATATGCTTTGTTGAAAGGTGTAAAGATTGGATTTTAGTTTGTATGAATGGAGGATTTCTTGGGAAATTGAAGTGATGGGTTTTTGGTTTTAAGTTGGAGGTTTTTATGAAGTGTTAATTTGGTTTGAAGCAAGAAAAAAGGGAAAGAGAGAATTGGCTGAGCTAATGCGCATGCAGGATGTGCGTGCGTGCGCGGCAAGAACAGCAAGCGCGAGGTGCACCCGGGAAGCGCCCAGTTGATCGATTGCCGTACGGGCGCGATTGATCGCCGTATGTTGAAGTTGCATGACGAGTGAGCAAAGAGCTTGCCGACCGATCGGCGCTTGGCTCCCGATCGATCGACTAGGCGTTAGTTGGTACTGGGGCCGCGCGTGCACCCAATGGACGATGCGCGCGCCGTGCATGAGGATCGCGCGGTCCCGTAGGATATGATGCAATCGTCGATCGATCGCGGTCATGGCCGATCGACCAGCTGATCGATTTTGATGGTGCAGTCAGCACCTGAGAAGGTGTTGTTCGGTCGGCGTTCTTTGCCAACTGTTTGGTCCAGAGTGCGCGTGCGTACCAAATGAGCGACGCCCGCGCGGCGTGCTAAATGTGGATGTTTTTTTTTTTAGTTTTCATTTTTAAACCTTTTTTATTTCAACTTTGAATGAGTGTTTTAAACATGTTTTAAGAATACCTCCCACTTATTTTAAAGGGTTTAAACGATACAAAAACTGCTTTAAAAGTTTTAAAGAAAAGTCGAAGAATTTTATGTCGAAAATGTTTAAAAAAAAAAGGACAGCTGTAACACCCGAAGTTTTCGTAGTCAGAATCGACAGCAAAAAATTTATACCATTAAGTAAACGATTATTTTGAAACTAATGGACAAGAGAAATTTATAAAAATTCAGCCAAAAATGGACCGAATAATCGTTTGGTTAAACGATTAGAGGTTAAGGGTGAAAAAGTAATTAAGATTAATTATCTCCCCTCCCCCATGTTTCTTCTTCCTTCCCCCCGCGAAATCCCCTCCCCTTGGTGATTTCTTCTCCCCTCTCCCACGCGAAACCCTCCTTCGGTGACCTTCCTTCTAGCGACGATCCCTCTCTGTTTCGCCTCCGTTTCTTCAAATTTAAGGTATGTTTTGGTTAGTTTTTAGTAGGTAGTTAGTCTTTTAGTGATTTTGAGTGTTAAAAGTGAAGTTAGGGAGAGTTATAAGATAGTTTAGTGAACCCTAAAGGGATGTACGAATTTTTGAGGTTATAAACGATTTTTATTCGTCATTGGTGTTTAAGCATTAGGAAAGGTTAGATTATAGACTTTTATGTAAAGAATTGGGCGTTTGAATAATCGAGAAACTCAGATTGCAGAACGGTTTCTCTTCAACCAAATTTGGCTAAGCTATGGATGTTGGATTAGAAAATGGATTAGACCATTAGAAACTAGACGTCCTAAGGAGTCCGTAGCACTTTGAATCGTCAAAATCGGACGAGTATTGAGTGAGTTATGGGTTTCTGAATTTGGTAGGGAAATGAGTCGAATTTTGGGTTTAATAAGAGTTTATGACTTCCATGTTAGAATTTCATGAGTTGGACGAAGTAGAATTAATGAATGTGTAATTTTTATAGGTTCTCCGATTTGCCAGTTTAGTGTACGACTTACGAGCGATTTGCTAAGAACGCCAGATAAATAGTGTACGTAGGTGTTTTTACCTTCAGGCCTACATCACAATTCGTTAGGTTGTATGCATGCTTATTTTATGTTTTATTAGATTAAGCATCATGGTTTTAAAGTATGAGAACGAAACAAAAATAAATTTTCATGTTTTTACAAAATGAAACAGTAAGTTGTGATATGTGATGAATGAAATGAAAGGGTACGTAAGAAGATAATGAAGGTGGTTGAGTGGCCTTGTCCCGTGAGGTGGACCGCGAGGTGTGTCACTACTTCTCCCGTTTTACGTGGTGACCTTGTCTCGTGAGGTGGACCGCGAGGTGTATCACTTTTACTAGATCGAAGTTAGCCTTATCCCGTGAGGTGGACCACGAGGTGTGTCACCTTGATGTAGTATGTAAAGAAGAACCAAATAGTAAGGTAAAGAATGTGTAAGAAAGAGACGGAATCGAAAGTAGAGACGAAACTGTAAAAACTGCATACAATAGGATATGTATTGTTTTCAGCGTTTATGTTTTATATGTATTACTTACTTATCATTAGGCTAATAGAGAAGTTCTGTGATGTAGGTGACAAGGCGATAGTTGGTGAGTACTCAGAGCATGCCCAGGACTAGGAGGTAGTTGGAGAGGTGCGCTCATGGGACGATCTGGCTAGCTGTTAAGGCGTTTTGACCGTGGTGGGTGTATGTACGAATTTTAAATCGTTTTAATGTGTAAATGGATTTCAAACTTTCAGTAGTCGTTTTTGATGTATAAAGTTGATATTAAAAATTGAGTGGGAGTATAAGATTTGGTTTTTAAACGTCGAGTCGAAACTCTATTCGTTTTATTTAAATGGAGGGTTTTTTGTCAAGCATACTAGTGTAAAGTGTCGATCGATATGCATAGGTGTCGATCGGTATGCATAGGTGTCGACCGAACTAGGTAAATGTCGACCATGAGGATCGACGTACGGAGACAGAACCAAACTTAGTGTCAACCGGTGTGTATAGATGTCGACCTGTATGTATAGGTGTCGACCGGTTAGTGTAAAAGTAATAAAAGTGTAGACCACGAGGTTCGACCTGTAACACCCGGGATTTCTATAATTTGATTTTCGAAAATTTGTATTGGTAAACGGCAGAGTAGTGGTCGGAATCGAAAGCGGATAATTTGTACTAGTAGATAAAAGATTATTTCGAGGCTAATGGGAACGAGAAAATTTTAGGAGTCTGATCGGAAACATATTGAATGACGGTTTAACTAATGGATTAAAGAGTGAGGACAAAGAGATAATTAAGATTAATTCTATTAAATAATATAATTAATTAATTATTAAAATAAAAAAACAGAGGGAGAGAAGAACCCACTATTCGGTGATTTCTTCTCCCCCCGGCACAGAAATCCTCCCCGCCCCATGCGAGAATTCTCCCTTCGGCGATCTTCTCTCCGTCGGGGCAACGCCATCCATCTGTTTCACCCTCCACTACAACGATTTAAGGTAGGTTTGATTATTTTGTAGTTTAGTTTTGGGTTAGAATTAGAGTTTGATAAAATTAGTAGATAGAGATTTAGGGTTTTAGAGTTGGAGTGTTTATTTGATTTGTTATTGATTGTTGTGAGGTTATTGATGATAAATGTGATGGATTGGTGAGGAAATTGTTGAGTTTTGCTGAAAGACCGAGAATGTAGGATTTTAGGCCTAAAACTTATTCTATTTTTGAATTTTCGCCTTAGCTACGGTTGATCGTTTTAGATTCTCTTTTGGTATGTTAAACTAGGTCATTAAGGGAGCGTTTAGCCGCTGGAATCGAGTGATTCCGACAACTGACGCAAAAGTTATGCGCGTTGGAAGTTAGGTTGATTTTTGGCCGAAATTCGGGTTAGGGAGCCTTCTTAGTTGGGATTTGGTTAATTGAGTTATTAGTCGTAATTTTAATACGTGAGATGAGTTGTGAGACGAGTTTTGATGTGAATTGGTATGTGATAAGTTGAGCCTGAAGAAGTGATAGAAACGAGCACCATAAAAAGCTAGGACGCCAAGTAAGTAGTGTTTGCATGTACATTGCCCTTATGGGCCTATACCATAGGACGGTAGGGAACTATTGTGTGTTTTGCATGTTTTTGTTCAGTCATGCATTATGTTTTGAAAAGCGTAACTGTAATAACCCAGAAAGTTCCAGAATTTAAAACATTTTTCCGTTAAAATTTTCGGGAAGTTTTTGCGAAAAGTTTATTTTATGAAACTTAGAATTTAATCCGTAGAAGAATTTGTGAATTTTGAAGTAGGGAGGACGCGATAATAACGGAGATACGAACGATTAAAACATGTGACGGTATTTTGGTAATTTGTAATTAATTTAAAATATTTTTTTTATTAATAAGGTGGAATGGCTTCGGATGGAAGTCATTCCACCCTGTTCTGTCCCGAGGCCGAGAGAGAGCGATTGAGACCAGGAAAGGAAGTTGCTGACGATTGACTGCCAAGGAAGAGATGTCGGTGTGTAGGGTACTCCGACGAGCTGAAGAGAGAAGCTGGTTCGACCTTCCCGCGCTGAAAAACCGAAGGTGAGCCTCCCCCTGTTTCGGTTGTTTCCGAATTCCCGATAGTTTGAGCTCGATTTTTTGGAGTGTTTGGAAGCTAATAGGAGTGTGCTTGAGCCAGTTGTGGCTCAACATTTTTGGCGCCAAACCCGACCGAGAACGGGTGATGAAATCCCTTTGTTCTTTCTCTGTTTTGGTGGCCAAGGGTGTGGTGTCTGCTGTGTTCCTAGCAGTGGGGGAAGAGGTGATCATCGGTGGGTTGTGATGCTCTGATTTAGAGAAGAAAACCGCGAGGGTCTTGTGCTGTCATTCGGGTTTTCTGAGTGGGAAGCTTCAAATTGTTGTTAGATTTTACTTAGTAGGTTGGAATGTGGCCGATTGGTGGGGGACTTGGTGAAATTGGGTTGGAGTTGAAATTTTGGACGTTTGGTGCATAAAATAGGTTCTGTTTTTGGAGATTTTGACGAGGCTACGGTTAATTATTTTAAATTCTATTTTAGTGTGTTAAATTAGATTGTTAGAGGAACGTTTGGCCGCTAGAATCGTTTGATTCTGATAACCGATGCAACAGTTATGCACGTCCGAAAGTTTAGGCCGATTTTCAATCGAATTAGTGACCCGTTTTAGTTAGGATTTCATGGGTTTAGTTGGGAGATGTGATTTTTAGCATGTTTAATGAATTTTGATGCGAATGTTGATGAGTGATTGTTTATGTCTAAGTTTAACTAGATTTTTGGTGAAGTCGTGCACGAGGAAAGCTTAGGACACCAGGTAAGTAGTACATGCATGTAATTTGCCCCTGTGGGCCTACACCAAGGAACATTAGGATTGTGTGGTTGATTGTGACATGTGTGCATATTGTTTGACATACATCATGTTTTGAAAAGGGTACGAAAATAGTTTTGAGCATTGTTTTGAGTAAGTGGTGGTGAGACGCATGGCGGTAGTACCGCGGATCTTGCTCAGGGAGTGGGCCAGTGTGTAACCAACTGCTAATTCCGCTCGGGGAGTGGACCGACTCGGCCGTCACGCGACGTGTATGTGTTGATGATGAGGATGATGGACAGTAGCGCTGCGGATCCTGCTCGGAGAGTGGGCCGGTGCATCACTAATTGCCAATTCCGCTTAGGGAGTAGGCCGGCTGGGCTGTCGCGAGACATGTGAGTGTGGCAACTGTGGCCTCGTTGCTGGAGAGATCGGGATGGTGGCGACATATCAGGGTGTAGTATGGCACGAGGTTTTCCCTTACCGTGGTGTGCTTACTGGGAGATGGCGCGTGTGTGTGGCTTGTAGGCTTCGTTGCTAGGGAATCCGGGATGGTGGCGACATGTTAGGGTGTAGCGTGGCGCGAGGTTCACCCTTACTCTGGCATGACTGCACTACGCATCACAGATTGTGACAACATGAATGTGAGTGTAGAGACTGCATGTGATAGGATTGCATTGTCGGATTTACTTTCATATCGCACTACTTGCTAAGCATTGACTTATGCTCTGTGTTCTATGGTGTAGGTGTTGAGGTTTCTGCTGGTGAGATTCGAGAACCCAGTCTTGAGCAGTAGAGTCGTTGGTGGCGTGCGACCGAGATACCAGATGGCAGACTATTAGAGCTACCCGACTTGTGTAGGTGGTGAGTTTCGGTGAGGTGTTCGGGGTTCCTCTTGTGGTACTTTGGGGACCGTTTCGTCTTACATGTACAAATGTGGTTTTTCCTTGTTGTTTGGATAGTTTTGAAGACGCGTATATATATTATATGTATGAACATTGTGTTGCTCTATACTGTGAATTTTCTTCATCGATAGTTGTCAGATTTCTTTCCTTCCACTCTATTTTTCCTTCTGTGATTTTTGGATGAAATTGATTGGAGTACTTTGAGAATCTATATGGTGTATTGTTTGCAGGTGGGGGTTAATAAGTACAGGCGTTACTCTGCCGAATTTTAGAGAGAAAGGCAAGATGTCGGGAAGTTGAACTGAGCGTGCAGGGTGCGCTGATGGGTCAATTACGCGCGCGGAGTGCGCTGCCCAAGTTGAGGCTGCATGCGAGAGTACGCCGCGGCTACAGCATGCGGGGCACGCGACACTATTAGCGCACGCGAGTTGTGCGGCGCCAAGAGTAAATGCGCGCGCGCAGACGTGCGGCGCGAAGGTCGGGTGCGCAAGGCACGCGGCGCTGAAGCCTTAGGCGCGATGTGCGCAGTGTCGGGAGGGCGTTCGTGCTGCGCCGAGGCGGGGCTGCACGCGTACGGGGCCGATCGGGATGTGCGTGCGGTGCCATGTCAGGCCCGCAGGGGGTGCTGCTGCTATCGTGCGAGCGGGATACAGTTGGGCGCATGGCGCTGTGTTGGGGGCACGCAACGCTGAGCCTCGGGCGCGCGATGCTGGGTCTCGAGCATGCGGCGCCGAACCCCAGAGGCACGCGGGGCATGTGCCGGACTCCTTTCCCGAAATTTTTAAGTTTTTGAGATAATTTGAATGATTTATTGGTTTTGGTTCAAAGAATGTAAGCGTTATGCTGCTCGATTTAGAGGAAAGAGGTGTTTCTGAACACTAAATTCAATTAGTAGAAAAAAATTTTTAGGTTGATGAATTTGAAGTATTTTGAATGAATTTTGTATAGTTTGAAGTGTGGATTTAAATTTGGTTTTAAATAAGGGGTTATTCACAAACAAGTAAATCTTCCGCTGTGTGATTTTAAAGTTTTAAAACGAAATAGTTTTGAAATAAAAGAAAATTTTTAATTTTTACGAAATTTTCAAGTACGGATTATAGGTCATGACATGGAGATACATTCCTAGATTGGCTAGATAAAGTTGAAAATCTTTGACTACCACGAATATTCTAACAAAGTGAAGATCTAACTAATTTCAGTCGAACTATCTGGATACGCTATACTTTGGTGGACTAACATTAAGTCATAGAAACAAAGAATAGGAGATGCCCCTATTACTATATGGAGAGTTATGAGAGCTCTCATGAAGAAGAGGTTTGTACCTAGTCAGTACAAACATGACGTATTCCTCCATATGCACAACCTAAGACAAGGACTTTAATCCGTTGAGGAGTAGCTCGTAGAGTTTGAAACCCTTAAAATACGTGGAGACATGGAAGAATCTGAGGAACAAATTATAGCTAGATTCGTACATGGCCTGAACCGAGACATTTCTGATGTAGTAAAGTTACACCCTTCAGAGTTTCAGATGCTGTAGTTTAAATGTCTTTAAAAGTTGAGAGACAAATCAAGAGGAAGAGAAAAACTTGTTTTACCCCTAAGACTACACTCAAGCTTACCTCAAAGTTATCTAAACTCAACAAGACTTTTACTGAGACTAAAGGAAAGAAGTCTTTCCTGCGTAATTGGCCACCTAAAGAATCGAACAGTAAGACTATAGTTATCAAAGAATCAAGTAGTTAAACTATATGAGATAATGTCAGTGGATAAACGGTATGTGAGAATAAGTGCTACAAATGTCATGGTGTTAGTCATTTTATGGTCCAATGCCTGAACAGACGAATTATGATTATCCAAGAGGATACTATAGAGTTTGTAAGTGAGGACGAATAAGAAATAGTAGAGGAAGAAGAGAAAGAAATAAGTGAAGAGGAGAATGATTTAGAAGATGAAGTTGTTCACGCTCCTGATGGACCTTACTCATGGTCAAGAAACGAGTCCTCATTTCTAAGACTTCTAAAAAAGATTGCCAATGAGAGAATATCTTTCATAGTAAATGCATGGTCAAAGACAAACTATGTTCTGTCACGCCCCGACAGCGACACCCTGAAAAACCCTATTGTTTTTGGCTCACTCTGATACCGTAATCGTACACCCTGTAAGACACCAGCTATGACATCCCGAGACTCAACGTGGACTCACTCAATTTAACACCACTCTCATTTTCAAAAGAACATTTGTAAGTATAAAATTTATTTTTTATTTTTTCGACCCGATTCGAAAACGATTCGCGTCCCGAAGAGGAAACGCATAAATCGCCAATATAAAATACGCAGCGGAAAACAACAATTTAAGGGAGTTTTAAAAACGACAAGACATAAAATTTCAGGAGGGAGTCGGACACACGTCCCCCGCCCACTCGAGTTCGGCGTTGCGTGCCCGAGGCCCGAAGTCGCGCACCCCATTGCGCGCTCCCAACCTGGCGCTGTGCGCCCTCGACACGGCGCAACACGCTAGAAATCGTACCTCGTGCGCCCGACCAATGGCGCCGCTCGCCCCCGACACGGCGTCGCGCGCCCCCCCTCCACCTCGGCGCTGCACACCCACTGTCTCGACGCCATCGCATCGCGCAAACTGCTTCAGCGCTGCATGCCCCGCGTACCCTACCTCCGCGCCGCCTGGCCGTGCGCGTGCATTCACTCTCGACGCCACACGACCTGCGCGCGCTTGTAGTGCCACGTGCCCTGCGCGCCCTGCAGCCCTGCTGTGCTATCCGCAGGTGCCCTCAACCTAGTCATCACGCCCCGCACACACGACCAACCTGCCAGCGTACCCTGCGCGCTCGGTTTGACTCCTTGACACCCCACTTTTCTCCCAAAAATTTGACAGAGTAACACTTGCACCTATTAACCCCAACCTGCAAATAGTACACCATATAAGTTCCCAAAGTACATCAGCCAAAACCATCCAGAAATCACCGAAGGAAAAACAGAGTGGAAGGAAATAAATCTAACAACTATCGATGAAGAAAATCTACAATATAGAGTAACACAATGCTCATACATATAATATATACACGCGTCCTCAAAACCACTCGAACAACCAGGAAATCCACATCTAGACACTAAATGTCAGGTAAAATGGAATCGGCCCCAAAATACCACCAGGGAAAAACCCCGAACACCTCACCAAAACTCACCAACTCCACGGGTCGGGTCGTCATAATAGTCCGCCATTCGGTGCCTCGGTTGCTCGCCGCCAACTGCCCTAATGCTCAGGATTGGGCTCTCGAATCACACCAGCGGAAATCTCTGCACCTATACCACATAACAAGTAGTGCGATATGAAAGTAAAACGACAATGCAATCCTATTACATGCAGTCTGTACACTCACACTCATGTTCTCACATTTCCTGCAACGCGTAGTGCAGTCGTGTCAGGGTGAGGGTGAATCTCGCGTCATGCTACACCCTGACGCGTTGCCATTGTCCCAAACTCCCCAGCAACGAGGCCCACAAACCACACACACACGTGTCACAACAGTCCAGCCGGTCCACCCCGTGGGATCCGCGATTGGTGATGCACTGGCCCACTCTCCGAGCAGATCCGCCGTGCCACCATCCATCATCCTCACTGTCAACACATATATGCTGCGTGACGGCCCAGCCGGCCCACTCCCCGAGCAAAATTTGTGATTGGTTGTGCACCGGCCCACTCCCCGAGTGGGATCTGTGGTACCACTGACACGCGTCTCACTATTACTTACTAAAAAACACGCTCAAAATCATTTTCGTACCATTTTCAAAACATGATACATGTCAAACAATACGCACGCTCATCACAATCAACCAATCGCAATCCTAATGTTCCTCGGTGTAGGCCCACATGGGCAAAACACATGCATGCACTACTTACTTGGCGTCCTAAGCTTTCCCGGTGCATGACTTCACTAAAAATCTGATTCAACCTAAACATAATACCAATTCCTATCAAAACTCGTCTAAACATTTAACTCATACTCAAAACCACTATCATTAACTTAACGTACTACAAACTAACCAAAATCGCTCACTAAACCGACTGGATCCAAAACCCGACATAATGTAATGACCTGGAATTTTCTCGGGTTATTTTAGAGTCCAGCGTGAGTTCCGTGAGAGATTTTAACAGACAAATTAATTGGAGGAAAAGTTAGGGGTGAACTCCGAAGAAAATTTCTGAATTTTGGAGACGAAAGGACATGAATTCGATGGATTCTTTAAGAGATTAACACGTGAGCATGATTTGGTAATTTAGTTAACAAAATAAAAAAATAATATTAATAATAAAAGAACAAGAGTGGCTTTAGCAAAAGTCTCTCTCGTACTTTCCCCGCAGCAGAAAGAAGAGGAAAACCCCTTTCCTCTCCCGCGCACGCCGAGTCTTCCTTGTCGCCGGCGATTGAAGCTCGCCGTTCCCGATTTTCCTCCTCCCATCCACGTGCAGAACACAGTCCCTCTTTCTCTCCGGTAATCCTTTCTTCTCCTCTCCTCTCCTTTGTTGATTGATAAACTAGGATTGTGTTTTGGTTTCAGTTTCTGAGGGTTTATGCTAGAATTTAAAGCCATTGATGGGAGGAATTAACGGTTTGGATTGGGTAAGGTGAGGGAGTTCCAAAAAATTGAAGAATAGCCGAGAGAATGTACCGTGCGATTCAGGTTTTCTGAATTTGAAACCTCCAACGGTAGTTAGATTATGCTTAATAAGTTAGAATGTGATAGATTGGTGAGTAATTGAGTGAGTTTTGTTGAGAAACCAAGAATGGGAATTTTGGGTTTGAAAACCCGGTTATGTTTTTTTTGGAGATTTTAGCTTAGCCTCGGTTAGTGGTTTAGATTCTCTTTTGGTATGTTGAACTAGGTTAATAGTGGAGCATTTAGCTGCTAGAATTGAGTGATTCTAATAACCGATGCAAAAGTTATGATCATTGGAAGTTATATTGATTTTTGGCCAGAATTCGGGTTAACGAGCCGTTTTAGTCAAGCTACAATGGCTTGAGTTAGTAGCCGTAGCTTTTAGTACGTAGAATGAGTTGTGAGATGAGTTTTAATGTGAATTAGTTATGTGATAGGTTAAGCCCGAGGAAGTGATAAAGGCTGATCACCACAGAAGCTAAGGACGCCAGGTAAGTAGTGTTTGCATATGCATTGCCCTTACGGTAGAGTGGTTTTGTGTGTTTTGCATGTTTTTATTTAGTCATGCATCATGTTTTGAAAAGGGTAACGAAAATGAATTTGAACATGGTTTTATGTGCGAACGTGAAGAGCAACATGTGGCAGTGAGAATGATGTGTGTGTGGGGAGCTTTGGCCCCGTTGCTGCAGGAAACGGGACGGTGGCGACTTGCCAAGGGGTGATGTGGCGAGTGCATCCAGCCTCACCCTAGGATGGCTACTGCGGTGTGTGTGCATTAGTGAGCAACTCTGGCCCCATTGCTGGAGGAACAGGGACGATGGCGACGTGCCAGGAGGTGGTGTAGCGAGTGCGTCCAGCCTCACCCTGGGATGGTTGCAGTGCATGGAGTGACGCGTGTGTATGGCTTGAGGGCTCCGTTGCTGGAAAAATCGGGACAGTGCCGACGTGCCAGGGTGTGAGGTGGCGAGAGAGTCAGGCCTCACCATGGTGCGGCTGTACAATGCAGCACAGGTTATGACAACATGAGCGAGGATGTAGAGACTGCATGTAATAGGATGACATTGTCGGTTTTATGTTTCATATTGTACTACTTACTAAGCGTTAGACTTATGTTGTGTGTTCTGTGGTGTAGGTGCAGAGATTCCTGCTAGTGGGTGATGAGAGTCCAAGCAGGACGAGTTGGCGGTTAGCGGTGTGCTACCATGTAACGGCAGGTGGAATTCGTCAAGGCGGCTCGACCAGTGTAGTGAAGCCGGATGGTAGGTTTTGAGAGTTGTATTTTGTGGGCCTCAAGTCAAGTGTATAGAATTTGAAGGTATAGGTTGGTTTGCACTTTAATAGTCGGGATTAATGTACAGTTGTATTTTTGAAACTACTTTTGGAATTTTGTCTTAAAAATACAGGTATTTACCTTGTGATTTTCATTGTGGAAGTTTTCGTTGTTCGTTTTCTTTTAACTAGTGTTTACTTTAGGTTGCTGGTGCAAGGTGTTGACCAGTGTCCTTAGGTGTCGACCAATTAGTGTAAAATGTGATGAAAGTGTCGACCGATATGCGTAGGTGTCGACCAAACTAAGTAAATGTCGACCGTAGGGGTTGACCTACAGGGACAAAGCTAAATTAGGTGTCGATCGGTGTCTTTAGCTGTCGACCGGTCAGTGTAAAAATAGTGAGAGTGTCAACCGCGAGATTCAACCTCTGCAGGTAGAGAGAATTGAAGTGTCGACCGCTTCTTGTTATGTGCATGAGAGTGTCGACAACAAAGATCGACTGGGGCAAGCAGAGAGTATTAAGGTGTCGACCGATGAAGGCAAGTGTCGACCACTTTTGTGACGTGTGTAGAAGTGTTGACTGCGAAGTTTGATCAGTGCGGGCAGAGAGTATTAAGGTGTCGACCGATGTCTACAGGTGTCGACCGATACCACTTTTCATAGTGTTTTGAACAGTGAATTGTCATTTAAGTTGATCAAAAGTTTTAAATTTTATACGAATTTTATCAGGGTGATAGTAAGTGTACAGTTGGCTGCTCGGGTTCGGGGACGGCTTGAGGGTGCTGCGGGGTGGTGACAGAGAAGAGTGAGCCGGAGAACACATGGGTGTTCGGGGCGCTACACATAAACTTCCGACGCGCATAACTTTTGCGTCGGTTATCGAAATCGAATGTTTTTGGAGGCTAAACGCTCCTCTAACAACCTAATTTAACACACTAAAACAGAATTTAAAATAAACATCCTTACCTTGGTCTAAATACCCAAAACAAGACTAGTTTTTCAAGCAAAATCCTCACCCCTCTCGGTTTTCAGCATTTTCATCCAACTCTATCATAACTCCACCACAAATTGATCATCTAAACACAACCTAAAACACACATGCACACACAACTAAAAACCAAACCAAAACACAACTCACCCTCTTGGTCTTGTCCCTCCCTCTCGGACGTTTTCTATTCATTACTCAAGCACACCACACTAGCCCTTAAATTACTCAAACATTCAGCTCAAACTTCAGAAAAACCGAAAGAAATCAAACATCATGCTCGGCCATCGAAACAGAGAGAAAACAGGGGAAAAATCATCACTCGTTCTCGGTCGGGTTTGGCGCGGAAAGGCTGAGCCACAAGCTGGCTCAACCACACGCCCAGTAGCTTCTAAAACACTCCACAAACTGAGCTCAAACTATCGGGAAATTGGAAACAACCAAACTCCCACGCTCGATCGATAGAAACCGAAACAAGGGGTGGCTTACCTTCAGTTTTTCAGCGCGAGAAGGTTAAGTCAGCCCTTTCTTCAGCTCGTCAAAGTTCTTTGCACGCTAGCTCCTCTCTCTCTTACGCCCGATCGTCGCTCGGTAGAATGGAGCTCAAACTCTCTCCTTCGGTCAGCAGCAGAACGAAAAACAGAATGGCTTCTTCGTTAAGCCATTCTTTTTTTGTAATATAATTTTTATTTATTTATTTAATTTATTTAACTAAATTACTAAATCGCCCTCACACGATTTAATCATCCCATGTTTTTGTTAAATTTGCGTCCCCCGACTTCAAAATTCAAAAATTCTTCTACGAACTAAATTTCAAGTTTTATAGAATAAGCCTTCTGCTAAAATCTCCCAAAAAATTCTAACGGGAAAAATAATTTAAATTCTAGAAATTTTTGGGTTAATACATCCCCCCACCTTAAAAGAATTTTGTCCTCAAAATTTACATACCGAATAACTTACGATACTGGAGTTCCATGTCCTGCCGCCGCTCCCATCTCCTTTACTCCATGATTGTGCCACAATACTTTAACCAAAGTGATCTCCTTGTTGCGCAACACCTTCACGGCTGACTCTAGAATCCTCATTGGCTTCTCTTTGTAAGTCAGCGTCGGCTGGATCTCTATATCCTATAGTGGCACCACCTGAGAATGATCCAACATACACTTCCTCAGCATCGAGACATGGAAAACATCGTGTATGATATCCATCGAAGGGTGCAACTGAAACTTGTAGGTGGTCCTCCCAATCTTACTGACAATCAGAAATGGCCCACAAATCAAGAGTTGAGCTTCCCTCTCTTTCCAAACCTGCCCACTCCTTTGAACGAGGAGATTGTAATAACTCAAAAATTTATGGAATTTAAATTATTTTTTCGTTAGAATTTTTGGGAGATTTTAGCAAAAGATTTATTTTATAAACTTGGGAATTTGATTTGTAGGAGAAATGTTTGAAGTTTAAAGTAAAAAAGACGCAAGTTTGACGGAAATACGAAGGGTTAAAACACGTGAGAGCATTTTGATAATTTATATAAAATAATATATATATATATATAAGTGGCTTCGGCAGAAGCCACTCCTGTTCTGTTTTCCTCAGCCGAAGAAAGAGAAGAGGAAAACCCTCTCCCCTTCTTGTCGATTTTCTTCCGCGAAGTGAGAGCGTGCATGCCGGCGATCGAAGGTCGCCACTCCTAGCTTTCTCTCCTTCCGTCCACGGGTAGAACGTGATTTCCCCCTCTGGTAAGCATTTTTCTCTCCTATCCTCTCTGTTTCGGTGGTTAAGTGTAGGGATTCAATGGCTTAAGGTTTTGTGCTAAAACAGAGCGTTTAGAGGTGAGTTGCGATCGTTTTCGGGCAGTGAATGTCATAATTTTGGAAGAAAACCTGAAAGGGGGTTCTTTACAATTTGGATTTTTCTGAATTTGAAACCTCTAATTGTGGTTAGATTATGCTTAACAAGTTAGAATATGATAGATTGGTGAGGAATTTGTTGAGTTTTGCTGAAATACTGAGAATGTAGGATATTAGGCTTTAAAATCTATTCTGTTTTTGGATTTCTGCCCTAGCTGTGGTTGATCATTTTAAATTCTCTATTGATATGTTAAACAAGGTTATTAGTGGACTATTTAGGCACTGGAATCATGTGATTCTGATAACCGACGCAAAAGTTATACACGTTGGAAGTTAGGTTAATTTTTGGCCGAAATTTGGGAGCGAGCCGTTTTGGTTGGGCTTTAGTGGATTGAGTTATTAGTCGTAATTTTAGTATGTTAGATGAGTTTTAATGTGAATTGGTATGTGATAGGTTGAGCCCAAGAAAATGATAGAAACGTGCACCACGGAAAAGCTAGGGCGCCAGGTAAATAGTGTTTGCATGTGCATTACCCTTACGGGCCTACACCATGGGATGGTAGAGTTGTATTGTGTGTTTAGCATGTTTTTGTTCAATCATGTATCATGTTTTGAAAAACGTAACGAAAATGAATTTGAGCATGGTTTTATGTGCTAACGTGAAGAGCAACGCGTGGCGATGAGAATGATGTGTGTGTGGGCAGCTTTGCCCCCATTGCTGGAGGAACCGGGACAGTGGCGACGTGCCAGGGGGTGGTGTGGCGAGTGTGTCAAGTCTCACCTTGGGATGGCTACTGCGGTGTGTGTGTGGTGGTGTGGGAGGAACCGGAACGGTGGCGACGTGCCAAGGGTGGTGTGGCGAGTGCATCTAGTCTAACCCTGTAATGGTTACGATGTGTGGAGTGACGCATGTGCACGGTTTGAGGGCCTCGTTGCTGGAGGAACCGGGACAATGGTGATGTGTCAGGGTGTGAGGTGGCGAGAGAGTCTAGCCTCATCATGGTGCGGCTATACCACGCGGCACCGGTTGTGACAACACGAGCGAGAATGTAGAGACTGTATGTGATAGGATTGTATTGTTGGTTTTTACCTTTTATATTGCACTACTTACTGAGCGTTAGGCTTATGTTGTGTGTTCTGTGGTATAGGTGCAGAGATTACTGCGAGTGAGTTACGAAAGTCCAAGTAGGACGAGTAGGCGGTTCGCGGCGTGCTACCATGTGCCGGCAGGTGGAGTTCATTAAGGTGACCCGACCTATAGAGTGAGACTGGATGGTAGGTTTTGAGGGTTAAGTTTTTGTGGAGTCCGTGTTAAGTGTATAAGGAATTGGTGTATAAATTTTGATGTATAATTAGATATTTTAAACATTGTTAGATGTATTTTGAAACTACTTGGGAGATTTTGATTAAAGGATCCAGGTTGTTACTTTGTGGTTTTAAATTGCGGGAGTTTTTGTCGTTTGTTTTCTTTTGAACTGGTGTTTCCTTTAGGTTGCTGGTGCAAGGTGTCAACCGGTATGCGTAGGTGTTGACCGAACTAAACAAATGCCGACCGCGAGGGTCAACCCACGGGGACAGAGAGAATTAAAGTGTCAACCGGTGTCTTTAGGTGTCGACCGGTTAGTGTAAAATGGTGAGAGTGTCAACCGTGAGGTTTGACCTGTGCCGGTAGAGAGAAATAAAGTGTCGACCGATGAAGATATGTGTCGTTCGCTCTATGTGATGAACGTAGAAGTGTCGACAACGAGGTTCGACCGGTGTGGACAGAGAGTATTAAGGTGTCCACTGGTGTTTACAGGTGTCGACCGATACCTTTTTTATAATGTTTTGAAAAGTGAAATTTTATTTAAACATATTTTTTTTTTTAGTCTTCCGTTGCAATGAATATAAACATTTTCAAAATGTCGTTTTAAGTCGAGTAATAAAAGTTTTAAATATTATATGAATTTTATTGAGGTGATAAAGGTACGGTTGGAGACCGGGTCCTAGGACGACTGGGCGGCGCTGCAGGGGTGCTGACAGTGAAGAGTGATCTGGAGACAGCGTGGGTTTTTGGGGTGTTACAGAGATCTTCAGAAATACCTTATCACCCACGCTAAACTCCAACTTTCGCTGTCTCAGATCTGCATAGCTGTTCTGTCGACTTTGAGCTGCCTCAATCCTCTTTCTTATAATAACAATCTTGTCGACAGTTTGCTGCAGTATCTCCGGCCCTATCAGTCTCGCCTCAACAACCTCATCCCAATACAAATAGTGACCTGCACTTCCTTCCATACAAAGTCTCGTATGGCGCCATATCAATGGTGGAATGATAACTGTTATTATACGAGAACTCGACCAACGACAAGAACCTGCTCCAAGCCGCCTGAAACGCCAACACACAGGCTCTGAGCATATCTTCTAGTATCTGTATGGTTCACTCTAACTGCCCATTGGTTTGGAGGTGAAAGGTCGTGCTGAAATCCAATCTAGTACCCATGGCCTTATGTAGACTCTTACAAAATTTAGACATAAACCTGGGGTCTCAGTCTGACTCTATCGACACTAGGATCCCATGCAGTCTGACCACCTCTTGAATGTACAACTGAGTGAACTGATCCATAGAATAAGTCATCTTCACAGACAAAAAGTGATATGGCTTCGACAGCTTGTCTACAATCACCCAAATTGCATCCTGGCCCTTGGCAGTCCTCGGCAATCCAACCACAAAATCCATAGTGATACGCTCTCATTTCCACTATGGTATAGGCAGTGGCTGAAGCGTACCTGACGGTCTCTCATGCTTTGCCTTTATCTGTTAGCACACCACGCAGGTCTCAACGTACTTGGCTACCTCTCGCTTTATATTAGGCCACCAATAGTGCTGCTTCAAATCTCTATACATTTTAGTGCTTCCGAGATGCACAGAGAAAGAAGACGGTGGGCTTCTGAGAATATCTCTTTCCTCAGCTACTCATTTTTTGGGACATATCACCTATCCCGAAACTTCAGAATCCCATCCTCCGAATAGCTGAGCTCGGTACTAGCATTGGCCTCCATACCCGCCTTCAGCCCACTGCACTCAGAGTTAGTCTCCTACGCTTGCTTAAGACATTGTCGGAAGTGTGGCTGCCAAATCAGACACCACCTCTAGGCCAAAACCCTGCATCTTGATCCTCAGCTCCGCTGAAATCATGGCAGACATCGAAGCTGACACTCGGCTCAAGGCGTCTGCTACCACATTCGCCTTCCCTGGATGATACTTGATCTCCACATTGTAATCCTTAGTCAGCTCAAGTCATCTTCTCTGTCTCAAATTCAGCTCCTTCTGCATGAAAATGTACTTCAAACTCTGATGGTCTGAGAAGATCTCGCATTGTTGCCCATACAAATAATGCCTCCAGATCTTAAGTGCAAATACCACTGTCGCTAATTCCAAGTCATGTGTGGGATAGTTTTGCTCGTCGGTCTTCAATTGCTTGGAAGAGTAGGCAACCACCTTCCCATCTTGCATTATAAAACACATCTCAAGCCTATCCTAGAAGCATCACAATAAATGCTGAACTTCTCTCCCTCTACACGCAGTATCAACAAAGGAGCTATAATCAACCTCTGCTTTAGCGTTTAGAAGCTGTCTTCACACTTGTCAGACCATTCGTACTTTACATTCTTCCTAGTCAACTAGGTCAAAGGAGCTGAAATTTTGGAGAACCCCTCAAATGAATCTCTGATAGTATCCAGCCAACCCCAGAAAACTACGTATCTCGCTGGTACTGGTCGGTCACGGCCACTCCTTCACAGCCTGAACTTTCATCGGATCAACTGAAATACCCTCAGAGAAATAACATGTTCCAAGAAGTTGATACTATCCAGTCAAAACTTGCACTTAGAGAACTTAGCATATAGTCGGTGCTGGCTCAAAGTAGTCAGCACAATCCTCTAGTGCTCTCTATGCTCCTCCTCGCTCCGTGAGTAAATCATGATGTCATCAATGAACACTATTACGAACCTATCTAAGTGCTCTATGAATAACATCACCAAAAAACTCATATTGTCCATACCTCGTACGAAAGGTAGTCTTCGGGATGTCTTCCTCCCTAACCTTCAACTAGTAGTAGCCGGACCTCAAATCAATCGTGGAGAACACTCGTGCACCTTGCAGCTGATCAAACAAGTCATCTATCTTCGGCAGCGAGTACCTGTTCTTCACTATCAGCTTATTTAGCTCCCTGTAATCAATGCACATACGTAGGGATCCGTCCTTCTTCTTGACAAAAGGCACCGTTGCACCCCAAGGTGAGAAACTAGGGTTATAAAGCCTTTATCCATCAATTCCTACAGCTGCGCCTTTAACTCCTTTAGCACATTGGGTCCCAGTCTGTACGGGTTCTTACTCACTGGTTCAGTTCCAAGGTATAAATCAATAACCAACTAGATCTCCTAATCAGGGGGCAGACCCGGTAAATCCTCCAAAAATACCTCCGGGAACCCCTACACAATGGAAATATCTCAAAGCTAAACTTCGCCCTGTAACTATACGTCTACGACACTAGCCCGGAAACCCATACATCCACCTTGCAACAACTGCTGGCTCTCATAACAGACACAGCTGGAATCCTGCTCAAACCCTTCCCTGCCCTGAACGAGTAGCTCTCCTCACTTGGAAGCCAAAAGTGGATCTCTCTGGTTCTGCAATCTATCGAGGCATTATGTCTGAACAACCATTCCATTCCCAAAATGACCTCATACCCCTTCATATCGAGTATGATCAGATTGACATACCACTGCTTGCCTTCCACTGTCACAATATCTTTTTGCACCACATGATTCGAACATAGGAGCTTCCCCGACAGCAACAACACATCATAAAACTGTCTGGTAGGCCTAGGCACCAGCTTTGTCTTGACCACGAAGGCAGTAGACACAAACAAATGTATAACACCCATATCGACAAGAGTTTAAGTCGCCATGCCTGAAGTAAAAATGTTACATGCAATCACTGATGGGTGGGAAGCATCATCTGGCTTAATAAGGGAAAAGATCCTTGCGCCACCCTTGCTAGAGCCTTACTCAAATTTGAGCAATCCTTAGCAAAATGTCCCAATTCGTTGCAGTTGAAGCACCGATTCCGTCGTGGCTTCTGACAATCTCAAGACATGTGGCCCGACTCGCCACAGTTGAAGCATCGCCCCGAGCCCACCCTGCACTCACCGGGGTGACTCCTCTGGCACTTAGGGTATAGTGGAAACTGTCCCAACCCATTGCGGCCGCTTGTTGCTCCCTTGGCTGCTAGATCTATTATTAGGTCTTTTTAGGCCGTTCTGCTGAGATGACTCTTCCCCGCTCGACTGAGGTAACAACTCACTAAAAAGTCTTCTAGGCTGCTCCTTAGGCAGCTCTTTGTAACTGGGTAGCTTCGTCCTAGCCTCTTCAATAACTAGAGCCTTCGCCACCACATCCTCGTAAGGCACCCTTCGCATTCCAACTATGTGCATGCCCATGTATACATCCGGTTTCAAGCCCTGCTCAAACTGGTGTACCTTGTTCTCATTTAGGCTCACCAAATGTCCTGCAAATCAGGATAGCGCCTCAAACTGTCTCACATACTCAGCCACTATGCCTGGCTGTCTCAACTGCGCAAACTCTACCATCTTACGAGTCCTGATAACATGGCTGAAATACTTACTGAAGAACACAGTCTTAAACTCCTCCTAGGTCATAACCTTCACGTCTCTCGTAGTCCCGACTGTGTCCCACCAATGGCGAGCATCCTTGGCCAGATAGAATGCCGCACTGGTTACCATGTCATGGCCATCTACCTTAGCATTGAGAGGATCTGGAGATGACCCATCGAATACTGGGGGTCTGAGCTTATGCAACCTGTCACCCCCACGATCTGCCGAAGCTTGCGCACTAGACTGGTCCTGGTCCTCCCTACTCATAAAACGCTCCAATTGTTGAAACTGGCGGTTGACTAACTCAGTAATTTGCCTAACGGCGTCATCCATATTGTGTGCAGCTCCATGCGCCTCCCTAATCGTAACGCTAATTCTGTACACCGCAACATCTAATAAGTTAAAAAAAAAAAGACAAGGGTTCTAAGAATACTTACAGTTGGTGGAGCGCTCTCGTGCAGCGACTAGCGGTGTTAGGTAATCCTCTGAACGACGTCCACCCGTGACTCTGATTCCATAATCTGTCATGCCCCGACAGCAACACCCCGAAAAACCCTTCGGCTCACTCTGATACCATAACCGTACACCCTGTAAGACCTCATGCTATGACATCCCGAGACTCAACATGGACTCACTCAATTTAACACCACTCTTGTTTTCAAATCATATTCAAAAGAACATTTGTAAGTATAAAATTTATTTTTTATTTTTTCGACCCGATTCGAAAATAACTCACGCTTCGAAGAAGGAATGCGTAAATCTCCAATATAAAATACGCAGCAGAAAAGAAAAATTTAAGGGAGTTTTATAAACGACAAGACTTAAAATTTTGGGAGGGAGTCTGACACAGGTCCCGCGCGCCACTCGAGTTTGGCGACGCGAGTCCGACGCCTGCCGCCGCGTGCTCCCAGCCCGGCACTACGTGCCCCTGACACAGCTCAACGCTCCCAAAACCGTACCCTGCACGCCCTACCAATGGCGCCGCTCGCCCTCAACACGTCCCCATGCGCCCCAGGTGTGAACGTCTCCACCTCGACGCCACTTCATCACACACACGGCTTCAGCGCCGCGTGCCCCACGTACCCTACCTTCGCGTCGCATGTTCGCGCGCACACTCAGTCTCGGTGCCGCATGACCCGCGCGCGCTTGTTGTACAGCGTGACCCGCGCGCCCTGCAGCCATGTTGTGCTCGCCGTAGGCGACCTCGACTTGGTCATCACGCTCTGCTAGCACGACCAACCCGCCGGCGCGCCCCACATGCTCGGTTCGACTCCTTGACACCCCACTTTTCTTTCAAAAATTCGGCAGAGTAACACCTGTACCTATTGATCTAAACCTGCAAACAATACACCATATAAGTTCCCAAAGTAGCTCAGCCAAGACCATCAAGAAATCACCGAAGGAAAAACAGAGTAGAAGGAAATAAATCTGACAACTATCGATAAAGAAAATCTATAGTATAGAGCAAAACAATGCTCATACATATAATATATACAGGCATCCTCAAAACCACCTGAACAACCATGAAATCCACATCTATACACTAAACGTCAGGTAAAACCGAATCGGCCCCAAAATACCACCAGGGAAAAACCCCGAACACGTCACCACAACTCACCACCTCCACGAGTCAGTCTTAACAATTTGCCGTCCGGTGCCTCGGTCGCACGCCGCCAATTGCCCTAATGCTCGGGACTTGGCTCTCGAATCTCACCAGCGAAAATCTCTACACCTACACCATAGAAACATAACATAAGACGAACGCTTAGCAAGTAGTGCGATATGAAAGTAAAACCGACAATGCAATCCTATCATATGCAGTCCCTACACTCACGCTCATGTTGTCACATTTCCTGCAACGCGTAGTGCAACCGTGCCAGGGTGTGGGTGAACCTCGTGCCACGCTACACCTTGACGCATTACTGCAGCAACGAGGCCCACAAGCTACACACACGTGTCATGAAAGCCCAATCGGCCGACCCCGTAGGATCCGCAATTGGTGATGCACCGACCCACTCCCCGAGCAGGATTTGTGATGCCACCGTTCATCATCCTCACTGTCAACACATACATGCCGCGTGACGGCCCAGCCGGCCCACTCCCCGAATAGAATTCGCGGTTGGTTGTGCACCAGTCCACTCCCCGAGCAGGATCCACGGTACACCGCCACGCGTCTCATTACTACTTACTCAAAAAATGCTCAAAATCATTTTTGTACCATTTTCAAAACATGATGCATGTCAAACAATACGCACGCACATCACAATCAACCAATCACAATCCTAATGTTCCTCGGTGTAGGCGCACATGGGCAAAACACATGCATGCACTACTTACCTGGCGTCCTAAGCTTTCCTGGTGCACAACTTCACCTAAACATAAAACCAATTGCTGTCAAAACTCGTCTAAACACTTAACTCATACTCAAAACCACTATCATTAACTTAACGTATCACAAACTAACCAAAATCGCCCACTAAACAGACTTGATCTGAAACCCAACATAAACTTCCGACGGGTATAACTTTTGCGTCGGTTATCAGAATCAAATGATTTTGGTGGCTAAACGCTCCTCTAACAACCTAATTTAACATAGTAAAATATAATTTAAAATGAACATCCGTAGCTCAATCTAAATGCCCAAAACAGAACTAGTTTTTCAAACAAAATCCCCACCCCTCTCGGTTTTAAGCATTTTCATTTAACTCTATCATAAATGCACCACAAATTGATCATCTAAACACAACCTAAAACACACAAGCACACACAGCTGAAAACCGAGCCAAAACACAACTCACCCTCTCGGTCCTGTTCCTCCCTCTTGGATGTTTTCTATTCATTACTCAAGCACACCACACTAGCCCTTAAATTACTCAAACATTCACCTCAAACCTCAGAAAAACCGAAAGAAATCAATCATCACGCTCCGCCATCAAAACAGAGAGAAAACAAAGGGAAAATCATCACCCGTTCTCGGTCGGGTTTGGTGCGGAAAGGCTGAGCCACAAGCTGGCTCAAGCACACGCCCACTAGCTTCTAAAACACTCCAAAAACCAAGCTCAAACTATCGGGAATTTGAAAACAAACAAATTCCCACGCTCGATCGACAGAAACCAAAATAGGGGGTGGCTTACATTCGATTTTTCAGTGCGTGAAAGTTGAACCAGCCTTCCCTTCAGCTCATCGGAGTTCTATGCACACCGGCTCCTCTCTCTCTTATGCTCGATCGTCGCTCTGAAGAAGGGAGCTCAGACTCTCTCCTTCGGTCAGCAGTAGATAGAAAAACAGAATGGCTTAAGCCATTATGTTTTTCTAACTTAATTTTTTTATTATTTAATTTATTTAACTAAATTAGTCCATGTTTCTGTTAAATTTGCCCCCCCATCTGGGGGACTTCAAAATTCAAAAATTCTTCTACGAACTATATTCCAAGTTTTATAAAATAAACCTCCCGCTAAAATCTCCCGAAAAATTCTAACGGGAAAAATAATTTAAATTCTGAAAATTTCTGGGTTATTACATGTTTAGTGATCATTGATGGAAGTAGTTGTGTTAATGTAGTCCCTAAGGAAATGATTACCAAACTAAGCTTAGAAACTAGTCCACACCTTCACCATCATAAGCTAAAATGGTTGAATGATAGAGACAATGTCAAGGTGACCAAACAAGTGACTGTAGAGTTTGCATTAGGCAAGTACAACGATTCAGTCTTTTGTGATGTGGTGTCGATGAGTGCAAGTCATTTACTGATGTGTGTCAACCTGAAAAATATTCAAGTTAGTTCCCTTTTTTTAGAATCAGGTCTGTGTGGTATGACCGAGAGCGACCCCATTAAACAGCAGAATAAGTGTGCTTTAAAATGCTCAATGGTTTCTTCAGATGAAATGTAGCCAAGAGATAGGAGATGAAGTTCATGTAAATAAATGGAAGTGTTACATGAAGAAAATAAAAGATAAAATAAAAACCTTGAGCTGGTCGATAGAGGTATTACTTGACCTCTTGGCTAATGTTTCCTCCAAGGAAGAAAACCGGCCTTGGGGAATGGTGTTTTCCTTCTCTTATGGATCCAGCCTCAAGAGGATGTGGAGAAGAGGAAGGGTAAGAGCTTACAAGCCACCACATGCTTAGAAGCAATGAAGGTTCTCTCCAATCATTTTGTGAAAACCGATACTTACCTTGGCACCAACCTAGATAGAAATCCAAGGCACCAACCTTTGGATGAATACTCCACCAAGATAACTTGTCTTAAATGAGAATATCTCAATATCATAAATGGAAAAAGACCATTACAACCACCAAAAGCAATGGTTGAATAGGCAATCCTAGGATAGCTAGGGTTTTACAATGACTGTTGATCAAATGGAGATGGGCGGCCGAGATCATTTGTATTTGTGCTTCATCCAATAGTAAAGCTTCCTCCCTTGCAAATGTCAAGCGCCCTCCTTGTGCCACGTCATCAAATCCTTGTGAGCACTATCACTTGTCCTTGCTATTAAATCACAAATCCATGCCTCCTTTAAGCTAAATCCTTATTGGTGCAATTGATGGAGGACATGCAATTTTCCTTCATGGCCGACCATCATCCCATGAACTTAACCCAAATTAGCCTCCATCATACATCTAATCCTAACTACACAATCTAAATGCATGCATGTGACTCAAATGACTAATTGTTTTGCTAAAACATAAAAGGCTAATGTATGCCAAAATAGTTCAAATAAAATGGTTACATAGATAGATGTAGGGAAGAGAAATTTCCTCTTTTGTTGCCTTGCTCCGTGCATCCCAATTGATGAAGTGAAGGGGGTTGATTCACGTCCTTGGAGCTATTTTCCTCTAACACCCAAAATTATTATCGGCTAAAGTACGTAAGCCTCATAATTGATAATGTTAAATTGTCATTTATTTTGTGTAAATGAATTGGAATCAAAGAAATAAATTGAGTTGAAATGGTCAAACTCTTTATATGTTATGAAGAATCATAATTTTGTTGTAAAGTGAGAAGGCCTTTTTGAATACTCAAAGGAGAGTGCGGTTTGGCATGGAGATATAGAGGAATTGCGATTTTGATAAGTTAGAAGAAAATGAAAGCCATCTAGGGCTTTCACATGGATGGAAGAAAAGAAAGAAGGAATTAGGGTATGAAATGTTGACTTTTCAACATTTTATGTAAAGTTGAAAAAGTCAAAAAGGTTTTGTTTTAAAACCTCAATCGTTAGGTTTTCTTTGTATCTCTTCTTCTGTTAGAAAGAGAGAGAATGAAATGTTGATGGCGTTGAAAAATCGAAGGAAGGAAGGGTGTTGGTGGTAAGAGGAAATCATACACCTCACCCCTTAGTTGTGTTTATCTTTTAAGTTAAAGAATTTTTAATGAAAGTGAAAACTTTTCTCTTCTTTGCTCTTCTACGAAACTCTCTTCTCCCTTCTCCATTTCTGCAAATTTCTTCCCTAAAAAACTCATCTTTTCCCTCGAGATTTTAAGGTAAAAGGTTAGTTTTGTTTAACGATTTAGCCCTATTTTGATTATATGTGAAATAGAAGGGTATTGATGGAATTATTTTGAGGGTTTGATAAACCATCATTGTCCAAAATTGTTGAGTTTGTCTTCTCCCTTTAAATGACTCATTGATTGAATGGAAATGTTTGGTTGGTGACTATATGGAAAGATTTGAAGTTGGTTGAAAGTTGATGAAAACTGAAATTTAGAGTTATGCACAGGGTAGTTTCGGTTTAGGCTAATTTCGGCTGATACATTGTGTTTTGTTTGTTAAAGAAATTTTACCATAAGAAACTAGACATTTTAAGGTTTACATAGGCTTTTGAATCATCAAATTCGGACATATATACGATTCATTACGAACTTTGGAAGTTAGACTATAATATGGTAAATCTGAGACACTCTTGGTAGAAATTTGTTAAGATTTGGTTGAGTTATTTTGTTTGTATGATTTTTGGATTATGTTATTGGATACAAGTTTTGATTAAATTAAATTAGATATGTGATAGGTTATAAAGTTCTCAAGGTTAATTGAGTTAAATTGGCTGAGAAGTCCAGGTAAGTAGTGTATGCATGTGTGTTGCCTTTTTGACCCACATTACAAAACATTAGGATTTATGTTGTGTGTTCATATATGTTTCTTTTGTTAATGCATCATGTTTTACAAAACTTTCGAAATATTTTTATGCATAAGTTTTTATGTATGAACGTAGGAAAATGATACGAACGAAACATTATGAGCATGTATCTTTGAAGGAAGTAATTCGCCCTTTAACTGAGTACGAGAATTGTATGATTTAGGGAAAGTGATCACCTCTCCATCTAGTATGAGGATCAATGCGTATCTTTGAGGGAATTGATTTGCTCTTCAAATGAGTATGAGAATCCACATGATTTGGAGGAAATGATCCGACCTCCATCTAGTATGAGGATCGCATGAAACAAAAACAAAAATGAAAATGAGAATGTAGAAATTAAATATGTTAGGGGATATGTGAACTTTTTTTCATTTCATTTATGCACTACTTTCTAAGTATTAGGCTTATAGTTTGAGTTCTGTGATGTATGTGAAGAAGAGTTAAGCGGTGAAATACACAAATTTGGATTAAAGGATGAAGTTGGAGGAGTACGCCAAACACAATGATCCGATGAATTGTTAGGGCGATTTTGACTAGATGAGCCTATATGTATGTATATTAACATTTTGGTGTGAGTAAATGGGATATGAGTTTAGGGATTCAGATATTTTGTTAAAACTTTTTTTTTTAAAGCATGGAAAATTGTGATAATTGTGAGATAAGCTACTTGGTTTTAGTTGGTTTTAAAGGATTGAAATGTTTTAGTTTTATAAGAATTTGGTTTGCATTCTATTAGAAACACTGATGAGTAGATAGTTTTGGGTTGAACTGATATTTTTCTTAGTAAATGTTGTTTGTTTCCAGGTTGGGGAAAGAGACAAAAACAGTGGAGATGCTGTTCGATTGGCCAAAAATTGGCTGAAAGGAGAACGCCCCTAGAAGGGGCAATGGATCGCCCAAAAAGGGCGATTGATTATCCCATTATATAAAAAAATAATAATAATATGAATGAAAATGTTTTTACCATTCGTTTAACGTTCGAAATTGGTTTTTAGGAAAATGGTTTTCACGAACAATTGAGTCTTCTGCTACGTAATTTTTAATATTTTCGTTAAAAATTTAAAGTTTAAGTTTCAAGAAAAGTAAAATTTTAACTTTTACGGGTTTTTCGTGTACGTAACGAGTGAGGTTGTTACGATTCTCAATCTAAGCCTTTGAAGCTTTCATTACCTACAGAAGAATTAAATTTATTAATAAACAAGTTAAGTGTAACATGGGCCTTGGGTATGATTTGGGATCTGGTCTTGAATTGAGCTTTGGGCCTCAGTGGCACATCATCCTTCTCGACTCATTGAAGATTTGATCTCAAATCTTTTTTTTCGATCATCCAGAAGATATTATCCTCTACACCCACTTCCATTCGTAATCTTGCCATGCGAGTGGTCTATGACATCGCAAAGACTGAGGGTTAATGTACTTCACCCTCTTGGTCTCATTAAGCCATTCATAATGGATATATATATATTACTTCTAATATCTTGAGGCCTTCATGGTGATTGGCCCTAGCCTCTATTTCCACAATATCAACTTGATAATCCAAACAATTTAGGCTTAGGTCCAACATATGCTGACTAATAGGCTATCTTATCATAAATATCCATGATAGTAGGCCATCTAGCGAAGTAACTCCTTTATTCATTTGTTCGCCTCCTCTAAGTATTAGTGCAACTTTGGAATGGGAGTTAAAATTAATCCTTAAACAAGGTAATATATCTTAAGTGTAGCTCTAATCTTGATTCTAGGGAAGTGATTGATCTCCAAATAACTATTAAAGGATAGTGGTTTACCATTTTCAAATTTGAATTTTCTAAGTGGTTGCCTATGATCATTAACCACCAAGGAATGTCCACAACTATTGGTTTGACTCATTAAATAGTTGGCTATTATAGGAAATAGTGAGTCATTAAGCATGATAATAAGAAGTTGTAATCTGATGAGCCACCAATAAATAGTTTGAGCATAGTATACTAAAAACTCCTGAAATATTATCTTCCTTAGTTTCAGCTCATTCCTAAAGTGAACTATCTCTAAAGGTTTATGCAAGACATAATATGATATATTATGATTTACTTTTGGTATCCTCAAAATTGAATCACTCCATATTGTTGTCCTCCTTGAGATTCCCATTGGATGTGGTATGGATTCTGTAACATAGAATGGGTACTCATTCAATAGACTCTCTAAATCCATGGGCTTATTATGAGGTAACTCCATGAGAGCTTGGCATAAGCTCTTCTCTTCTTGGTTTATAGACTTAAAAGGTTGCGGTTCCACTAGTGGGAGGGATCTTCCTCGTCCACTTGATTATCCATTTCAAATAGTGGATTTTCTACAAAATAGAAGTTTGCTTCTTTGATCACCTCATCCTCGTTCTCACTTGAGGATTCTTCATTGGATTCATTATCTTCGAACTCCTCATCTTCACTATCATATGAAGATTCTTCATTATCCTCAAACTCTTCATCTTCACTATCATTTGAAGACTCTTCATTATCTTCAAACTCTTTATCTTCATTATTCTCCTCGCATCAGGACTCTTCACTAATTTCCTCATGAATTTTGGTCTTAGATATGAGGACTTGTTGAGTTAACATTAATAGGGGTCTTTTCTGTGCTTGAAAGAATTCTTCTCTTGACTCAACTTCTTCTTCGTCGAGGTCTCCTTCCTCTTCTTTGATTTCCCTTTCTACCTCACTTTCAAGCTCTTCAGTGACACCATTTCTAATCACCATTGTAAGTAGGTTCGATCAATTAGCCATAAAATGACTCGTTCTATGACATTTAAAACATTTCATGTCATACAGCTTTAGCTTGTTGGCATTGTCGATGGTAGGTTTACTACCGGATTTTGTTGGAGACTAGCTCCGAGTGAATAGTTTCTTGCCATCAGTCTTCATGGCAAACTTACCGTCTTTGGAGGATCTATGGGTGAACTTGTTAAAAAAAAAATGGCTTTCTTTTTCCTTTTCATTTGTCTTTTCAATGTGCTGGCCATTTGAGCGTCTCTATCTATCAAGTCCAAAGCATGTATTTCGACTACATCTCCAATCTCTCGGTTCAAGCCACGTATAAATCTTGTTATAACGTGCTCTTCAGGCTCTTCTAAACCTCCTCGGATTCTTAGTGTATCAAATTCAAAGAGGTATTCTCCTACCGAAAGACTACCTTCTCGGAGGTTTTGCATTTGCAAAAATATCTCTTGTCTATAATGACTAGGCACAAACTTTCTTGTCATGTGAGCCTTCATGGTTCGCCAGGTGGCGATCAGTTCATCTTTTGTTTGTAGTCTTTGAGCTTTAAGATTGCTCCACTAAAGGGCTATGTATTCTGTCAATTCGGCCATTGCAAGTTGGAACTTTGATCTCTCCGAGTTGTTATAATAGTCGAATACCCTTTCTACTTTATGAGCCCAATCAAGGAATGTACTCCCATTACTAGCTCCATTAAAGGGGCAAATTATAATCTTAGCATTCTTAAGCTCGTCATTATCTCTTCATCAAGTAGGAGTATAGTCTTCATCGCCTTCATCCCCCCAATCAATGTCATCCAACGATTCCCGGCGATGATGGCTCATCCTTGGTTATTCTCGTCCCTCCTCCTTCAGGGTGAACCTTCGTATCTCTTCCTTTCTTCGTCACTCCTTCGCATAGGGGATTCTACATTTCTGCTTCCTTGGAGAGATGCTTCGTCCCTCCGTAATCTCAGAGATTCATCATATCTTCTCCTGCAAGGTGATCCTTCGTGTCTTCTCCTTTGAGAAGATTCTTCGTATCTTTTACTTCGGGTGAACTCTAGGTCTTGTCTTTGTTGTAGGGAGTTGTGGGGAGATTCCCTTCAATTGTTGTTCCTCATTGATTCCTCGAATCTAAAATTCATGTTTTGAATTTGTTGGCTTAGGGTAATAAAGACTTCATTTATCCCATTAATTTGTCCTTGCATACTTGACTCACCCTCTGGTTGAGTATGAGTCATGGAATGTGGGTTTAGGGTTTCCTTGCCCCTATTTTGTTCTCTTAAAGCTCCACTTCTTGTTTGCATCGTATCCTAAGTTTTAAGAATTGATGTAATTAGTTTAGGATATGATCTTTTGGCTTAATCTTTAAGTCTTGGGAGTGGATATTTTGTTTGTTATCTTTTTTTTTTTAATTTATCTACGGGAAATAACTAAAGGAAATTGTAATCTAAAATTAAAACTAGTTGAGGATTAGTAACAAACAGCTTGTAAACTAGGTAATATGTTAATAATACTATGTGAGGAATTTCTACGAACACCTTTCAAACTAGTTGATATGAAATTATCAAAACCGTTTTGTGTTTTCTTTAACCGATTACATGCAATGTTTCTTAAGAGATTAGAGGCTCAAATTAAATGATTTTAAGCATAATTTAATCCTTAAATCATTAGTGAATAACATTATAACAGATTGGTTAAATAAAAACATCAACTAATTAGGTGATTTCTACTAATAATTTCTAATCTAGTCAACACCAAAATTTCCAAAACTGTTTTTTTTTTTAACTTTCACTAACCGGTTACATGCATTTTTATAACAGATTTGAAGCTTAAGTTAGTTGATTTAAGGCACAATTTGATGCTTTAATCCTTGCTGAACATCATTACAACATATTGGTGACATAAAAATAGCAACTAGTTAGAAAAATTTTTAGGGTTTGAACATGCTACTAGGTTTTATATCAAACACCTTGTAAACTCTTATAATAATGTAAAGGCAGCAACTTTAAGTATGATTTTTACCCATAAACATTCATATTAAAGTCTAAACATGATAATATAAATGATATATGATTAAATATCAAATTAAAATGCAAAAACAGCGACCAAATCTAAAGCAAATTAGTGCTTACCAAGCAGATCTTTGTACGATAAACCTAAAAACTGAAATGTAAAAACAGTAACTAAAATGGAATGAAAATAAAAATAGATGTAATAACTCAGAAAATTTCAGATTTTTAAATCTAATTTATGAAATTTTTAATTTAATCTCGGTTGGGGTTTCGAAAAAAATTTTAACGGGTAAATTAAATTATAAAACTCAGAGTCTAGTTTTAGTAATGGTTTTCGAAATTTAGATTCGGGAGGACACGAATTTGACAAAAATTTAGGACGGTTAAAGCACGTAGGGGCATTTTGGTAAATTTTAATGATTTAAATTTATAATTTAGTTTTAGTTTTTTTTATTTTGTTTATTTTATTGTTTTTTTTTTAACAACCGAATAGCTTCGAAATGAAGCCATTCGGTTGTTTAACAAACGAGAGAGCGAGAGTGAGCGATCGAGAGGGAGAGCAGGAACCGGAGAGGAGGTGTCGACAATCGATTGCCGTGAGTGGGAAGCTGGCGCGCAGGGTGCTCCGGCGAACTGTGCCCAGCTGGTGGCTCGATTCTCTGGGCTGGAAATTCGACCAAGAAACAGGTAACCTTCCCCTGTTTATCTTCGGTTTTTGCGACCGATTGTGGTCGGTATGCCTTGAGCTAGACTTTCGAAGTCTGAGCGTGTAACCAGAACGTCTGGAAGGGGGCCTCAACCGTGTTTAACTGTTAATTTGGCCGAGTGTTCGGGTTAGGAGGGAAAAACCCAAAATTTTGTTGACTGTGTGGTTCGGGTTTGAGTTTGAAATCATTGGTTTTATTTTGATTATGCTCAATTTGTTGGAATGTGGGTGTTTGGTGAAGAGATTTGTAGAAATCGGGTGGATGACGGGATTTGTGTAAAATAAGATTCCGTTTTTAGCCGTTTTGGCCTGGCTTCGGTTAATCGTATTCAATTCTGTTTTGAGGGTTAAATTAGGTTGTTAGAGGGACGTATGACCACTGAAATCGTTCGATTCCGATATCCGACGCAAACGCTATGCGCGTCGGAAGTTTATGTCGGATTTTGGTCCAAGTCAAATTAGTGAGCGTTTTTTGTAGAATTGCGACCCGTGATAGTGGCATGGCTGTTTTTGATGCGTAAAGCTAGATTTGAGTGAGTTTTAGTTGAAGAAAAACAAAACTGTGAGATTTAATAAAAAGGGGCAGATTCGGTTTCAGAGTTTTTTCACCTAGCTGCGGCTTACCATTTTAAAATCCGTCTTATTATGTTAAACTAGATTCCTAAGGGGACGTTTAGCCACTTGAATCGTTCGATTCTGTTGATGGACACAAAAGTTATGCGCGTCCGAACTTTAGGCTAGTTTTCGGCCGAACCAAATTGGTGAGCCGTTTTAACTAGAATTTCATAGATTTGGTTAAGGGTTGTTATTTTTAACTTATTTGGTGAATTTTGAAGCAAAGATTTATGAGTGATTGTTTGCGTTTTAGGTCGAGGCATCTTTTTGGCGAAGCTGTGCGTCGAGTGAGCTTAGGACGCTAGGTAAGTAGTGTATGCATGCGTTTTGCCCAAGTGGGCCTACACCGTAGAACTTTAGGGTTTATGTGATTGATTGTGGTGTGCGTGCATATTGTTTGACATGCATCATTTTTTTTTAAAAACGGGAACGAAAATGATTTTAAGCATGTTTTGAGTATGTGGTGAGACACGTGGCGGTGGTACCACGGATCCTGCTAGTGTTTGGGCCAATGCGTAACCAACCACAGATTTCGCTCGAGGAGTGGGCCGGCTGGGCCGTCACACAGCGTAAATGTGTTGACGGTGAGGGTGGTAGGCAGTGGTACCGTGGATTCTACTAGTGTGTGGGCCGGTGCAACACCAGTCGCGGATTCCGCTCAAGGAGTGGGCCGGCTGGGCTGTCGTGAAACGTGTGTGTGTGGCAACTGTGGCCCCGTGCTGGGGAGGCTGGGACGGTGGCGACGTGTCATGGTGTAGTGTGGCGCGAGGTACACCCTCACCCTGATGTGGTTGATTTATGGTGATGCGTGTGTGTAGCTTGTGGGCTTCGTTGTTGAGGAGTCCGAGATGGCGGCGACGTGTCAGGGAGTAAGGTGGCTTTAGGTTCCACCTTACCCTGGTGTGGTTACACTACACGTCACAGATGTGACAACATGAGTGTGAGTGTAGAGACTGCATGTGATAGGATTGCATTGTCGGCTTTTACTTTCATATTGTACTACTTACTGAGCGTTAGGCTTATGTTGTATGTTTGTGTAGGTGCTGACGATATTGCTGATGAGGCTCGAGAGCCTAGTCTTGAGGCATAGGACGGTTGGCGTCGTGCGATCAAGGCATCGAACGGTAGATTTTGTTAGGGCGACCCGACCCGTGGTGGTGGTAGGTGATGGTGAGATTCTTCGGGTTGTTATTTTGTGTCGGGTATTTATGCGGATAGAGGAGTTCGTATAGACCTCGGTTGTACAAGATTGTATAGAGTGGTTGTAGTGTTTTGGGGACGCGTACGTATTTTTATATGTTAGAGTATGATATTGCTCTATACTATGGACTTTCTTCATTTGTATTTGATCGATTTTCGTTGTCTTTAAACTCTGATTTTGTTATGGAGATTCTCTGGATGGTTGATAGATAAATACTGTTAGTTTTTAGTAACTGTGTGCATGGTTTAAATTTTGGGATAGCCAGTTTTTAGGCGTTATTCTGTCAAAATTTTGGGAGAGAGGTTGGGAGTCGAGAGGATATGGAATAGGTCGGGATATGTACAATGAGTGTTAGAGGAGTGTGGAGTGGAGCAGAAGTGCGGCGTGGTCGCCGGTGCGCCGGGCACGCGGCCCTGCGGGTGCTCACGGGTCTTGCAGCCTCAGGTGAGAGCGTGCGTGCGGACGTGTGGTACGGAGGTAGGGTGCGTGGGGCATGCGGCGCTATGAGCGTGCGCATGACGAGGTGATGTTAAGTTGGCACGCGCGGCACCGCGAGGGTGCACGCGGGGCATTGAAGTGGGGATATGAGTGTGCAACACCGATTTTGTGTAGTTCGAGGGGTATGTTGGACTCATTCCTAGGATTTCGAGTCTTGTCGTTCTATCTTAAAACTATTTTAAATTGTTTTCTTTTACGCTGCGTATTTTTATATTGAGGATTTCGTGTTCCCTCTTTGAGGCACGGGTTGTTTTCGAATCGAGTCGAATAATATTCATACTCACAAATGTTCTTTTGAAGATGATTTGAAAACGAAAGTACTATTAAACTGAGTGAATTGTGTCAAGTTTTAGTGTGTCATAGTGTGTAGACGTACTGTAACGCACCGGGAACATGTGGGTTTCTCGGGGCGTTACAGCTATTCAGTCGACTCTCATGAGATGTTAGATACTATTAACAGGTTAATATAAAGTGACTTGATGCAAAAAATAAATGAAGATTAAAACTAAACATCAGTCAAACCGCAAGGGTTACAAAACTGAAATTCTGGAAAAAATAGTTTTAGCAGCAGAATGTAGTCGAGATTAAATGAGCAATGTCGGTAAAAATTTATAAAGAAGTGAATAAATAAAGGGTACCAAAATGCTCCCAAGGATGTTAGCTAAGCTCTGATACTAAAAATGATGAAGGTCAATCTGGAAAATATTCAAGTTAGCTCTCTTTTTCCAGAATCGGGTCTGTGAGGTATGACCTGAGAGCGACCCATCAGCGGAATAAGTGTGCTTTAAAAGGCTCAAAATGAAATGGTTTCTTCAGATGAAATGTAGCCAATAGATAGGAGATGAAGTTTGTGTAAAGAAATGAAAGTGTTACGTGAAGAAAATAAAAGATAAAATGAAAACCCTGAGCCTTCCGATAGATGTATTACTTGACCTTTCGGCTAATGTTTCTTTCAAGGAAGAAAACCGGCCTTTGGGAATGGTGTTTTCCTTCTTTTATGGATCCAGCTACAAGAGGACATGGAGAGGAGGAAGGGTAAGAGACTACTGGCCACCACACGCTTGGAAGCAATGGAGGTTCTCTCCTGTAATACCCAAAAATTTATCGTACACTTTAATTTTTCAGCACTCGATAAATTAAAGTATTTTAATGGATTTATCATACACTTTAATGGATTTGAGGATTTTAAAGTAAAAGGAAAATAAGAAGGAAAAGGAAGAGGAAGTAATGTTGGCGTGAAGGAACAGAAAAGGTGAAAAAAAAAGAGAAAATTGAAGATTGAACAGTAAAACTTCTCTGTTAATTTTATAAAAATCACGTTGATGCAAATGAAGGGTAAATTTGGAATGACCACTGCTTATGTTAGGTTGTTTATACTTATCTTTAAAAACATCATTATCTGAAGCTCCTTCTTCATGTTAGTTTCTCTTCCTCCATAGCCGATCGCTTTCCTCCTTCTTCTCCTCTTTTTTCTCAAGACTTCTTCAAGGTAAAACAATTTGATTTAGGTTATATTGATGCAAGTTTGTTTGATAAGTGCTTAATATTTAATGAAATAGTTGGGTTCTATTGAGGTTGATGAATCCTAACGTGTGATGCATGGAAATTGTTAGGGGTTTCTCTATTTCTAGGTTGTTTTGGTGTTTAATTGCATTTGAATACTTGTTGGTTGATTTAAATGAAGGAAATCATGAAATTGTATAATTTGGATAAAAAATGGTGAATTACAGGGCAGTTCGCCATTTTGTAATTTTAATCCATTGAATTGGTTTTATTGGTTAAATTGAATTAAGCATAAGTAAACCCTTTAAGGAGTTCATAGCCCGTGGAATTTTTGAATTCAGATATGTATAGGTAAAGTTATGCGATTTCGAAATTTGTAACCAATTTGAAGGATATTATGAAATTTAGGTTATTAGATACGTTTTGATGTAGTTTGATTACTATGTTTTAGGTTTTCAAATAAAAAAGAAAATTGATCAATTGCCTAATTTTGAACTAAGGGCGCGAGGTAAGTGCATGTTTGCTTGCGTTTTGGCCGATTGGTTTACACCACAAAGAGTTAAGATGTTGATGGCTAGATTGAGGAAATTGGAGATTTATAGCTTTCGAGAGTTTTTGTTGGGTAAAAATTTTTAGGTTGTGAGTTATTTATGACAGTCTTTATTATGTATTGATGGATCTGTTTATTAGTTTATTTATATTTCATTTACAGCATTTGAGGATTATGTATGTGACATGTTTTCCTACATCATGGTTTTTCAAATCATAGAAAACGATTTTATGCATATGTTTTCATGTAAACAGAACAAAAAGAATACAGTAATGTAAAATACGTAAATAGTTATTGTGGGTAGGGAACTGAGTTTGGCCGTTCCGTCAGAGGGACCGTCAGGTGTGCCACTTCACTTCCCCTAGAGAGAGTTGGTCGGCCCTCTCAGGTGGACAATGTTAGGCCATCTCCCTCTAGAATCAGGACCCTATGACTCATGTTATGCAAGAAAATAAAGAACATATCAAGTGCATGTTTTACGAGCAACATAGCATATCCATGAGCATGCATCTTTTAGTTGGTATCACTTACTGAGCATTAGGCTCACTAGTTTACTTTGTGGTGTAGGTGATATTATTACAGGTGAGGATGCCGATCCTCTATACAGTTGACCATGCAGTTGAAAAAGGACGTCCATGGGAAGTGCTTGTAGCGGTTATGGCGATTTTGACCTGTGGACAAGTTTGTATGTGTTTTGTCGAATGTGTAAGGATAGTAGATGTAGAACTTCTAGAAAATACGTATTTGTGGTTTGAAATGTTTATTTGAACTCAGCTTTTGGTTTAAACATGTTTAGAAAAAAAAAGGGTTTACAATTGTTTTGAAGACGTCTGCTAGATTATTTGGAAAAAAAAACATTGATTTTATGTATGGGGAGAGTTATGTTATTACAGGTTGGATAAGAAATGGATACGAAAAAAATGGCAGTGATGAATGCCCTACCGGGGGGATGTATCGCGAAATAAGGGGTGACGCATCGCCCCATTCTCTGATGCGAGGCTATGCAAAAAGCCCGTGGCACGTTGCATCGCTCCAGTGGGGCGTTGAATCACTCCACCTGCTAGGTGGGGGATACACATCGCACCTAAGGGGGGCGATGTATCGCCCCACTCAGCGAGTGGGGATACGAATTCCCAGGGGGGGGCGTTACATTGCCCCAGCGGGGGCATTGTATCTCCCCACTTGTGAGCGATACAAATCGACCCAGGGGCTATACGTTGCCCTTGGGGACGATGGAACAGTACCTCAACGCGGGTACTGTTCACGTTAATAGTGCCGAGTAAAAAAAAAGTTTTAACAAAATTTTACACACGTTTTCTACGGAGTTTTATAAAGGAAGTTTACACGTTTTTAGCCCGTTTTAAAATGTACCGTAACTCTAAAGAATTTTCTTATAAAGTTTTGTGAAAATTCAAGTTAGTAACGGCCGAATTATGGGGCGTTACATCTCCAATCAGTTTGTGAAAACTGATACCTACCTTAGCACCAACCTAGGTAGAAATCCAAGGCACCAACCTTTGGATGAATACTCTACCAAGACAACTTGTCTTAAATGAACATACCTCAATATCATAAATGGCAAAAGACCGTTACAACCACCAAAAGTAATGTTTAAATAGACAATTCTAGAATGACTAGGGTTTTACTATGATCGTTGATCAAATGGAAATGGGCGACCAATATCATTTGTGCTTGTGCTTCATTCGATGGTGAAGCTTCCTCCTTTGCAAATGTCATCAAACGTTCTACTTATGCCACATCATCAATCCTTGTGAGCATTACCTTTTGTCCTTGCTGTCAAGTCACAAATCAATGCCTCCTTTAAGTTAAATCCTCATTGATGCAATTGATGAAGTGCATGCAATCTTCCTTCATGGCTGAGCATCATCCCATGAACTTAACCCAAATTAGCCATCATCATATATTTAATCCTGACCATTCAATCTAATTTTAACCACACAATCTAAATGCATGCATGTGACTCAAATGGCTAATTGTTTTGCCAAAACATAAAAGGCTAATATATGCCAAAATAGTTCAAATAAAATGGTTACATAGTTAGATGTAGGAAAGACAAATTCCCTCTTTTGTTGTCTCACTCCACACATCCCAATTGATGAAGTGTAGGGGTTGATTCACGTCTTTGGAGCTATGTTCCCAATCTAAGCCTTTGAAGTTTTCATTACCTGCAAAAGAATTAAATTCATTAGTAAACAAGTTAAGTATAACATGGGCCTTGGGTATGATTTGAGCTCTAGTCTTGAATTGAACTTTGGGCCCCTTTGGCACATCATTTACTCTTAGGCCGACCTTGGCAACATGATCGTAAGGTCAGCCACGATGGATTTGCCAACTATTACTCCCTAAAGTTTGGATGTAAAACTTTTAAATTAGCACCTCTTACACCTGAGCAAATAGCACAAGTTGATGTCATTAGGAAGGAAGAGAAAAACAAAACAAGTCTCTTCATGACAATAAAAGAATTAGAGGCGTCTGTCTAAAGAGGAGACCCCTTGATAATGATATTGTGTAAAAATATTATCATGGAATTATGAGTTATACCTAACCCTGTTAAGGACCTACTCCATAAGTTCCAGGATATCTTTCTCGAAGGGCTACCTCCAAGACTATCACCTCTTAGAGGTATTGAATACCAAATTGATTTACAACCTGAGGCTATGCTACCCAATAGACCTGCTTATAGAATAAACCCCGAAGAAACAAAGAAACTTCAAGATCAAGTGCATGAATTGTTGGACAATGACTATATTAGAGAGTCAATGAGCTCGTTTGTCGTGCCCTCTTTATTAGTTCCAAAGAATGATGAGACTATGAAGATGTGTGTTGATAGCTGAGCCATAAACCAAATAGCTGTGAAATATAGATTCTCTATACCTAGACTTGAGGATATGTTGGATGAGCTCAGTGGAGCCTCCATTTTCTTAAAGGTGGATCTTAAAAGTGGTTACCACCAAATAAAGATGAAAGAAGGAGATGAATGGAAGACAGCCTTTAAGACCAAGTATGGGCCGTTTGAATGGATAGTTATGCCATTTGGATTATCGAATGCCCCTAGCACATTCATGTGTCTTATGCACCATGTACTTCAAGAATATTTGGGCAAATTTATAGTTGTCTATTTTGATGGCATATTGGTGTACAATCTAGATCTTCCCCAGTATCTATCCCACCTTAACATACTTTTCCAGATCCTTAAGTAAGCTAAATTATTCGGTAACCTTATCAAGTGTTCATTAGCACAAAACAAGGGTTTACTTTTTAGGGTTTATAATATCAAAGAATGACATGAAAGCTGACACAGAGTGGACCTGAAAAGATCCGTATTAGTACCCACCAAACAGCGACCACACTTAAGGCTCAACTAACCCAAGAACGCCTTAAACTTGCATGCAATAATATGTGATAATGAACTTGGATGAACACAAAATTTGACAGTGGTCTTACCATGTAAATCAAGTATTAAACCCTACAATAACAAATGATAATATGATAGGGATGGAAAGTTAGAATGTGAACTCCAAAAACTGTCTGATGAGCTAAGATTATAGCTCTCGGCATTCACTTCTTTCCAGGGAAAGAAATGGCGGCGATGGAGGCTAGTTTCAACCCACCTTCTACTGCTTTCCTACCCTCAAAAGAGTGGATAGAAGAATGAGGATGTTGCTCAACAAGAAACCACGGTGTTGATGAACAAATGAGGCTCTCTCTTCTTGGTTGTTGCCAACCAATGCAACTTACCTTCTCGGTAACGATGAGAACTCCACTCAATTTTCCTTCAAGAAAAAGGGTTTTGTTATTATTCATCAACAACCTTTTACATACACTAATGCCATGTATTTATAAGCCTAAGGTGGAGAGAGTTTGAAATTCAAATGGAGCCAAAACTTGCTACTAGGATAGGAAATGATGGGCGGCTAAGATTGAAGCTTCAAATGGATGGCCGAGATGCTCTCTTGAAGGCTTGATCCTTTTGTGAAATGATGCCACACCATTCTCCTTCAAATCTTCAGCTAGGTTCTACTTGATTTGCTTAAGCAAATTAGAGTTAAGGGTGGTGGTCTCCTACCTTTGGTGCAAACGAAAATTCTCCTTTAATTTTTCCAAGTGTGGCCATGGGGCCCTCCCTTCTTTTGCTTTCTTCCTCTATTTGTTTAATGCAAACTCAAACCATCACTAATCTAATCATTCATCTAACCCTAAATACATCTAATGCATGCATGCAACTATATAAGGCTAGTGTTTATCAATATTACGAAAATGATAAGGTTTGCCAACAAAATACAAAATTATAGAAATACATGGTTACATTAGTTTGTCAATTAGGAAGACAAATTCTCTCTTGGTCTTTGGCTATTTCATCAATGCTTTTCGTGCAAGGTTGGGCCATGTCTTGTGAGCTTGTTTCCCTCTCCAAGTCTTCAAAGAAATTTCCTCCTACAAAAGATAAAAACTTGTGAGTAAAAGTTCAAACATAACTTGGGCCTTGGTTGGTGTTTTAATAATGATGGGCCCTTATGGCATATCAAAAGCCAACGGGGATAAGATCAAGGCCATTAAGAATTGGCCTATGCCTAACGGAATATCTGATATCCGAAACTTTCATGGATTATTCTCATTTTATAGGAGATTTGTTAAAGATTTCAACTCAAAAGTTGCCCCACTCACGGGCTGCACAAAGAAGGGTAAAGACTTTGAATGGATCCCTGAGTGCCAAAAGAGCTTTGAGTTGATTAAGGACAAGTTATGTTATTCCCCAATGCTTGCACTACCTGACTTTAGCAAGGTATTTGAGATTAAGAGTGATGCCTCAGGAATAGGCATTGGAGCTGTGTTTATGCAAGATGACAAACCGATTGCCAATTTTAGTGAAAGTTCAAAGGAGCAGCTCTTAATTACTCTACCTATGACAAAGAGTTTTATGCCATTATTAGATCCTTAGAACAATGACAACATTACCTTTTCTCAATGAAGTTTGTTATCAACACCGACCATCAAGCTTTAAAGCATATCAAGAGCCAACATAAGTTGAACAAGAGATATGCCAAATGGGTATAATTTTTAGAGAGATTCCTCTATACCCTTAAATACTTAAAGGGAGAAAAAAATATTGTAGCTGATGCTCTCTCTTGGAAACACATTCTTTTGACTTAGTTAAGAACTATATATTATGAAGGGAACTAAGTTATGTATCCTCATGGAAGTCTAAGAAAGTATCTCGTAAAGGAATATCATAGTGAAGGATTAGCCAGTCATTTCAGCAAAAAGAAAACCCTGATATGCTTAAAGAGCATTTGTACTAGCCCCACATAATGAGAGATGTACACCAAGTGGTAGAGAAATTTATGATATGCAAGAAAGCCAAAAGTCGAGTCTTACCACAAGAATTATATCTACCTTTGCCCATTCCTAGTAACCCATGGGTTGAAGTCAGCATGAATTTCATATTGGGACTACGAAGGACCGCAAGAAATAAGGATTCTATTTTGGTTGTCATGGATAGGTTTTCAAAGATGGCACACTTTATTGCATGTACCAAAATTGATGACTCTATCTACATAGCTAATTTATTCTTTAGACAGATTCCGATTGCATGGTATGCCCCACTCAATAGTGTCAGATTGAGACACTAAATTTGTTAGTTCTTTTTGGACTACTCTATGGAAGAATATATGGACAAAACTATGTTTTACTACATCCTTTCAACCACAAACTGATGGAAAAATGAATGTGGTTAAGAGGATCCTAGGTACCCTTTTGAGAAGTGTTCTAGAAAAGAAATTATCGAATTGGAATACACTCTTACCCGGCCTAGAGTTTGCTTACAACTGAAGTGTCCATTCCACCACCAAACAAACACCCTTCGAGGTTGCATTTGGATTTAACCCTTCCATGCCTTTAGATCTTAAGTCTTTGCCAATTAAAGATATAGTCAACCCCTTAGGAGCTAACAAAGCACCACAAGTTAAGAAGATGCATGAAACAGTGTGTAAAACCATTGAAACGAAAAATGAAGGTTATGCCAAATAAGCAAATAAAAGACGCAAGGAAGTTATGTTTAATGAAAGAGATCTAGTTTGGTTACACCTATCCAAGGAGAGGATTCCAGCTAAGAAAAAATCCAAGTGATTGCCTAGAGCCGATAGGTCATTCAAGGTGTTAGAGAGGATCAACAATAATGCCTATAAGTTAGAGTTGTCGGGAGACTATGGAGTGTCGGCTACTTTTAACGTCCAAGATTCACCATACAAAGGCAATGAGGATGACATCGAGGAGGCCAGATTAAAGGATTTGAGGTCCAAGTCTCAATCACTTAGGGAGGATGATATGATCCGAAGGGTCATTACTCTATCACAAACAAGGGCCCAAACATTATTAAACCTATTCACTAATAAGTTTTATTCTTTTGTAGGTATTAATGACTTTAAAAGACTCTTTAAGGATTTGGAATGAGAGTCAAGCACAATGGACATGAATCAACCATTGCACATGCTAACTTGGGAGCCAAGGTTGGAAGCACATGAAAAGAGAATTTGTCTTCCCTAGAAATCACTTTTATAACCAAATAATTACTTTACTTGTTTTGGCAAACTGTAATGCCCCAAATTTTTGTTAAATGATTTTTTGATTTTTAGAGCGGTAAACAACGAGGTTCTAGTCAGAATTTAGCTGGTTAGACAAAGGATTATTTTGAGGTTAATAGAGAAGAGAAAATTTTAAAAATTAAACCGGAATCAAATCGAATAACAGATTCATTAAACAGTTCAGGGTTTAGGGTGAAAATGTAATTTGGTTTAATTATTATAAAAAAAAAAAAGGAAGAGTATAAGCATAAAGCCCTCTTCTCTTCTTTCCTTCCTCGCGTGAAACCTCTTCTCTTTGATATTTTCCTTCGTTCTAGTGACGTTCAGCGACGATTCTCCTCCATTTTTCTTCGATCTTCCAATTTAAGGTAAGTCTTCAGTTAGTTCTTAATAGATAGTTAGTATTTTAGTTGTCTTGAATGTTAAAAATGAAGTTAAAAAAGATATTGGGTGGTTTGGTGAAAACCTAGGAGGGAGCTGTGGGAAATTGAAGTTAGAGTTGATTTCTATCAGTATGTTGGTGTTTAAACTAGAAGTAGGAGTAGGTTACGGGACTTTATGGGAAAGATTAAGTGTTTGGATAGCCGAGTGCTCGAATGGTGAAACGGTTTCCATTCGGCCACATTCAGCCAATTTATAGGTGTTGGATTAAGAGTTTGTTTAGACCATTAAAAATTAGACATCCTCAGAAGCCGGTTGCCTTTTGAATCGTCCAAATCAGACGAGTATCGGAGAAGTTATGAATTTCTGAAGTTGGTCGGAAATTGAGTTGGATTTTGGGTTTAGTAGAGAGTTTTTGGTTTTTGTACGAAGTATGACTTTCGCGCTACGAATTTATGAGTTGAACGAAGTAGAATTGATGAATGTGTGATTTTATAGGTATTCCAGTTAGCGAGCTAACTACAAGTTTCGGCATACGAATTGCTAAGCACGCTGGTAAGTAATTGTAACACCCAGAATTCTCGTTTACGTTAGTTACGATTTTTTGTAATTGTAATCGGTGGAATTTTGGTCAGAGTTGATAACGAAAAATTTCTGCCCCTTAAGTAAAAGATTATTTTGACGTTAATGGAGCAGAGAAATATTTAAGAATCCAACCGGAATCGGATAGTATAGCAAATTTACTAAACGGTTAAGGGTAGAGGGCAGTTTAGTAATTAGGTAATATTATTATTAAAATAATATAAAAAAAAAAAGAAGAAGGGAGAACGCCCGGTGTTCTCCCTCCCATCATTTCCCTTCCCCCAGCTTTTCTTTCGTTCTCCCCCTATTTACCCGCGTGAAGCCCTCAACGATCCACCTTCGTTCTACCGTGAATCTTCAAATATACGGTATGTTTTAGTTAGTTCTTGGTAGATAGTTAGTATGCTAGTTGTTTTAGTGACAAAAAAAGAGTTAACTAGAGTATTGGGTGATTCGGTGAAAACCTAAGAGAGAAATTGAATGTAGAGTTGATTTTGATCCACATGTTGGTGCCTAAGCTAAGAATAGAAGTAGGTTACAAAATTTGACGAGGAAGATTCAGCGTTGGGATAGCCGAACGCTCGAATTGTGGAGCGGTATCCGTTCGGCCACATTTGGCCAAGTTGCGGATATCCAATTAGGAAATGGATGAGACCATAGAAAACTAGACGTCCTCAAGAACCCGTAGTACTTTGTATTGTCTAGTTCGGACGAGTATTGGAGAAGTTATGAATTTCCGAAGTTGGTCAGAAATTGTGCAGGATTTAGGATTTAGTGGAGAGTTTCGGTTTTGGTATGAGTTAGGACTTTCAAGTTAGGAAATTATGAATTGAACGAGTTGGAATTGATGGATGTATAATTTTATAGGTATTTCAATTAGAGCACGAAGTTACGAAACAAGAAAGATTTCGAGAACACTAGGTAAGTGATAGATTGATTGTGGTTTGCCTTCGAATCTACACCATGGAATGGTAGGATTGTTTGTTTGCTTTGATTGTTATTTGCTTGTGGGGTCAGTGGGTCGTGCATATGTGTTGTCATGCATCAATGATTTTGAACTACAAAAGACGAGTTTTAAGCATGTTTTGAACTGCGCATATGAAATGTAATCAGATAAGAAAAGATGTCACACATGGGTGAACGCCTCGTCGTTAACGTGCTAATGAGAAGCACTAGGGGGTTCCCATGAATGAATGTACGTAAGAAGACATGGTTTATGAACGCCTTATCGTTAACGTGCTAGTGAGAGAGCACTAAAGGGTTCTGTGATCGATGTTGGGAGGAGATTTGGTGTGGCCGTCACGTGGGTGATCACGATGTGTGCCTTCAATCTCACTCCATGAGTCATGGTGTGGCTGTCCTGAATGGAGCAGGATGTGCGCCTACTTGACTCACACGTGAAAGTGAAAGATAATAATAATGAAAACGAAAACGAAACAAAGTGTAGAAACTGCATGTGTTAGGGGTTGAGTTGTGCATTGATTTTACTTCATGCTCCATACTTGCTAAGCATTAGGCTTACGTTTTGTGTTCCGTGGTGTAGGAGACGATGAGCGTTCCGGTGAGTTGTTAGGTGTCGGACATGCCTAGGATGGTGTTGGTGGCGTACGCCGCATGCCGGTGCAAGCAGTTGTTGGGGCGACTTAACCATGGCGGGATTTAGGATTGTATGGTATGATGATAGTCGGGATGGGAATAGGGATTATGTTTTATTTTGAAATTACTTGAAAGAATTATGTTTTAAAAATATAGGTCTGTACATTGTGGATTTAAATCGTGGGATTTTCATCGTGTGTTTTCTATGAGCTGGTGTTATTTTTATGCATACTGGTGTAAGGTGTCGACCAAAGTTGACTAGTGTTGACCGAGAGGTTCGATCGGCGTGGACAGAGCTGAAGCAAGTGTTCACCCATGGTTATAGGTGTCGACCGGACAGTGTAATAATGAGCGGTGTCGACCGCGAGGGTTGACCTGCACGGACAGAGAGGATCAAGATGTCGACCCCTCTCTGAGTTAAGCGCAGAAATGTCGACCAGTCTTCCCGATGAAAACCGATGAAAAGACCCGAGAGAAATATAGTGACGACCGGTGTTCCCGGTGTCGACCGATGAAAAACCCGAGACGACCCAAGTGTCGACCGGCGCATACAGGTGTCGACCGGGTGTCTCTGTTTTATGTTAAATGAAATGAAGTGTTGTCCGAACTGATTTTTATCGATTTTTCCGCTGCAATGCCCTTTAAAAATCTTTTCAAAAATATTGTTTTAGGTCGAGAAATACAAGTTTTAAAATTTTACGCAAATTTTACGATGCGAGTGAAATAAGGAGTAAGTGTCAAACTGGTCCAAGGTGTACCGAGGGATGTGAGGAGTTGATATCAGGGTAGTGAACGTACCAGAAACGGGTAGGTTTTCGGGGCGTTATTATAATGTAGTAATAGTTTTGCCTTCGGGCCTACATCACAGTTCAATAGGATGTATTGCACGTTTATTTTATGTTGATCTTTCATTGTTGTGCATCATTGTTATAAAGTAGAAGAACGAGACGAAAATGAATTTTCATGTATTTATGAGACAAAAACAGTAGGATGTGAGTAGTGCAGAACGAAATTGAGAAGATACGTAAGTAGATAACGAAGCTGGGGTTGAGTGGCATGGTCCTATGAGAGGGGTCGTGAAGTATGCCATTTGTTCCCCCGCTTTAAGCGGTGGCCTTAGTCCTATGAGGGAGATTGCGAGGAGTACCACTTTACTAGGCTAAGGTTAGCTCTGTCCTATGAGGGAGATCGTGAGATAGGTCACCTTGGTCTAGCGCGTAAAGAAGAACCCAGTAGTAAGAAGATAAATAATATGTAAGAAAAAGATGAAAACGTACGTAGAGACAAAACTGTAGAAAGTGCATGTGTTAGGGGGTGTTTGATTTAGTGTGACTTAGCATTAGGCTAATAGTTGAGTTATGTAATGTAGGTGACGAAGCGATAGCTGGTAAGTACTCAGAGCGAGTCCAGGACTAGGAGGCAGTTGGAGGAGCACGCTCGTGGATGATCCGGCTTGCTGTTAGGGCAATTTTAACGCAGTATTCATAGGTACGGGTGTAGAGGTCGTGTCGGAGTCGTTTTGAGTCGTTTTGTAAAGAAAATAGACTTCAAATATTCAGTAGTAGTCTTGATGTATTTAAAGATTTTCAGCTGACTGTAAGGGTGATGGTTTCGTTGTTTTTAATGTCAAGTCGAAATTGATTGTATTGGAAAAAAATTATGGTTTTATTGAGGTTCTGTGAAGAAAGTGTAGACTAGCAGGCTTAGTGGTCGACCAGACCCTGCAAGTGTCGACCGCGAAGGTCGACCTGCGTAGGTAGAGCCTAAGTAAGTGTCGACTTATGGTTGTAGGTGTTGACCGGTAGTGTGAAAAATGACAGCGGTGTCGACCACGAGTGTTGACCTGCATGGACAGAGAAAATCAAGGTGTTGACCTACGACTATAGGTGTCGACTGGAAATGAAGGAGATGGTGGAGGTGTCGACTGCGAGGGTCGACCGATGGAAACAGAGAGGATTGAAGTGTCGACTGGTTTGAGGGTGAGTTGAAGGAGGTCGACTGTGAGGGTCGACATGTGCCGACAGAGATGAACGAAGTATCGACCGATGATGGCAGGGGTCGACCAAAAATGTCTATTAATGTTTTAAAGACTTGATATTCTATTTAAAATTATTTTTAACCGAAAGTCTTTCGCTGCGAGGTTTTCAGTCGATTTTAAAAGCGTTGTTTCAAATCGAAAAATAGGTTTCAAATTTTTAAACAAATTTTATCGGTGGATCATGAGTAAGAGCAGTGGGTAGTAGTGGTTAGCGGACTAAGAATCATGGTGAGTTTGCGGGGCGTGACAGAGACGGTATCAGAGCTTTTACCCAACCGAAAGTGTGGCCGACGAGAACGTCTGGCTGAGGAGGGGTGGATTGTGAAGGCATGAGAGTCTGTCACAATTCCCACACCGCTTGGGGAAAGGTAGAGTGGATAGTTAATCAGTAGGAGGAGGGGATGTAATAAGAGTTAGAGTAAGTAAGTCAAACCGTTTAAATGATTGTCTAACAGCGCCGATCGCCGCACGACGTACTTCGACAACTGTAAGTGTTTAAGTTTAACTGTAGTTATTAGATGTTTATGAGAGTAATTGGTTTTGTCCAGGAAATTAGCCAAAATGTCTAGACGACCAAGACGCCCACAAATGCTGAGAAAGGTAGCTGACTCAAGGAGCGAGGATGATTCATTGACGGTTAGATAGTTAATAGAGTTAGTGAATAGACAGTCCCGTCAGTTAGGAATACTATGAACAAAGAAGGACATGAAAATTTGAGCCCCAACCCGATTGACGACCAAGTTGAGAGAGGTATATGAGTAGAGAGAATCATGGGAATTCAGGTTCAAGTACCTCAGTTGATCGAAGTGGAGAGGAAATTGGAAATAGTACTATGTGCCAGATTTACGTTAAGGATGAACACTACCATAGGACTAAGTGGCTGGCACATGCGCTCCCATAAGAATAGGGATGGTTGAATTCATCATTTATAAATAGTTTAACTTTTAGAGGATAGGAGTTGGAGAACTAGAGTGCATAGTTCTAATTGTGATATCTAGGATAGAATATTCATCACTGAGTGAATGTTATGATCGAATCCCATGTTATAGATTATTGGAGGTTAAGCCGAGGATCTACATCACGACTTCTTTTTAGGGTCGAAGGGTCGTGAAATGAGGAGTTCATACAGTAGGAAGATTTCTTTAGACTTGAGAACATAAAGGTTAACTTATTATGCATAGTTGATCCAACTAAGGTTGTGAGACGTAAGCGTAAAACTCATATAAAAAAGTGGCACATAGAGTTAAATGGACGAATTTAAGTATGGAATTACACTTCAAGATTTGATTTATAGACGAGCATAGTCTGACGAAAGGAGGTAATCAATCTTGAATAAGAAGTTACGAGAATGTCAGGGATATTTGGGCATTAAGGAACCTCGAGATGAAACTAGTATTCAAATGGTTAACGAAATGACTAGACAACCAAGGGAGAATATGAAATCAGATTTTTAGCAAAGTATTGAAATTATTAGGGTTGTTGTGAGTAAAAATAGAAAGCGCAATGCGAGGATTAGTGGGACGCGCTGCTAGCCTTCAGGTACGAGATATCTCCTCTAGTCATTACAGATGCATAGTACATTTTATTGTGAATAAAGAAATTCATGTACCTGATAGCAATTGCCCACATGATGTATGCTATTAGAAAGGTTGTGTAGGGTATCAGTTGGGTAGTTAGAAGTTTGAATTAAGCTGAAGAGCCATACGTGAGGATAAAGTCGATCAATGAGAAGTTGAGGAAATAGAAGATACATGAGTATGTCGTATAACTTAGTTTAGAAATTCAGAGACCATATTTTTGCCGTCATTTGGTTACATGCGACTTGGAGACATGAAGAGGATATTAAGTGTTAGTTCAAGGCTTTAAGGAATCAATGGGAAATTGAGGACAACTTTGTATAGAGTTATATCCAGTGATCGGATTGAACCATGACTCCAGGAAATAAGTATCAATGCGAGGACTTGTAACCATGATAGTGTACGAAGCCAGTAAGCAGTGAAAATCTCGAAACTCTTATGATTGAAATTATACTAAGATGCTTAGTCTAAGAATTTTAAAAAGGAGTGATGCGCATTCAAGGCAACAAATTTTAAAATGTAACTGATCCGCTTACGAATGGACGATTCAGGATGAGAAAATAAGTTCTTAAATATTTAGTGTTGGTCAATAGAGGAGATACTTGAGGATATTAAAGTAAGAACTTTAGAATTATAATGCATTTAATTCAAGGGGACATAGAAACAGAGTTAAATGAGATGATAAAAAGAGGATTAAGCATTAAGAAGGGTAGTTTAGAGTGATCTAATTGGAGATATGAGATTTTAATGGTACCTTATAAATAACTGAGGAATATATTGGCTAGATGAAATCTAATGAACGTAACTATGAAGGTTGTACTTAAGTGAATAGTTTATTCACCATTCTAAGAAATGGATACCATCTTGGAAGATTAATCAATAAAGAGGAATGATAATAGTGGAAGTGTCAGGTACTTGGTGTTGCTTGATCAAGGAGTATGAGAGTTGATTAAAAACATATTGAGATATCTAGATACGAGATAGAATGATCGTAAATGAAGGAGCATGGATAATCACAAAGAAGTTAAGGGACTGGAATTAAAATTCTGTACGCTAGTGTGTACGTTGGGAAAATGAAATATATGTGACTTTATCAGGAGATTTAAATTAGTTACAACACGATCGGGAAATTTAGGAATGAGCCGTGAGTTCAAGTGCATAGATTCTAATACTATTGGACGAAGGTGTACAGATTAAATGATAAATGTTTAAGGTTCTAATTAGGGGAAATTTGAAGAGTTACGTCGGTGAGACGGTGGATTACCAACAAAGATTTTGTAAGGGGTTTAGTTTACCAGTGAAAATTTAGGGACTTAGAAATTTTAAATTTTGATAATTAGTTGAAACAAGTGTTACTCGAGGATATTTAGAGTAATATTTTATCGATGAGGCTAAGTGTGAATTTGAAAATTAAGAATTTGGATGAAATTTCGTTGAACAGGATATAAGGAAGAAATCCAGTTAGGTGATTTCAGAGATTGGGGTTATAAATAATTAAATAGAATCCCTATTGGGTTGGGCCTGAGTACGTAAGAATTTGAAGAGATTTAAAACTATAGTGTAGCATAGTCTAGAACAAGTTTGCGAATAATAAGATTCTTGGACGAACCATCGTGAGGAACTGAAAAAAGTGTTCAGAAACGATTTAAGGTTAGAAAGAATAGCTTAGAATGGTTCAAGTATGAAACAGGTAGTGATGATTGGGGTAAGGAAGTTAGGGTTTGAGAGAATTATAGCTAAGGGAGACTAGGTATGGAGTTAGAATAGAGGACTTAGAAAGTTGGATTATAACTGGTTAAATTAATGAACAGTTGAATGTAAAGTACATAATTGATTTGTGAAATTGGATAGTGCTCAATACATGGTCAAGTATGCAATTAGTTAGACTGAAGATAGCAAACGCAGTCATAGGACCGGAATCGGATACATGGTTTTAGAAGTTATTGACTGGAGGACCATGAGGTTAAGGTCTTAGTGGGTGAACGACTAAATTTCTAGGACATGGATGGAAACCAAGAAGTAATTGGATGGAACGAACTTTAAGTATAAGTAAAATGATCACATGTTGAAGAATGAAGTTGATCATAATAACGTTTAAGAACTAAGAGATTAAGGTAAGTTTGACGTTGTTATAAGAGAGCTTGGATATGAGACAATGGATTGGCGGTGTCAATATCAGGAAGTGATCAGTACGCAAATTTTGAGTACAAAATTTTTTTAAAGAGGGTAGAATGTAATGCCCAAAATTTTCATTGAATTATTTTCAGATTTTCGAAGCGGTAAACGGTGAGCTTCTAGTTGGAATTAAGGGCAAAAATTTAGCCAGTTAGGTAAAGGATTATTTTGAGGATCATCGAGAAGAGAAAATTTTAAGAATTAAACCGGAATCGAACCGAATAACAAATTCATTAAACATTTCAGGGTTGAGGGCGAAAAGATAATTTGGTTTCATTATTATAAAAAAAAAGGAAGAGTATAAGCATAAAGCCCTATTCTCTTCTTTCCTTCCCCGCGTGAAACCTCTTCTCTTCGGCGTTTTCCTTCGTTCTAAAGACGTTTAACGACGATTCTCTTTCGTTCTCCTTCGATCTTTCGATTTAAGGTAAGTCTTCAGTTAGTTTTAATAAATAGTTAGTATTTTAGTTGTTTTGAGTGCTAAAAATGAAGTTAGAAAGGATATTTGGTGGTTTGGTGAAAACCTAGAATGGAGCTGTGGGAAATTGAAGTTAGAGTTATCAGTATATTGGTGTTTAAATTAGAAGTAGAATTAGGTTACGAGATTTTATGGGAACGTTTGAGCGTTTGGATAGCCAAGTGCTCGAATGGTGGAACAGTTTCCGTTTGGCAACATTCGACCAAACTATAGGTGTTCGATTAAGAGTTTGTTTAGACCATTAGAAATTAGACATCCTCAGAAGCCAATAGCATTTTGAATCATCCAAATCAGACGAGTATTGAAGAAGTTATGAATTTCTGAAGTTGGTCAGAAATTGAGTTGAATTTCGGGTTTAGTAGAGAGTTTTGTTTTTGTACGAGTTATGACTTTCGACTTAGGAATTTATGAGTTGAACGAAGTACAATTGATGAATGTGTGATTTTATAGGTATTCCAGTTAGCGAGCTAACTACGAGTTTCGGCATACGAATTGCTAAGCACGCCAGGTAAGTAATGTAGTAGGAGTTTTGACTTCGGGCCTACATCACAGTTTAGTAGGATGCATTGCACGTTTCTTTCATGTTATGTTTTCATGGTTGTGTATCATTGTTTTAAAGTAGAAGAACAAGACGAAAATGAATTTCCATGTATTTATGATACGAAAACAGTAGGATGTGAGTAATGCAGAACGAAATTGAGAAGATACGTAAGTAGATAACGAATGTGGGGTTGAGTGGTATGGTCCTATGAGGGAGGCCGTGAGGTATGCCATTTCTTCCTCCGCTTTACGCGGTGGTCTTGGTCCTATGAAGGGGATTGCGAGGAGTACCACTTTACTAGGCTAAGGTTGGCTTTGTCCTATGAGGGGGACTGTGAGATGAGTCACCTTGGTCTAGCGCGTAAAGAAGAAACCAGTAGTAAGAAGATAAAGAAGTGTAAGAAAGAGACGAAAACGAACGTAGAGACGAAACTGTAGAAACTGCATGTGTTAGGGGGTGTTTGATTTAGTGTGTTTATGTGCATTACTTACTTAGCATTAGACTAATAGTTGAGTTCTGTGTTGTAGGTGACGAAGCGATAGCTGGTGAGTACTCAGAGCGAGCCCAAGACTAAGAGGCAGTTGGAGGAGCACGCTCGTGGATGATCTGGCCGGCTGTTAGGGCAATTTTAACGCGGTATTCATAGATACAGGTGTATAGGTCGAGTCGGAGTCGTTTTGAATCATTTTGTGAAGAAAATAGACTTCAAATGTTCAGTAGTAGTCTGGATGTATTTAACGATTTTCAGTTGATTGTAAGGATGATGGTTTCGTTGTTTTTAACGTCGAGTTGAAATTGATTGTATTGGGAAAAATTGAGGTTTTATTGAGCTTTTGTGAGGGAAGTGTCGACCGGTAGGCTTAGTGGTCGACCAGACCCTGCAAATGTCCACCGCAAGGGTCGACTTGCAAGGGCAGAGACAAAATAAGTGTCGACTTATGGTCGTAGGTGTTGACCGGTAGTGTGAAAAATGGCAACGGTGTCGACCACGAGGGTCGACCTTCAAGGACGGAGAGGATCAAGGTGTCAACCTACGGCTGTAGGTGTCGAATGGAAATGAAGGAGATGGTGGAGGTGTCGACCGTGAGGGTCGACCGATGAAAATAGAGAGGATTGAAGTGTTGACTGCTAAAGAGAAGTGTCGACCGGTTTGTGGGTGAGGAAAAGGAGGTCGACCATGAGGGTCAACCAGTGCTGGTAGAGACAAACGAAGTGTTGACCAATGACAGCAGGGGTCGACCGAAAATATCTGTTAATGTTTTAAAGACTTGATATTCTATTTAAAATGATTTCTAACAAAAAGTCTTCCGCTACAAGATTTTTAGTCGATTTTAAAAGTGTTGTTTCAAGTCAAAAAACAAGTTTTAAATTTTTAAATGAATTTTATCGGTGGATCATGAGTAAGAGTAGTAAGTAGTAGTGGTTAGCGAACCGGGAATCGTGGTGAGTTTTCGGGGCATGACACAAACACTTAGCTATATTTGTATTTTGTTGGCAAACATTAGCCTTATTGTAATTTTAATTAATGCAAGCATGATTAGGCATTAGTGTTAGATGAATGTCAGGATAGATGATGACTTGGAGTTGGTTCAACTCAAAATTGTATAAAATGCATGCAAGGAGTGCTCGGCCATGAAGAAACATGCCAAGGTGAGGCCCCAAATAAGTGGGGACCATTACCTTTTTTGGCCGATCACTTGGCTGCCAAAGAAGATGCTATGTTGGAACATCCTTTCTTGAACAAAGTCTTAGATCGATGACATGGCAACCCTTAGCCATTGGATCAAATGGTGCAACTCAATCTCGGCCATCAAAGTGAAGATGAAGAACCATCCTTGCCACATGTTCGGTCGAGCCTCCAACGGATCTTTGAAGGCTTCAATTCAAACCAAACCTTCAGTCATCCTTATGTCTATAAATACATAGTTATTGGTGCTTGTAATGGTTGTTGAATGAATGAGAATAGCTTTGTTTTTGTTGAAGCAAAACCATGAAGGTTGAAGCAAAGGTAAGCCTCAGTGGTACACTACTCGAGTGGAGCTGCGTCTCCTTGCTCTCAAGCTCGTGGTTGCTTGTTGAGTAGATCATTTTCCATCCTTCTCTCCTTCCTTTCAAGGGCTGGAAAAAAGTAGAAGGTGGCCAAACTTTTGCCATAGGTTGCCTCTCCTTTCCTTGGAAAGAAGAGATTGCCGAGAGCTTTAATTTTCGCTCATCGAACAACCTTGGTTATGTTCTGCATAACTCCATTTCTTGAACACATTTTAACTTGATATTTTAAGGTGTTGCTCCTCACCCATAATATAAGAAATGCTTAAAATGTTGTTTGTTTTAGAACACGTTTGTACTTTCTACTTTATGTCTTATTTCAAGGTATCCTTTGCTTGATTGGGATTGCACCACATCTGGAATATTGCCTAACTCTTTGAGTCTTTCTCTAAATAAGAACTACACCAAAGGTCCACCCCTATTTACAAAGCTTTTCAACTCCTTCTTGGAAAGAAATAACACAGTTTTGTCCCTTCTCTCCTTCATTTTCTCATAGTCTAAGGCTACTTGTTTCAGACTAAGAGGAGTTAACTCGATGGTTTTTCTAGCAAATTTGAAAGAGTAACAATTTAGATGAGTTAACTTGATGGTTTTTCCAGCAAATTTGAAAGAGTAACAATTTTCATAACCATCATGAGTAATCCTTCGGTCAGAATGCCAAGGCCTTCCAAGGAGTAGATGACTTGCACTCATAGTTATGACATCACAAGTGACTTCATCAACATAGACACAATTGAAAAAGGGATGCATACTTGCTTGGTAACCTTCACATTATCATGGTCATTCAATCACCGCAACTTATAAAGGTTTGGATACACGGTTGTCACCACCATCTCCTTTGTGGCCACATTGGTACAACCACCTCCATCCACAATCAAAGAGCACACTTTGTATTGTATCAAACATCAACTATGAAAGATATTCTTTCTTTGACATTCTTCTCCTCGGATCACGAGAGGTGGATGCTCTTATATAAAGAAAACCTCCTCTTACGCTTCCTCTTCATTCTTTGTTAGCTCCACTAAGTCATCTTCACTCTCTATTTCATTTGAATCCCTCTAAGCACCATCATACGCTTATTAGGGCATTAAGATATTATGAGTCGCAAATCGAGGCACTTGAACCACTTTATATCTCTTGATCTCGGCCAAGTTAGATCCACATTATACTTCTTTTCTTCGAGCACCTTTGTAGCAGGTACCATTGAGGCAACACCACCACCCTTATCATCATCTTTGACTTGAGCATTAAAAGTGTTAGGGAGTTTTTTCCTTGGCCGAGGGGAGAACATTCCTTTACCAAACGGGTCTCAGTATCGCATTGTTGTGGGTGCCCTCCAATACTGTACTCTAACGTGACAATATACTAGTTTTGTTGTAAACAAGTTGTGTCAATTCATGCACTCCCCAGTGGATGTTTATCGACAAGCTAGAAAATGCATTTTGCATTATTTAAAAGGGACCTCCTCCTCCTCCTCCTCTCATGTAACTCTACCACGGCTACTTTTTAGGTACGCATGCGTATCTCATATTTTTTTAATGTCATTTTTATGTCGGAATCTATATCGCTAGTGATACAAATTTCTATAGTTATATTTATTTAATAATTTTTGAAATTAAATTCGGAACTCATCATGTATTTTACTTTTTTAAAATAGATTTTTTTTGTATTATTTTAAAATAGAGTTAAAATCATTTTAACCCTCGAAGTATGAGTTTGCAAAAAAAAAAAAAAACTCTCAAAGTATGTTTATGCTAAAAAAAACTTTAAACTATCAAAAAAATCTCTGGCAATTAACCAATAATCTTCGTTCTTCATTTTAAATATACAACGGGAGACCGTTATAAAAGAATTGTCTCCCATTTTTTTGGGGTCAAAATTCACGTGTAAGTTCATTGAGAACGGGGGACCGGTCTTTTAGAACAGTCCACAAATCTCAATGACCTCGCAGTTCTTTTTCAGTTTATAAATTAATTTAAAATAAATATCAAAAGATATTCAATTTTATTGAAATTTTTATTACATGTTTACCACATCATGGAAAGGTAATCTGAAAATATTCGTGATTTTCTAATACTTGTATGATTTATTGTAATTATTTTATGAAATAATAAATTAAAATTACAAAACATTGTACAAGTGTTATAAAATCATGAAACTTTTCATATTATCTTTACATAATGTAGTACACATGTGATAAAAATTTAACTAAATTTAATATCTTTTATTTTTTTTTAAATTAATTTCTCGATACCCTTCGTTCCATGAAATAATAAATTAAAATTACAAAACATTGTACAAGTGTTATAAAATCATGAAACTTTTCATATTATCTTCACATAATATAGTACACATGTGATAAAAATTTAACTAAATTTAATATCTTTTACTTTTTTTTAAATTAGTTTCTCGATACCCTTCGTTCCTTCTTCACTTTATAAATTAATCTTAAACAAATATCAAATGATATTTAATATAATTAATTTTTTTACCACACATTATAGGAAGATAATTTGAAAAATTTCATGATTTTATAACACTTGTACAATATTTTGTAATTTTAGTTAATTATTTCATAAAATAATTATAATAAATCATATAAGTGTTATAAAATCTAGAAAATTTTCAGATTATCTTCCCATAATGTGCAAATATTTAGTAAACATTACAACTAAATTGAATATCGTTTGAAATTTATTTCAAATTAATTTATAAAGTGAATAAAGAATGAGAGGTCATTGAGAACAGGGGACCGTTAAAAAAGAATGGTCCCCCATTCTCAATGACCTTACACATGAATTTTGACCTCGACAGAACGGGGACCGTTCTTTTATAATAGTCTCTCGTTTTATGTATAAAATAAAGAATAAAGATTATCGGTCAATCGTCAAGAGTTTTTTTTTTTATAATTTAAAGTTTTTTTTAACATAAATATATTTTGAAGATTAAAAAAAAACTGATACTTGGATGCTTCAAATAATTAAACAATGATTAGGAATTTTCTATCCATTTTGGATTTGGTTACTCAACCCAACAGCAAATGAAATGGAAAATAATTTTCAGGGAGAGGAATAAAACGCAGGAGAATGATCCAAAACGACAGTACATAAAACAAGAGAGCCGTTAAGGAGGGAATCCCGCCACCAAGGAAGACACGAGACACCAGGCAGACAATACAGAACCTTCATCATTTTTCCTTTCTTTTTCTTCTTCAAATCTCCTCCTAATTATTACTTTCACCCTCCGTTAACGTTTTTCACCCAAGCATCCTGCTTTTCCTCTGCCACTTTCTGCATCCTCCGTCGCCGGAGCTATGGGCTGCTCTTACTCTAAACTCGAAGATCTCCCGGCCGTCGCTTTGTGTCGTGACCGTTGCCGGTTCCTCGACGATGCGCTTCGTTATGGCCATGCTTTTTCCGACTCTCACTTGGCTTACATGGAGTCTCTGAAGGCAATAGCGCCTGCTCTTCTTCGATTTATCGAGCAGAATGGTGGAGATTGCTTCGCCTCATTAAATAATGGTGATTCTGTTATCTACAATCTCGACCCTCCCGAATCTTTCTTAGCTGGGAATTCAACTGGTCGATCTTCTTCGAGCTCAAACTCAGACTCACACATCCAGTTTCGCTCTGACTCAGAAGAGGAAGATGCAGAAAAAGAAAATGGAATGTTTCTTAAGATTCACCAAAATCGCTTCGATAACGACAGAACTGGAACATCAATTTCGAACGACTACACGTACATGAACAACTGCGCAGCTCCCAGACTATCTCCACCGCCTCCTCCCGGCAATTCGAGTTGGGATTTCATGAATTTTTTCGACACGTATGAAAAATATGAGCCTCTTTTTGCTCCCAATTGGGACCGCCATGGAGTTGAGAAATTTGAATCTAAAAACAGGGACAAAGAGAGAACCAGTAATAAGCCAGTAGGGGGCGAGAAGAAGACTCCCCAAGTTGGGGGAAAAGGTGGATTGCAGAAAGAAAAACCCGAACCGGAGAAACGAAACCATTCGTCTGCAATGAGAAATGGTAGTGACATCGGCCGAGGAGTTGCTGCTGACATGATGAAAGAAATTCAGATGGAGTTCAAAAGTGCGCGCGATTCGGCCAATGAAGTTTTGAGGTTGCTCTGCTACAGAAATGGTATAAATCCAGGTATTGAAGTATATTTCACTGTAAGGATTCTAATCATTGATCAGAAACAGTTTCTGAATGTTCACTTTGCGACACAGTTATTTCGGATTATCTGGTCTTTGATGAAGACGCAAGCATCAGTTCTCAGAGCTTATATTCTACTTTGAAGAAGCTCTGGACATGGGAGAAGAAACTTTATGCTGAAGTTAAGGTTATGTTATGCTTTTCTTCTTCATCTTTCTAATAATTCTTAAGGGTATTTCTAATCTTTTTTAGCTGGGGGGATTCATAGGCTGAGGAGAGATTGCGTTTAGTTCTTGAAAAGAAGTGTCGGCAGCTAAAACGTCTGGAAGACAGGAAGGCGGCCGATGCCAGTAAAATTGACTCCACTCGAACTCTCGTCAGAAATTTGGCAACTAAACTGAAAGTTTCGATTCAGGTTGTCGACAGGATATCCACTACTAGCAGCAAGTTAAGGGATGGAGATTTCTGTGTTTTTGTTACTGAATTAATTCATGGGTAACTCAGCTATTTGCTTGTTTTTGTACTGTTTGTAGTTTTAATTTCATCTGCTTATGATAATCATTTTCATTTTGAGCTGATTTTTTCAAATAGTTTACTTGGTATGTGGAGATCTATGCTGGAGTGTCACAAAAACCAGAACCGATGTTTTGCACAAGCCAAAAGTTTACATCTCAAATCCAGCAATCGCGAGCTCAACGATGACCATGTCGGAGCAGCACTTCAACTGAAGGCCGCATTTGAAAACTGGAACTCGAGCTTCTCCTTCTGGATCGAAACCCAAAAACACTACGTCAAAACCTTAAACGGCTGGCTTCTTAGGTGCCTCCTCCCCGAGCCTGAAGAAACTCTTGCCGGTGCCCTACCTCTCTCGCCGGGAAGAATAGGAGCCCCTTCTGTGTTCGTCACTTTCCATCGCTGGTCAGTAGCCATGGATAAACTCTCGGAGAACATAGTTATCGAATCGATGAATCGGTTCATCCGCAGTTTGGATATTCTTCTGAACCAGTTCCAGTTAGATATTCAAGAAAGGCTGAAAGAAGGAAAAGATCTGGACGGGAAAGAATCGACCTCGGAAGAGGCGAAAAAAATTCAGACAGTTAACAAAAAGACGTTTGCAGAGACTCCGCATCAAAGTAAGAGCGATTTGAGTTTAAATTTGAAACAGATTTTCCTGGCGATGGAGACTTTCATTGACGACTCCGTACGAGCATACGAGGATGTCTGTGTACGAATGGGCATGTAGCTACTAAAGTTACGTAGAAAGGACTTTCGTTGTCTCTATCGTATTTGATTTATTATTTACTTCTGTTTGTCTCGCTTGTGTATTTTTTTGGCAGTGTATTACAACATTGAATATTTGATCATTCTCTTACATTCCTTACGTTGAATTTTTCTTCATTATCTCATTATCAAACCCAACCGTTTCGTTAATCGGTGCACGGCAATGACTCTGTTAATCGAATCAGGAAAGAATCTAGATCGTCAAATTCTCACATGGAGAGCATCAGAATTATAATACATTATTATACGGTGTCCAAGCATTCAGCAACTACGCAAATTTATACAAAATGTGATGGTAAATTAATTAGTAGAATCACCAATGTGTACAAACACTCCAATACACGAAAAGTAAAGTTTAGTGTATAACTATGCAATAAATAACTCAGCTTTTCCATCAATGAAGAGGCTCATGAACTCTTCCCCATCAACAGTTTCCTTTTCTATGAGTAATTGAGCAAGCTTGTGAAGGATGTCAATGTGGGTTGAGATGATAAGCTTGGCCCTTGAATACGCCTTTTCCACCAACTCCCTCACTTCTGCGTCGACGACATCTGCAGTTGCCATCGAATAGTCTTTCTGGGTTGACATCTACAAAATTCGCGAAGAATGGGTCACTTTTTCTCGTATGTTTTTTTTTTGTTTTCGTAAAACTGGCTTGCTATATTAGAAAGCAAACGGAGTTAAATCGCAGACCTGTTGTCCCAAGAAGGGATTTCCACCACCTCCTCCAATGGCAATTTGCCCAATCTTCTTGCTAAATCCAAATCGCTCGACCATTTGCCTTGCCACTCTTGAAACTTGCATGAAGTCATTTGATGCCCCTGTAGTCACATTATCTTCGCCAAAGATCACCTCTTCAGCAACTCTACAAAGCAGTAGATGAACTTAGTGATAGGTTCCCTGCACAATCAGTCACAAACAGAGAACACTGACAGCAAAACTGCGACGTTCCAGAGGTCTCCAACTCTCTCCAAAATCCTGGATTATCAAAGTATAACCCTTATTTCTCCTAAACATCCTTAAAAGACCAGCATAGTCCTCAATTAGCATCTCAATTGAATCAGCCAAGATCGTATAGAACCAAATGTGTTTGTCGTAGGCTTCTAAAGTTTTCAAGCTGTAAATCAAATAATTAAAGGTTAACAAACTTACCTTCCACCAAGGGCAACAGCCATCTGATTTTCCAAATAGCTTCTGCTATAAAGGCCAGACTCGAGCCTCTCTTCACTCGGCGCAAAAAAGGTAAGCCCCCCCGCTTGGCCACGAGGAATGATCGAAATCTTGGCTACAGGATCGTATTCAGGCATCAATGCCCCAACCAGAGCATGTCCAGCCTCTGCACAAAAAGTATATAAGCATTTCAGCAATATCAGACAACAGTATATATACAGATCTGGGTTGTTGCATACCATGATAGGCAACTAATTTCTTCTTCTCATCCGAGACTACTGCATTTTTCTTTTCAGGCCCTGCAATTATTCTTTCAAGAGCATCGGATATCTCATCTTTGCTGATTTCTTTTAGGTCACGCCTGGCTGCAAGAATGGCTGCTTCATTCATCAAATTCTGCAGATCTGCTCCGGTGAAACCTGGGGTTCTCCTTGATATCTTTTCAAAGTCCACATCCTTTGCGAGAGCCTTACCTCTTGAATGAACCTATCGATATGTCAAGCTTATGAAGTTAAGTTGAATTCAACGATACGTCAAGCTTTCCCAAGGAATAAGAGAAGTATTATGTATAAGTCTTTAGACCAAGAATAATGGGTCTAAGCTCACAATTTTCAGTTCATGGATTAAAACATAGAGAAAGAATCTTGATAAGACTAACCTGAAGGATCTTAACTCTACCAGCAACATCAGGCCGGTCTACTGTAACCTGTCGATCAAACCTACCAGGCCTTAACAATGCCGCATCAAGAACATCCGGTCTATTTGTCGCAGCCAACACAATGACCCCCGAATTTCCTGCAAACCCATCCATCTCCGTCAAGAGCTGATTAATTGTCTGTTCTCGCTCATCGTTTCCACCGCCTAGACCAGCCCCTCTCTGCCTCCCCACCGCATCAATCTCATCAATAAACACAATACAAGGTGCCTTCGACTTAGCCTTCTCGAACAAGTCTCGAACTCTTGAAGCACCAACACCAACGAACAGTTCGACAAATTCTGAAGCAGCGCAAGAGAAAAACGGCACACCCGCTTCACCGGCAACAGCCCTAGCCAAAAGGGTCTTTCCGGTACCGGGTGGTCCGACCAGAAGACAACCTTTCGGAATTTTCGCTCCAAGAGCTGTGTATTTATCTGGGTTCTTTAGGAAATCAACTACCTCTTGCAGTTCCAATTTAGCTTGGTCTGCTCCGGCGACATCAGCAAAAGTGACGCCTGTCTCCGGGACTTCTTGGAATTTGGATTTTGATCTTCCAAAATCCATCGGGCCGCCGAGACCACCCGGGCCACCAGGTCCACCCTGAGCTCGCCTGAAGAGGAAGAACAGCCCACCAAAGGCAAGCAAAGGGAACAACAAATTGCCAATGAAATTGAACAGCCCATTTCCGCCATCTCCCTCAGAAACCGATATATCGACGCCATTCATGGCCAAAATGTCAATGAGGTCTGGGTCATTGGGAACAATTACAGTGGCCCTGCGGCCATCGACGGCTGTGAGTTGAAGGGCAGAGCCGTCTTTGCTGAATCTGACTCTCTCCACCTTCCCCTTTTTCACTGCGTTCAAGAATTCGCTGTACCGCCATTGCCCACCTTCAGGAAGGTCAGAAGCGATTTGAGTTTGGGGTTTAGGAGCAGTAAGCAGTAAGTTCTGGGAAAACGGTGAAGAATCTGAAGAGCTGGGTATGGAAATTGGTGCTTCTTCTATTACCGGTGGGGGTGTTGGAGGGGCAGCGTTATCTAAAGCAAAGGCTTGCGGAGTCAGGGAGGAAAACAGAATGGTAGCTAGAGCGAGTTCGGTTGGAACTGGCTTGAAATATTGCGAGGAGGAAGTCTTTTTGTTGAAAAGGTTTAGGGTAGTGAAGAACATGTTCTTCGAGAAGGAAGGGAAACGAATCGCTGATTTGGTTGTTTTAGGGTTCGGAAGAGATAATGGAAGTCTAGACCCTAAGAAGTTAGAAGAAAGTAGGGGATTGGTGGAGGACGCCATAGCCATTAAACTTCTGGTTTTCTTCTGCTTCCGATATAGTCAGGGATGAAACAACCCAATTCTCAACACAAGGAGCCTACAATTCTTATATATACTTCTCTAGCTCTTGAGAAGGCACTTGTTTTGGGGTGAAAGGGGATGCAACTTGCTGCAGTCCACACCACAGATTTTTGTTTTGCAAGTTTAGGAATAGAATCCACGTGGCACCTACACATCCTTTTATTTCTATGTTTGATTTTTTTCTTCTGTGACTGTTGATATGAGTTTGAAAAGAAGAAAATCTCTTTTTATATATTATAATTATGTAGTTACAGACTTAATATATACTAGGGTTTAGATGATTCTAGAAAAGACGAAATGTGCACACGAATGAAGACCAAAGGTTACTGTTGGCGTGACTCAATGGGTGTAAGATCCAGCACTTTGTGGGAAGAGATAAGTCATTCATGGTTCACTGCGTTAATTAAGTTGTATAATCTATATGAAATATGTAATTTATCCATTTTTTCGAGTACTAATTTAATTAATTCTGACTTTATCTAGACAATTAAAAATATAATTTTAAATTCTAAAAGAAAATAAATTAAATCACCAACGAAAACTTTTAATTCATAAAAAATTTTGATAATTGATTTCGCTAATATTTATCATATTATTTATCAGATTAATAATTCTTTAGTCTAACAATTATTTACACACTAAAAACATTAATTTGTTAAAATACCTATCTGGAGTGTCAATCTAACATTAATTCTTAAAATCATAAATTTAACATCTCTCTACAAATTGTTTTTTTAGTTGTTCAATAACATGCATTCTTTTCTATTTGATTTCACAAAACTCTAATATTCTCTGGAGTTATTAAAATTTTTATGTTGTGATATTTAGGTTGTATTCATAATTACTTCTTTCGAGTGTCAAACTCTAAATATAGAAGAATTGAATATGTGACTAGCAAATTAAAAGTCTTAAGAACAAAATATCACAAATAAACAATAAATTCAACTAACATAATAATCAGTCATCAAAATTGATACAGTTTGACCCGAAAAGAAACCGAGTTTGAACCCTAAAAAACAAAGCAGTGCTCAATTATGTGCAACCCGAAAATCCTCAAAATGAAACAAGTGAAAGTGTATGAAAATGTGCTCCAATTCAAACGATTTTTGGTGATTATTATCTTAGGAGTGATGTTTAAGAACAATAGAAAGATAGAGCTTGGTAAGAAAATGTAGCTTGGTAAGCAAGATAGAACTAAAACCCGAGGCTGGCCGATATGAGCTTGGTAAGCTCTCGGCTATCACTTTTTCCTTAGAAAGAAAGTGCAGCTTTTGGGAAAGGTTATGACCAACTCCTATTTTCTAGCCTATCAGAAACTTGAAGAGAAGTGTGGGATGAGAACTCGTCAAGCAACCATGAGCTTGATAACAATGGAAAGCTCCTCCACACGGTTAGCAAACTGTGGCTTACCTTGGGCACCAACCCTTGGATATTTCTCCCGAAACCAACTTGGTTTTCTAAAGGAAAATGAGATATATTATTTCACCAATGCTTATGCTTAAATAGGAAACATAAGTGGCTAGGTGTCACGACCCAGAAGGGTGCCTAATAGAAACGCCAAGTTAAACGGTCAATATCGGAGAGATCTACTGTCTAACCTAAGACTGAGTGTGGAAGATATTTGTGAGCGATGCTAGAACTACTCGAAATAACAAATGTGAGAATACAAGCAATAGTAGAATATAGAAAATGGAAAGAATACATGTCAATGCCCAGTACAATACCCAATATCAAAATAAAATATCTGAGGGAGAATCCACAATATCGGGAGCCGATCAACCTCGATTCCTATTCTTCTTTTCTCTACCTGTAATGGGGGAGTGAAAAACTCAATATGAGATGTTATACCTATCACTTATCTCATTATGCATGCCCGCTTAAAATCAATACACGTGTTTTAAAATTCAAAATCGGTTTTAATATTATTAAAAATAGGCTCACAACAATCATACTATCACATAAAACCAGGTAAACAATGAAAAGTGAAGTCACTTAAGGATCCTCTGAACCACACCACATGGAAAGAGCGCGATAACACTGATAAGGCCTCATAGGGAGAAGAGAAAAGGTCAACCAACTAAGAGGGGCTCAATGGCACACCATACCTTGGGCTACGCGCTAGAGCACACCAGGGGGACACAACCACCCAACCTTGGGACCAAGAGGACCGCACAATGGACTTATAAATCAGGGGTAGCAATGAACAGACATTGGCCAGGTAGGGTAATGGGGCTAGCCAAGCTAAGAGCTCATCACTTCTTTAGCGGGGAGTACTGCATAGGACTAACCAAACTCAAAGTTCTTCTATTTTCAGGGGGAGTACTCTATCCAAACAAGTGTGGGGAGTACTACGGCAACCATAAAAAATGGGTGCGTCTGGGCCAAATTCCCTAATACTCTCAGCGTATGGGCCCAACTAAGAGTGTTAGACGATTATCTCCAGAACCAACTACAATGCACATCAGAAAACAATGACGTGTGTGAGAAAACCAATGTATGAATAAAACATATATGCATGGCAACATAACAAATCTCACGGTAAATCTCAAATCAAGCTCGTCGGCAAGGGCGAGTAAAACATGGCATCAAAACTCAAGTAGGCAGTATAAATCCAGCTAAATGTGTACATGTCTAAATAATGTAAAATGCACATGTTCGTGAAAATGTCGATGTCAATACTTGTGGTATCCAACCAAAAATAATATACGTGCATGCTAGACTAGGTATAACGTAATAAGTATAATAACTCATATCCATGTGGCGAGTCCTCCTAATCTCGGTAGTCTGTGACTCCTCAGGAATCGTCTCGAATTCTGCAAATTTCTCCGAATCTGGAAATTAACACAAATGAGCAACCCCGTTAAAGTCTAATATGGGTCATAAACGATATAAACAGGGAGCCGAGGCGAAAACAAGCCAAAACGGCTCGAGTTGACTTGTTAGTCAAAAGTCAACAATCAAAGTCAATGGGTCATAAGTCAACGTGATCAAAATTTAACCGGTCAACAGTCAAGTCAAAGGTCAAAGTTGATCGTTGACTTTGATCCTCAGGTCGGGTCGGATCAGACACAGTTCGGTTCGGGTCGAACCTCTTGGGTCGGGTCTGCGGATAAACTTGATTTAGGTCGAGTCGGAACGACTCAGGTTGGTCGATCCAACACGGCTTGGATGAACCCGGCCCAACTGGTTGGGGTAGGACCCGGCCCGAAGGGCGGGGTCTTAGATCGACCCAAGCCCAACTCGACCTTTAGGCCAGAGTCAATTCGACCTAGAGACTGAGTTGACTCAGCCCACAGCCGAGTGAACTCGCTGTGGGTTGAGTTAACTCTGCCGCAACGGCCGATTGCTGACGAAGGCTCGGGGTCGCGAAAAACGTAATTTCTGACCCTGTTTTTCACCAAATCACGCTCCCAATGTGTTTCTTACCTTAGATCCGGTCATTTTCTGCCAAAAACATAGATAAACAACCTCAAGTTTCGATTTTTATCAAATTTGAAAACTCAACCCCTTAAATTCAGATTTAGGGCGAACGAGAGCTCACCTTCGAAAACGCTCTTCACCAACAACGATCTACTTTTCTAGAAGAAGAGTTTGACACCAAAATCGCTTCGAACGGAAGTCATTTTTTGGCGACGAGTTCTCTCTCTCTCTCTCTATTGTTTTCTGCTGAAGGAAACAAAACAATAAGGTTTTTCAGAAAACCTTACTGTTTTAAATTTTTATTTATTTTATTTTATTTTAATTTACTTTTATACTAAAATCATCTAACGGTTTTCAATTTTTTTATTTTTGAATTTTCTTGAAAATTTTCTTTCGATAAATTGTAGCGTTCTTTATGCGTGAATTTATTTTATATGAAAAGTGCAAAAGTTAACTTAAAATTTTAATTTATTTTCCTAATTTTTCTGTACGGGTCATAAGTCACCAAAATTCGTACGTCGCTAGTTTTCGAAAATTCGAGCATTCGACTTTAATTTACACTTAAAAATTTGCGAAAACATTTATACCAATTTATCTTCTGTAAATTTTGGTGGATTTTACATCTTTTCACCCTTTTTATGAATTTCGTCCTGAAATTTGCCTCAACTATATATCATAAAGCAAATAAGGGTATCTCACCCCCATCTCGGACTCCATCTCCCAAGTAGCCTCTCTCTCTGTGTGGTTGTTCCATAGCACCAGCATATAAGGAACCTCCCGACGACGAAGCAACCAAAGCTTGAGTCTCAAAATCTGCTCTTGCTCCTCATCGTAGGTCGTGTCAGCATGGACGGGCACCTCATCGTATGAAACATTGTGAGACGGATCTGGAATGTACTTTCTCAGTTGGCATATATGGAAAACAGGATGCACATGTCCCAACTTCGGCGGCAAATCCAGCCTGTAGGCTACTGTTCCAATCCTTTCAACAATCTGGAATGGACCGATATATCTCAAGGCTAACTTGTCCTTCACCCCAAATCCGCTGACACCATGGGTTGGATGAACCTTCACAAAGACAAAGTCACCAGCATCGAACTCCACCTTGCATCTCTTCAGGTCGGCATAGCTCTTTTGTCTTCTCTACACAACCTTCAGTCGCTCACGAATCTGGTGGATCTTCTCAGTGGTCTCTCAGATGATATTAGGCCCAAGCGTAAGTCGTTCCTCCTTTTCAGCCCAACACAAGGGAGAACGACATGGTTGACCATACAGTGCCTCAAACGGAGAAACTCCAGTGCTGGTCTGAAAGCTGTTATTATATACAAACTCTACCAATGGCAAGTGTTTAATCCGGCTATTACAAAAATCCAGAATGCAAGACCTTAAGAATCTGGATGGTCCTCTTTGACTGCCCATCTATCTGGGGATGATGTGTTGTGCCGAACTGTGTCTTCGTACCGAGCTCATTCTGTAATCCCCTCTACAACTCCGAGGTAAATTGAGGATCACGGTCAGCTCAAAGGTACCCCGTGAAGACGAACAATGTGCTGCACATATAATCGGTTGAGCTTGGTAATTGAAAAAGTCATCCGAACAAGAATAAAATGAGCTGCCTTTGTCAGCCAATCCACAATAACCTAGATAGCATCTAGTCTCTGAGGAGCCATAGAGAGATGGGTAACGAAGTCCATGGTAAGCTCCTCCAACTTCCACTCTGAAATCGGTAATGGCTGGAGCAAAGCTGCTGGCCGTTGGTACTTGGCCTTGATCCACTGGCAGGTCATGCATCAGGAAATAAATTCTGCCACTTCCTTCTTCATGCCAACCCACCACTATTGATGCTTCAGATCCTGATACATCTTTGTACTGCTAGGATGAATAGCAAAACGAGATCTGTGAGCTTCATCCAAGATAACATGTCTTAAGTTGGTGATGTTGGGAACTGCGACCCTGCCATGGTACAATATGTACCCATTGGCGTTTACTGTCCAACCGTCCAGTTGTTCCCCATTCTGTATCTTCCCTACCCTTGCCATGAGCTGCTCATCCTAACGCTGCACTTGCTTCACCCTTGTAAGCATCGAATGGGTAGCCACTACATGGTAGGCACAACTCATGCTTCTAGTATCATGATAGCTCAAGTCAAAATCTCCGATTATTGCATGTCTCTTCCACTCATCTAGAATCAAGCAAGATAATGTAGCACGAGGATACCGACTCAATGCATCAGCAACTGCATTAGCCTTGCCGAGATGGTAGTCTAGGTTGAAATCATAATCCTCCAAATACTCCATCCACCTGCGCTGTTTCAAATTGAGCTCCTTCTGAGTGAATAAATATTTTAGACTCTTATGATCGGAGAAAACCTAGAAACTGACTTCATATAAATAACTCCTTCATATCTTTAAAGCATAGATGATGAAGGGGAGCTCTAAATCATGGTTGAGATAGTTCTGCTCGTGGGGCTTCAACTGTCGGGAAGCATACGCCACTACCTTGTTTTGCTGCATCAAAACGCAACCTAGACCAACCCTAGAGGTGTCAGTATAAATGGCATATGGGAGGCTGCTATCAGGAATTGTCAGAATCGGAGCACTGGTCAACCTTCGTTTCAGCTGCTCAAAGGCATTCTGACATTCATCACTCTAAATGAACCGCACATTTTTGCAGGTGAGTCTAGAGAGCGGCGCTGCAATGGAAGAAAAATTTTCTACGAACCGCTAATAATATCCTGCCAAACTAAGGAAGCTGCGAATCTCTGAAACATTCTTAGGTGGTTGCCAATCCATTATAGCCTCAATTTTAGCAGTGTCTACTAAAATACCCTCCCGTTAAACTACATGCCCCAAGAACTTTACCTCAGTCTGTCAAAAATCGCACTTGCTACGCTTGACATACAACTGATGCTCCTTCAAGGTTTACAGGACAATACGCAGATTCTCACGGTGTTCCCGATGAGACTTCAAATAAACCAGGACGTCATCAATAAAGACAACCACAAACTAGTCCAAATATGGCCTTAAAATTCGTTCACAAGATCCATAAATATCGCTGGAGCGTTAGTCAGCCTAAACGATAATACCAAGAACTCAAAGTGCCCATATCTGGTTCGGAAAGCAGTATTTAGAATATCCTCCTTCTGAATCTTCACCTGATGATATCCTGTTCTCAAGTCAATCTTTGAAAAATATCGTGAACCCCTGAACTGATTGAAGAGGTCATCGATGCAAGGTAGCGGATATCTGTTCTTCACAGTAACCTGATTAAGTTTCCTATAATCCAAACACAACCTCAACGATCTATCTGCCTTTTGACAAATAAGACGGGAGAGCCCCACGGTGACATATTCTCCCATATAAAACCTTTGATCAGCAGATCATCCAACTACTTTCGTAGTTCAACTAACTCTGCAGGCACCATCCTGTATATGAGAATAGAAACTAGAGTGGCCCCTGGAACGAGATGGATACAAAATTCGATCTCCCGATCTGGAGGTAGACTCGGTAACTGCTCAGAAAAGATGCCATCAAATTCTTTGACAACTGAAACATCTCTCTTCTGCACCGCGGTCTCAATATCTAGATCCATAGACCAAAGTCCTCCAAACTGTTCCAGCCCGCTCTTGCCTCCAAGACATACTCGAAAGATAGAGTTTATAATCCCCACACTGGGGCCTTGGTGGTAAACGACAACTTTACCAGCCTTGGAGGTAACTGTGACCTGCCTCAGATAGCAATCAACCATGGCCCGATACTTCATTAACCAATCACAGCCCAGGATGATGTCGAACTGACTCATGGGTAGGATGATTCGATCAGTAGAAAATTTACAGTCCTCGATGACTACACAAACTCTCTTACACACATACGTAACTCTATTTCTGTCGCCTAGTGGAGTGGTAAAAAAAATAAGTTTCCATCTTCTCTATGGACAACTCCAACACTTCATCAAATCAACCAATATAAAAGAGTGTGACGCCCTAGTGTCAAACAATACTTGTGCAAAAGTATGAAAAAAGAGTATAGTACCGTACACTACTATTGGCTGATCAGGCACGGGATAGTGCTCAGTTCGGTCCACTGCATAAGACTGACCGGCAACCCCTTACCCTTATAATCCGACTGCGGCCGCCGCCGCTAGATGTAAATCCATGTTGTTCCCAAAATCCTTCTGCTCTCTGCCACTGTGGCGGGGGTGAACCCATAGTCAAGGGTTGTTTGCTGAGTTGGTAGGGTGTACTGCTGAAAGGGATATCCACTGATCGACGTTGGGGAGTTTGAAACTGAGTCTGCTGAGTAGAGGGTCGAATCTGTCCCCAGTTCTGGACCGACAGGGAGAACGACTTGCTAGCTAGAGGAGTAATGAAGGGTGCCTGTGGCTGCTGCCCCTGAGGGTGATTCAGCAGACAGTTCCTCCTGAGATGACTCGGCTAGCCACAGGTATGACAGGTGTCAAGGGATTATCTGGAGTCTCCAGACAAGCCACCACTAAACCCAGAAGAGTGGCTCGTACTGAAACCCTGATCTGACCTCTGCCACTGGTTCTTCCTGGTCATCTTACTCCTCAAAGGCCGGCTGTCTGACCCGTGCTGAACAACACTATCACCCGAGGTGTACATCCTCTCTATCCTCAAGGCAGCCTAATATGCTCCGAGCAGGTTGTCATACAACTTCACAGTCATAGTTCGCTTAATGTTAAAGTTCAGACCCTGAACAAACTTAATAATTTGGGCCTACACGATGACTCCTCTAGAGTAGGGCAACAGGTGAATGAATCTGTTATAATAATCTATCACCGTTATAGAACTCTGAGCCAACTCGTTGTATGCTCTAGTTATCATACCCCAGTACTCCCGGCTACTAAACTGACCTCGGAACAAAGAGGTAAACTTGCTCCATCTCATAGAATCAACATCATATTGGCTGCGGATGGCGGTCCACCAACGTCTAGCTGCTTCTCTCAGAAAATATGTCGCTATCAAAACCCTAGACTCTACTGGGGTCTGTAGGGTCTCGAAGTTGAGCTCCATCACCTCAAGCTAGTTTTCTGCTTAGGGCGTATCAGTGCTGCCCGCAAAAATAAGAGGGTTGAGTTGGTTGAACTCCCGAAAAAGAGCCTTTCTAGAGATAGAATCAGGGGTGGTAACTGGGGCAGTAAGTGGAGCTTGGGCACTGATCACTAGGTTTCGCAATACCTCCAGAATAGAGGAAAATGAGCTAGGGTCCTGATCGGGATTTTAAAGAACTTTTCTTTGAGGTGGCATTTTGACTCTTCTGAAAAAACATAAAATTGTACCACATTAGCATGTTCATTGCACAGTTATTCCGTATATTCTACTAACTGCTCATACTTGCTCTCAACATTCGTCACTAGAAGGATCATGGAACCTTGAGCTCTGATACCAATAAATTTCTGTCATGATCCGAAAGGGTGCCTAACAGAAACGCCAGGTTAAACGGTCCACCTCGAGTAGGTCCACCGTCTAACATAAGGCTGAGTGCGGAAGATATTTGTGAGTGATCCCATAACTCCTCGAAATAACAAATTTGAGAATACAATCAATAATAGAATATAGAAAATGAAAAGAATACATGCTAATTCCCAGTACAATACCCAATATCAAAATAAAATATATGAGGAAGAATCCACGATATCGGGAGCCGATCAACCTTGATTCTCATTTTTCTTTCCTCTACCTGTAGAGGAAGGAGTGACAAACTCAATATGAGATGTTATACCTATCACTTATCTCATTATGCATGCCTGCTTAAAATCAATGCTCCTGTTTTAAAATTCAAAACCGATTTGAATTTTATTAAATTCTCGTCTGATTTTTAAAACGATTGATGGGACTAATTTAAAAAATAATGTAGATGAAGTAAAAATAGGCCCGCAGTAACCATACTGTAACGCCTCGGAAACCTACCCGTTTTCGGTTCGTTCACTGCTCTGACTCCACTTCTGTAATGCCCCCGAGTCGTCCCCGGAGCCGGGTCGTCAACCGTACACTCGCTTCTCACCTTGACAGAATTCGTATAAAATTTAAAATCTTTGGTTCTTCGACTCAAAACAACTTCCAAAAGAAAATGTATGAACGCCGCAACGGAAAACTCATTTAAAATTGGTTTAAATAACTTCGCCCTTTTAAAACGTAACAATAAAGAAACCGGTCGACACCTGCAAGGGTCGGTCGACACTTGCGTCGTCTCATGTTTTTCGTCGGTTGACACTCGTAAACACCGGTCGACACTTATACACTTATCTCAGAGAGCGGTCGACACCTGATTTCATAGGTCGACACCTTGATCACTCTGCTCGCGCAGGTCGAACCCTGTGGTCGACACTCTCACCAATTTTACATTAACCGGTTGACGCCTGCGGTCGCCGGTCGACACCTAATTTCTCTCTACCTGCACCAGTCGAACCCCACGATCGACACTCACCTTCCAATTTACACTGACCGGTCGACACCTATGAACTTCGGTCGACTCTTTAAACCAGCAGCCTAAAAAATAACAGTAGTTCCAAAAGAAATTAGACACGAAACTTTCCCAAATTAAAACTACCGATTGAAAACCTGAATCCTTCATTTAAACTCTTTTAAATAGTTTAACAATGTACGTATACATCAATCTCGACTTTCCACATCCACACCCATCTATGCCTCAAAACCTATACACTCGATATTGACCTCTCAAAAACACAACTCCCAAAAAACCTACCTCCCGGCTTCACTCCACAAGTCAGGGCGCCGCAACAAGCTCCCTCTGCCGGTACACGGTATTACGCCGCCAACCGCCTACTTATCCTGCCCGGGCTCTTGCAACTCATCCGCTGGAATCTCTGCACTTACACCACGAAACACACAACATAAGTCTAACACTAAGTAAGTATTGCAATATGCAACATAAAATGACAATGCAATCCTATCACATGCAGTCTCTACATTCTCGCTCATGTTGTCACAACCGATGCCGCGTGGTACGGACGCACCATGGTGAGTTTAGACTCTCTCGCCACCTCACACCCTGGCACATCGCCATCATGTTGGTTTCTTCCGCAACGAGACCCTCAAACCGTATCCACGCGTCACTCTATGCACCGTAACCATTTCAGGGTGAGGCTAGACGCACTCGCCACACCACCCCCTGGCACGTCGCCATCGTCCCGGTTCCTCCAGCAATGAGGCCATAGTTGCCCACCACCTCACACAGCGCGCAACAGCCATCCCAGGGTGAGGCTGCACGCACTCGCCACACCACCCCTTGGCATGTAGCCATCGTCCCGGTTTCTCCAGTAACGGGGCCAAAGCTGCACACATACCTATCGTCCTCACCACCATACATCGCACTTCACATTCGCACATAAAACAATGCTCAAATTCTTTTTCGTTCCCATTTCTAAAACATGATGCATGCCAAACAATATACACGCACATCATAACCAACCAATACAAACCTAACGTTCCTCGGTGTAGGCTCACCTACGCAAAGCACATGCATACACTATTTACCTGGCGTCCTAGCTTTTTTCGCGGTGTTCGTTTAACCAAAGACCTGCTCAACGTACAACAAAAACTGACTTCCCATCAAAACTCTTCCCGCTACTCTACTCACACACAAAAATCACCATACTAGCACAATACTTCACGAACTCACCAAAATTGCTCACTAACCTATCTCGGCTCAAAAACCAACCTAACTTCCAACGCACATAACTTTTGCGTCGGTTATCGGAATCACCCGATTCCAGCGGCCTAACGCTCCAATCATAACCTAGTTTACCACACCAAAAGGGTTTCTAAAATGAATGTCAATAGCTAGGCCAAAAATTCAAAGCAAGTTCCGTATTAGTGCTTAAAATCCTACATTCACGCATTCTTACCTAAACTCGCTTACTTCCTCACCATTCCTTCGCATTCATCACTAATAACCCCGCAACAATCGGAAACAACTCGATGAACATCCCCACGTCATGAAACCCTAAATTTCTATCCATAAATCCCTCCCCAAAATCTCATTTCAACCCCAACACTAAACCAAATTTAAACTACAAATTACTTAATCTTACCCTGAACCATTGAAATGGAGGAGAAAACCACAAATAATCGCTGGTGGAACGTCGCAGGAAGGAGAGGATCGAAGGGCTCACGCGGGTAGTGAGAAAACAGAGGAGGAGAGGGTTGTTCTATGAATCCCTCTACTTTAATGACTTCTATTTATTTTTTTTATAAAACAATAATAATAATAATAATAATTAATTAATATTTCACAGTAACACTTTAATATTTTAATTCAACGGCTATCTAATCCGTTTCGGTCGGATTCTTGAAATTTTCTCCCCACCTTTAGCCTCGAAATAATTGCCCAGCTAACCTTACAAATTTTTTGTTCTCCATTCCGTCCCGATTCTCGCCGCTCAGCACCCCGACATCACAAAAATTGATGCCACGAAAATACGGGGTGTTACATCCTCCCGTCCTTAAAAGAATTTTGTCCCCAAAATTTACGTACCGAATAGCTCTTGGTACTGTTGCTCTATGTCTTACCGCCTTTCACAAATGGTCTCCTCCACATTGTGATTGTGCCAGAAAACTTTGACCAAGGGAATCTCTTTGTTATGCAACACTTTCACCGCTGATCCCAATATGGCCACTGGCTTATTCTCGTAAGATAACGTCGGCTGTACCTCTATATCCTGTTATGCAACCACCTGAGAAGGATCACGCATGCACTTTCTCAGCATGGAGACATGAAAGACATTATGTAAGGCGTCCATCGAGGAAGGCAACTGAAGCTTGTAAGCGGTCTTCCCAATCCTTTTCGCAACAGAGAACGGTCTAACAAAATGAGAGTTGAGCTTCCATCGCTTCCCGAACCTGACCACTCCCTTGAACGAGGAGATCTTCGGGAATACCTCATCACCCATGCCAAACTCCAGCTCCCGCCTTCTCCGATTGGCATAGCTCTTTTGCTGACTCTGAGCTGCCTCGACCCTTTTTTTTATAATAGCAATTTTGTCAACCGTCTGTTGTAGTATTTCTGGGCCTATAAGTCTTTCTTCTCCAACCTCTTCCCAGTACAACGGTGACCCGCACTTTCTTCCATACAAAGCCTCGTACGGTACCATGCCAATGGTAGACTGGTAACTGTTATTATATGAGAATTTTACCAACGACAAGAACCTGTTCCAAGTCGCCTGAAACTCCAAAACACAGGCTCTGAGCATATCTTCCAGTATCTGCATGGTTCGCTCTGATTGCCCGTCTGTCTGAGGGTGAAAGGCCGTGCTGAACTCCAGCTTGGTACCCATGGCCTTATGTAGACTCCTCCAAAACGTAGATGTAAACCTGGGGTCTCGATCTGACACTATCGACACTGGGACCATATAATTTGACCATCTCCTACATGTACAATTGAGCAAACTGATACATTGAGTTAGTCATTCTCACCGGTAAAAAGTGAGACGACTTTGTTAGTCTATCTACAATCACCCAAATCGCATCGTGGCCCTTAGCAGTTTTTGGCAGTCCGACCACAAAATTCATAGTGACCCGCTCTCACTTCCACTCGAGTATAGGTAATGGTTGAAGCGTCCTCGATGGTCTCTGATGCTCAGCCTTTACTTACTGACATATCACACAAGTCTCAACGCGCTTGGCTATCTCCCGCTTCATATTGGGCCACCAATAGTGTTATTTCAGATCTCTATACATCTTAGTGCTCCCAGGATGCACAGAAAAGGGAGGCGAGTGAGTCACAAACAATATTTCTCTTTTCAGCTCTTCATTCTTCGAGACATACCACCTATCCCGAAACTTCATAATCCCATCCTTCGAATAGCTGAGCTCAGTGCTAGCATTGGGCTCCATTCCTGCCTTCAGTCCGCTGCACCCGGGGTCAGTCTCTTGAGCCCGCCTAATCTTATCCAGGATGGTTGGCTTCAACGACATTGCCGACAGCGTGGCTGCCAAATCAGAAACCACTTCTCGGCCGAACTTTTGCACTTCATTCTTTAGCTCGGTAGGCATTGCTAAAATCATAGCAAACATCGAAGTTGACACTCGGCTCAAGGCGTCCGCTACCACGTTTGCTTTTCCTGGATAATACTTGATTTACAGGTTGTAGTCTTTAATCAGCTCAAGGCACCTCCTTTGTCTCAAGTTTAGCTCCTTCTGCGTGAAGATGTACTTGAAACTCTGGTAGTCCGAGAAGATTTCGCATTGTTGTACATATAAATAATGCCTACAGATCTTAAGTGCGAAGACCACCGCTGCCAACTCCAAGTCATGAGTGAGATAATTCTGCTCGTAGGGCTTTAGTTGCCTTGAAGCATAAGCAATCAGCCTTCCGTTCTGCATCAACACGCAACCCAAGCCTACCCTGTAGGTGTCGCAATAAATGTTGAACTTCTCCCCCTCTACCGGCAGTACTAGCAAAGGGGCTATAGTCTACCTTTGCTTCAACGCCTGAAAGCTATCCTCGCACTCATAGGACTAGCTATACACCATGTTCTTCCTGGTCAATCGAGTCAAAAGGGCTGCGATCTTGGAAAATCCCTCAATGAACTTTTGATAATATCCTGGCAGCCTCAGAAAACTGCGTATCTCGGTGGCACTGATCGGTCGTGTCCATTCCTTCATAGATTGAACCTTTGCCAGGTCCACAAAAATACCATCACGAGAGATAACGTGCCCTAAAAATTTGATCCTATCCAGCCAAAATTCGCACTTAGAGAAGTTAGCATATAGTCGGTGCTGCCCTATAGTCGTTAGCACGATCCTCAAGTGCTCTTTGTGCTCATCTTCACTCCGAGAGTATATCAGGATGTAATCAATGAATACTATCACGAATCTATCCAGTTGCTCCATGAATGCTCGGTTCATCAAGTCCATAAAGGCAGCTGAGGCATTAGTTAGTCCGAACGACACACTAAAAACTTATAGTGTCCGTACTGCGTCCGGACAGCTATCTTCGGGATATCTTCCTCCCTAATCTTCAACTGATAATAACCGAAACGCAAATCAATTTTAGAAAACACCCATGCCCCCTGAAGTTGATCAAAAAGGTCATCTATCCTGGGCAACGGGTACTTATTCTTTACCGTCAACTTGTTCAGTTCCCTGTAGTCAACATACATGCGTAGAGATTCGTCCTTCTTTTTAACAAAAAGCACCGGTGCACCCCACATCGAAAAACTAGGGTGTATGAAGCCTTTATCCGTCAATTCCTCTAATTGTGTCCTTAACTGTTTCAGCTTGGTAGGCGGCAGCCTGCTTGCACATTGGCTCAGCTCTAGGGTACACGTCGATAACAAAATCAATTTCCTTGTCAGGGGGCAGACCTGGCAGATCCTAAAGAAATACCCCCGAAAAATCCTGCACAATGGGGATGTCCTGAAGTTGAACCTTGCCCTGAAGCTGCACGTCCATGACACTAGCCAAGAAGCCCACGCATCTACATCGTAACAACTGTCGGGCTCTCATAGACGACATGCCGAGATTCTACTCAAACCCTTTCCCGCCCTGAAGGAGGAACCCTCTCCACTCGGGAGCCGAAAGTGGATCTCTCTGGTTCTGCAATCTATCGTGGCAAAATGCCTAGATAGCCAATTCATCCCCAAAATAGCCTCATACCCCTTCATGTCAAGTATGATCAGATCTGCGTACGGCCGTTTTTCTCCCACTGTCACAATATCACCTTGTACTACTTGATCTGAGTATAGGCACTCCCCTGATGGCAACAATACATCATAGAACTGCCCAGAGTAGCTGGGCTGCCCAGATTTTCCTTGACCACGAAGGTAGTAGATACAAACGAGTGAGTAGCACCCGTATCGACAAGGGTATAAGCCGCCATGCCTGAAATAAGAATACTACTTGAAATCACCAATGGCTGGGAGGCATCGTCCAACTCAATGAGGGCGAAGACTCTTGGTGTCACTCTCGCTGGGGCCTTGCTCAAATTCGGGCAACTACTAGCAAAATGCCCTACTTCATGGCAGTTGAAGCACCGATTCTGTCGCGGCTTCTAACAATCTCTAGACATGTGGCCCGCCTCGCCATAGTTGTAGCATCGTATTGCACCTACCTTACACTCGCCAGGATGACTCCTTTGACACTTTGGCCACACCAAAAACTGCCCCGGTCCTTGGGGTCGTTTGTTACTTCCCTTGCTGCTAGAGCTGTTGCTAGCCCTCTTCAGGCCCTTCCGCTGAGACGACTCTTATCCTCTCGATTGTTGCAACAGTTCTTTGAAATACCTACTGGGCTGTTTCTTAGGCAGCTCTCTTTAACTGGGAAGCTTCGTCCTAGTCTACTCAATGTCTAGCGCCTTCGCCACCACCTCCTTGTAAGGAACCCCTCGTGTTCCAGCTATTCGCATGCCCATGTATATATCTGGCTTTAAGCCCTGTACAAATTGGTGTACTTTGTTCTCGTTCGGGCTCACCAGATGACTAGCAAATCGAGATAGCGCCTCAAATTGTCTCACGCATTTGGCCACGGTACTTGTCTGCCTCAACTTGGCAAACTCCACCATCTTCTAGGTTCTAACTGAGTGGCTAAAATACTTGCCGAAGAACGTCGTTTTAAATTCCTCCCAAGTCATGGACTTCACATTGGTGGTCGCCTTCACCGAATCCCACAAAAATCGGGCGTCCTTGGCAAGGCGGAATGCCGCACTAGATACCCTGTCCTGCTCATCTACCTTGGGGTAATCCATCATGCCTTCCATACTTCGAATCCACTCTTCATCACTGAGTGGGTCCGAAGATGATCGGTCGAACACTAGGGGTCTGAGCCTATGCAACCTATCACCCCCACGATCCGTCAAAGTCTGGGCACTAAATTGGCCCTGATCCTCCCTACTCATAAACCGCTACAGTTGCTGTGACTGGCAGTTGACCAACTCGGTAAGCTGTCTAATGGCGTCATCCATATCGCCTACAGGTCTACGCGTCTCTCCAACCATAACATTAAACCTGTACACCAAAACATCTAGTGAGTCTAAAACGAAACTATTAGGGCTCTAAGAAACACTTACAGTTGGTGGAGCACTCACATGCATCGGCTGGTAGTATTAAGAGATCCATCGAATGACGTCAACCCCGTGGCCCATACACTCGTAACATACTCTCTTCCCACCTATTAACTGTCCCCTCTATCTTTCCCCCAAGCGGTGTGGGAATTGTGACAGTCCCTATTGCCTTCACCATCTCACCCCTACTCCGAGGTCCGACATCCTTGTCGTCCACACTTTGGGTGGGTAAAAGCTCTGATACCATAACTGTAACGCCCCGAAAACCTACACGTTTTCAGTTCGTTCACTGCTCTGACTCCACATCTGTAACGCCCCCGAGTCGTCCTTGGACCTGGGTCGTCAACCGTACAATTGCTTCTCACCACGACAGAATTCGTATAAAATTTAAAACCCTTGGCTGTTCGACTCAAAACAACTTCCAAAAGAAATATGTATGAACGCCGCAGCGGAAAACTCATTTAAAATCGGTTTAAATAAATTCGCCCTTTTGAAACATAAAAATAAGGAAACCGGCCGACACCTGGAAGCGCAGGTCGACACTTTGGTCGTCTCGGGTTTTTCGTCGGTCGACACTGGCAAATGCCGGTCGACACTTCTACACTCATCTCAGAGAGCGGTCGACATCTGATTTCACAGGTCGACACCTTGATCATCTTTGCCCGCGTAGGTCGAACCCTGCGGTCGACACTCTTACTAATTTTACACTAACCGGTCGACACCTGCGGTTGCAGGTCGACACCTCATTTCACTCTGCCCGCACTGGTCGAACCCCGCAGTCGACACTCACCTTCCAATTTACACTGACCGGTAAACACCTATGAATTTCGGTAGACACTTTGCACCAGCAGCCTAAAAAATAACAGTAGTTCCAAAAGAAAACGGACACGAAACTTTCCCGAATTAAAACTACTGATTGAAAACCTGAATCTTTCATTTAAACTCTTTTAAATAGTTTAATAATGTAACTATACATCAATCCCGACTTTCCACATCCACATCCATCTATGCCTCAACACCTATACACTCGACATAGACCTCTCAAAAACACAACTCCCAAAAACCTACCTCCTGGCTTGACTCCACGGGTCGGGCTGCTGCGACAAGCTCCCATTGCCGGCACACGGTAGTACACTGCCAACTGCGTACTCATCCTGCCTTGGCTCTCGCAACTCACCTGCTGGAATCTCTGCACCTACATCACGAAACACACAACATAAGCCTAACGCTCAGTAAGTAGTGCAATATGCAACGTAAAACGACAATGCAATTCTATCACATGCAGTCTCTACATTCTCGCTTATGTTGTCACAACCGGTGCCGCGTGGTACGGCTGCACCATGGTGAGGCTGGACTATCTCGCCACCTCACACCCTGGCATGTCGCCATCATCTCGGTTTCTTCTGTAACGAGACCCTCAAACCGTACCCACGCGTCACTCTACGCCCCGCAATCGTTCCAGGGTGAGGTTGGACGCACTTGCCACACTACCACCTGGCACGTCACCGTCGTCCCGGTTCCTCTAGCAACGAGGCCATAGTTGCCCACCACCACACATACACCGCAACAACCATACTAGGGTGAGACTGGATGCACTCGCCACACTACCCCCTGGCAGTCGCCATCATCCTGGTTTCTCCAGCAATAGAACCAATGCTGCCCACACACCCATCGTCCTCACAACCACACATCGCACTTCACATTCGCACATAAAACCATACTCAAATTCATTTTCAAAAACATGATGCAGGCCAAACAATACATACGCACATCACAACCAACCAATACAAACCTAACGTTCCTCAGTGTAGGCCACACTTGGGCAAAGCACATGCATAGACTACTTATCTGGTGTTATAGCTTTTTCCGTGGTGTTCGTTTAACCAAAGACCTGCTCAACCTACAATAAAAACTGACTTACCATCAAAACTCGTCCCGCTACTCTACTCACACACAATAATCACCATACTAGCACAATACTTCACAAACTCACCAAAATCGCTCACTAACCTATCTCGGCTAAAAAACCAACCTAACTTCCAACGCGCATAACTTTTGCGTCGGTTATCGGAATCACCCGATTCCAGTGGCCTAACGCTCCAATCATAACCTAGTTTACCAACCAAAAGTTCTAAAACGAATGTCTATAGCTAGGTCGAAAATTCAAAGTCAATTCCGTATTAGTGCTTAAAATCCTACATTCACGGATTCTCACCCAAACTCGCTTACTTACTCATAATTCCTTCGCATTCATCACTAATAACCCTGCAACAATCGGAAACAAGCCGATGAGCATCCCCACATCATGAAACCCTAAATTTCTATCCATAAATCCCTCCCCAAAATCTCACTTCAACCCTAACACTAAACCAAAATTAAACTGTAAACTAATTAATCTTACCTTTAACCGTTGCGATGGAGGAGAAAACCACAAACAATCACCGGCGGAACGTCACAGGAAGGAGAGGATCGAAGGGCTCGCATGTGTAGAGAGAAAACAGAGGAGGAGAGGGTTGTTCTATGAATCCCTCTCCTCAGATGACTTCTATTTATAAAACAATAATAATAATAATAATAACTAATTACTATTTATAAAACAATAATAATAATAACTAATTATTATTTCACCCTCACACGTTAATCTTTTAATCCAATGGCTATTTAATCCGTTTCTGGTCAGATTTTTAAAATTTTCTCCCCACCCTTAGACTCGAAATAATTTGCTACCTAACGTTACAAATTTTCAGTTCTCTATTCCGTCCCGGTTCCCGTCGCTTAGCACCCCGACATCCTGAAAGTCGATGCCACGAAAATACAGGGTGTTACACATGCTATCACATAAAACCAGATGAACAGTGAAAAAGGAAGTCACTCAAGGATACTCCGAACCACACCACAAGAAAAGGTTGCGATAACACCAGCAAGGCCTCATAGGGAGAAGAGAAAAGGTCAACGAAACAGTAAGGGCTCAACGACACACCATACCCTTGGCCATCGTGGATAGACGAACTAGAGCACACCAGGGGAACACAACCACCCAACCTTGGGCCCAAGGGGACCGCACAATGGACTTATAAATTTGGGGTACAACGAACAGACATTGGCCAGGTCAGGTAATGAGGCTAGCCAAGCTCAAAGCCCATCACTCCTTTAGTGGGGAGTACCCCACAAAACTAGCTATACTCATAGTCCTTCTTCTATTCTTAGGAGGAGTACGTTATCCAAACAAGTGTTGGCAGTACCACGGTAACCCTCAAACGCGGGTGCGTATGAGCAAAATCCACTGATACTCTCAACGTATGGGTCCAGGTAAGAGTGCCAGACGATTATCTCCAGAACCAACTCCATTGCACCTCAGAAAACAATGGCGAGCGTGAGAAAACCAATGCATGAATAAAATAGATATGCATGACAACATAACAAATCTTATGAAAAATCTCAAATCAAGCTCGTCGGCAAGGGCGAGTAAAACATGGCATCCAAACTCAACTAGGCGGTATAAATCTAGCAAAACGTGTACATACCTAAACAATGTAAAATGCACATGTTCATAAAAATGCCGACGTTAATAATGATGGTATCCTACAAAAAATAATATATGTGCATGCTACGCTAGGTATAACATAATAATTATAATACCCCATACTCCTGTGGCGAGCCCTCCTAATCTCGGCAGTCGGTGACTCCTTAGGAATCGTCTCGAACTCAGTAAATTCCTCCGAATCTAAAAATTAACACAAAAGAAGAACCAGTCTAATAGGGGTCAGAAATGATATAAACGGAGAGTTGGGGCGAAAACGGGTTCAAACGGCTCGAGTTGACTTTTTATTCAAAAGGCAATGATCAAAGTCAATGGGTCAAACGTCAACGGGTTAACGCTGACCGATCAATAGTCATGTCAACAGTCAAAGTTGATTGTTGACTTTGACCCTCAATTTGGGTCGCGTCGGACCACTGGGGTCGGATTTACAGATCAAATGCGATTTGGGTCAGGTCGGACAGACTCGGGTCGGGTTGATTTGACACGGCCTAGACGAACCTGGCCCAACTGGCTGGGTCTTGGACTAACCCAAGCCCAACTTGGCCTTTGGGCCGAGTCAACTCGGCCTAGAGAATGAGTTGACTCAGCCCACAGCCGAGTTAACTCGTTGTTGGCTGAGTTAACTCGGCCGCCGACGGTCGATGGCTGACGAAGGGTCGGAGTCGCAAAAAATGCAATTTTCGACCCCATTTTTCACCAAATCACACTCCCAACGTATTTCTTACCTTAGATCCGCTCCTTTCCTGCTAAAAACATAGATAAACAACCTCAAGTCTCGATTTTTCTCAAATTCAAAAATCAAACCCTTAAACTCTGATCTAGGGCGAATGAGAGCACACCTTCGAAAATGCTCTTCATTAACGATGATCTACTCTTCGAGAGGAAGAGTTTGACACCAAAATTGCTCCGAACAGATATTGTTTTCCGGCGATGATTTTTTTTTGCCTTTCTCTCTCGCCGTTCTCTCTTTCTCGCCGTTCTCTTTCTCTCTCTCTGTTGTTTTCTGCCGAAGAAAGCAAAACAATAAGGTTTTTCAGAAAACCTTATTGTTTTAAATTTTTATTAATTTAATTTAATTTTTATATTAAAACCATCTCATGGTTTTCGATTTTTCGATTCTTGAATATTCCTGAAAATTTTCTTTCGATAAATTCCGACGTTCTTTACCTGTGAATTTATTTTATATGAAACGTGCGAATGTTAACATAAAATTTTAATTTATTTGCTTAATTTTTCTGTATAGGTCATAAGTGAGCAAAAATTTGTACGTCGCTAGTTTCAAAAAATTCAAGCACTCAACTTTAATTTACACTTAAAAATTCAAAAAATTTATATGAAATTTATCTTCACTAAATTTTGGCAAATTTTACATTAGGGTTTTACAACAACCCTTAGATCACTCGGCTATGTGGATGGCCGAGATGATGTGGCACGCGGATGGTGAGGATTTGGTCGTGCATCCCTTCATTAAGCGCTTTCTTTGTGCCAATCATCTATCTTTGTGAGCACTGCCTTTGTCCTTCTTCAGCCAAGTCACAAATCCATCCCATCTTGGAGCTTGAATGATGTTGGTGCAATCGGTTCATGCCATGCATTTGTTCTCAGCATGGCTGCGCCAACCCACAAGTAAGTGACCAATTATGTAACCCAAAATTAGCCACATCCATACATCTAATCCTAGCAAACATCTAACCTAACCACACAATTTAAACACATGCATAAAATGGCTAATTGTTTCGGCAAAACATGAAAGCTAATGTTTGTCAAATTAGTGCACAAAAGGGGTTACACGGTGTTGATGTAGGGAAGACAAATTCCTTCTTTTGTTGTTTCACTTCATACTTCACAAATGAGAACGTGTAGAGGTTGGTCCATGTTCTGAGGGTTAGGCTCCAACTCCAAGCCTTGGAAGATATCATCACCTGCAAAAGAACTAAATTCGTCAGAAAACAGGTTCAATGTGTTATGGGCCTTGGGTATGTTTTAGGGCTTGGTCTAAGATCGAGTGACGGGCCTCTGAAGCATATAAAAAATGATATTCTAAATAAAAGAATCATCTCTCTTCCAAAGGGAGAGAGTCATTTCAACATAATTGAATGAAAAATAAAAAAAAATGTTGAACATAATGAAAGTAAATAAAAGAAAGAAGTAGAAGCGTAAATCCGTCTCCGATGTCACCGCAATGGGGTAACACGTGTGTCAGTTTCATCATCCAGGGTTGAACATCCTCTTTGATCTCTCTCGAAAATATGTATCAAGGCTGCCAAACGTCCTCTCTTTCGTCAAATAATGTTGTATTTAAAGATTCTCAATTAAGGTTTTCAAAATCACAGAAAAATCTTTTAAAATGCACAGATTTGGTACTTTTGATAAGTTGATCTGGGTAAGAACCGTGACTCAGGATTCTAGGGCCTAGACTTAGACTTTTTTTTCTGTGTTGGGGTCATTGCTCAAAAGTTGTTTTGACATTGATTCTTTTCTCCTTTTAAGCCACGACTCGTGCTTATTTGATCTGCGGTTGAGCTTCAAAATTCATCATTATTCATCTTTATTTACCATATTCGATTATTTACCTGCATAATAACTTAAAATATATTAAAATTACCAAAAACTCTAGAATAAGCATCAAACTTTGTTTAAAATGATGAGAATAACTCTAAACTTAGTGTTTGCTAGTCCTTGAGCAAAAATAGCATGAAGGATAAACAAGATCCAAATATGACTTATTGTGACAACCCGGCCTATGAAGGGAAGGACGACTTAAGATTTTGTTGATTGTGAGGGCTCAGCACATATCAATGGAGGTGTCACAATCCCACCTCGTTTCAAATAGTAGAAATTGAGTTGTTTATAAGTATAATTCTCTTTCCTACCTAGTACAACGTGTTTTGTACTAACTCTAAAAACAAATCTATATGGGCTCTGGCTTAGACCGAACAATATTGTACTGTGAGTACTAAGAGACTTCACAAATGGTAACATAACCAATTCTCAATTATAAATGTGGTCAATGAAAATGTCGGGCCTCAAAGGGAAGAAAAATTTGACAGCCTGCCTTGTGAAGGCAAAGACGACCTAAAATTCTATTGATTGTGATACCTCTACTCATACTAGTGGGGATGTCGCAATCTTACATCAATTGGGAGAGTGAAAATTAAGTTGTGTAGAAGTATAGTTCCCTTTCTTGCCTAGTGTGGGCTCTAGCTTAGAGGACACAATATTGTATTAGAGCACTAGTGGAGTCCATACTTATAGATATTATGTAACACCCAAAGTTTTTACCATACGATTTATTAAATGTGCATATTAATCGATGTTTTAAATATTATATACCATCAGTAAATGATATTATTGAGGAAAAATAAGTAAAAAACAACTAAGGGTAAATGTCATCTTAGTGTTGGAAAATAATAACATAAGAGGTAAATTATTGATGCTATAAGACCCAGAATTTTCTGCTAAAATAATTTCAGATTTACGTATTGGTAAACGGCAGAGTTTTAGTTGGAATCGAGAGCGAAAAATTTATACTATTAAGTAAAGGATTATTTTGAAGCTAATGGAGAATAGGAAATTATAAAGATACAACAGAAACAGACTAAATAACTTTTGGTTAATAGATTAAAGGGTGAGGGGTGATATGATAATTATGATTATTATTATTATTAAAAAAAAAGAAAAGAAAACCCCTCCCTGGGGCGTTTTCTCCCCTTGCCTCCATGTTTTCTATTCCACTGCATGAAGCCCCCTCCCTCACATGAAGCTTCTTCTCCTTCGACGATCTTTTTTCCATCGACGTAACGGCGTTCCCCGTCTTCTCCTCCACTTCAACGGTTTAAGGTAGGTTTAAGTAGTTTATGGTTTAGTTTTGGTTTAAGGTTAGAGTTTGATGAGAAAATGGTGGATTTTGATAGACTTTTAGCGATTAGATGAAATTGAGGTTTTTGGTGTTTAGAGATTTGACAAAAATGCATAGATCGTGTAGGTTATGCTCAATTTTCTAGGGATTAGCCTTAGAAACCTAGATAGAACTTATCGGAGAGTAGATAGGAGTTCGTAGCACTTTGAATCATCAAAATCGAACAAGTATTGGATTAGTTATGCATTTATGAATTTGGTCAAAAATTGAGTAGGATTTCGGGTTTAATACGAGTTTATGATTTTCCGTGTTAGAATTTCATGAGATGAACGAAGTAGAATTAATGAATGTGTGGTTTTATAGGTTCTCTAGTTTCCCAGTTACCGTACGGTTTACGAGCAAATTGCTAAGTAGGCCAAGTAAGTTGTGTACATAGGTGCTTTTGCCTTCATGCTTACATTACAGTTCGTTAGGTTGTGTGCATGTTTATTTTATGTTATGTTTTAGTAGTTTATGCATTCATGGTTTTATAGTACGAAAACAAAATGAAAATAAATTTCCATGATTTTACCAAATGAAACAGTAGGATGTGATAAATAAAATTAAAATGTATATAAGAAGATAATGAAAGTAGGGTTAAGTGGCCTTGTCCCGGGAGGTGGACCGCGAGGTGTGTCACTTTACTAGATTGAGCTTGGCCTTGTACCATGAGGTTGAACGCGAGGTGTGTCACATTGATCTAGCATGTAAAGAAGAATCTAGTAGTATGATAAAGAATGTGTAAGAAAGAGACAGAAACAAAAGTAGAGACGAAAATGTAGAAACTGCATATGTTATGATTTGTATGCTTTTCAGTGTTTATGTTTTATTATGCATTACTTACTTATCATTACGCTAATAGATGAGTTCTGTAATATAAGTGACGTGGCGATAGCTGATGAGTATTCAGAGCGTGCACATGACTAGGAGGCAGTTGGAGAGGTGCGCTCGTGGCACGATCCGACCAGCTGTTAGGGCATTTTGAACATGGTGTGCGTATGTACGGATTTTGGGTTATTTTGAGTCATTTTGATATAGGAATGAATTTCAAACTTATAGTAGACAATTTGATGTATATGGTTGATTTCAAAATTGATTGGGAAGTATAGGTTTTGGTTTTTAAACAACGAGTGAAAATTCTGTTCGTTTTATGTAAATGGAAAATTTTCGGTTAAGGATTTTTGTGTAAAGTGTTAACCTGTATGCACAAGTGTCGACCGAACTTGGTAGGAGTCAACCACGAGGGTCGACTTACGGAGACAGAACCATGTCAGGTGTCGACCTGTGCATGTAGGTGTCGATCAGTCAGTGTAAAAAATGGTAATAGTGTCGACTGCAAGATTCAACCGATGTAAACAAAGAGGATTAGGGTGTCGACCTATGAAGTTAATTGTCGACCAGTTAGTGAAGTAATTGTAGAGGTGTCGACCGCAAAGTTTGACCAGTGCAAACAGAGAAGATAAGAGTGTCGACTGGTGTAACCCGGTGTCAACCTATGCCGGCAGAGGCAAATGAAGTGCCGATCTGTAAGTATAGGTGTCGACCTCAGTGTACAGAACAGGTCAAGTGTCGACCGAAAATTTTAGAGGTCGACCGAAAATTCCTTTTTAATGTTTTAGAAACTCAAAATTTTATTTAAATCGATTTTAGTTAAAGTCTTCCACTGCAACGTTTTTAAATGTTTTTAACTATGTCATTTTGAGTGGGAAAACAAAGTTTTAAATTTTTCACGAATTGTTTTCGGATTTTACAACTTAGAGCAGAGAGAGTGAACTGGAAGCCGGCAGTCTTTCGGGGTCATGACAGAGTTTGGTATCAGAGCCATTTGGTCAAATTGTTCAAATGATTACCTAACAGCGCCGATTACCGCGTGACGTACTTCGACAACCGTAGCTGTTTAAGTTTAGCTTTAGTTATTAGATGCTTATGAGAGTGATTAACATTTGTCTAGGGAGTTAGACAAAATGTGTAGATGACCAGGATGTCCCAGAACACCGAGAAAGACAATTGATTCGAGAAATGAAGATGATTCGATGACGATTTGACAGTTGACAGAATTGGTGAACCGACAATCTGAGCAATTATGGATTTTGCTGAATCGAGAAGTTCAAGGAAGTGCAGGCTCTAACTCTAGCCATGATCAGTCGGGAGATAGATTTTGGACATTGAGACCATCGACTTTTGAAGGGTAGTCATCGGATCCAACGGCTGTAGAAGAATGAGTCCGTATGATTGAGAGTATGTTCAAGTATGCGAAAGTAGAAGAGGAAGATAAGATTTCGTTAGCCATGTTTCATCTAGCAAAGGATGCTCGATTTTGGTGGGAGGCTATGGAGGCCACCGTTGTTGTACAACACATGTCGTGGCAAAAGTTTAAGGACGCTTTTTATGAGAAGTATTTTAACAGCACAGTTCAGGCAGCCAAAAGAATGAAGTTCCTATAGTTAATGCAGGTTGGGACAGTAACTGAGTATAGCCAGCAGTTCGAGTACTTGTCTTGATTTAACTGCAATTTGATAAGCAGAAATGAAGAAAAAATGTTTCAATTTGTATAGGAATTAAAGTCAGAAATATACAAAGGTGTAAAGATAGCCGGAACTCAAGAAACGCCATATTCGAAGATCGTGGCTAAGGCACTAGAGGTGCAGGAAGTCCAAATGAAGTGTGTTAAACAGAGAGAAGCTTCTAGAAGATTTTTCAAGGATATAACCACACAACAAAGTAGAGGTGCCCCACAACAAAAACAACAGAGAGGGACGAAGAGGCCAAGTGAGAGTTTGAGCAACCAGAGAAGTAGCAAAAGACCTCAAGCAATAGTGCAGTACCCCCAGTGCCCTAAGTGTTTGAAGTACCACCCAAGTGAAAGCAGATTGAACTCTGAAAAGTGCTACAATTGTAATGAAGCCGGACACTTAGACAGAGATTGCCCGAAGCCCAGAGTTACTCGGTGTTTCAACTGTAATGAGGTGGGACATGTCAGTAGAGATTGCCTAGTTTTGAAGAAGGGTCTGACACGTACAACACTGAGAATATTCACCATGATGGAGTCGGGTGATGACGACCAGCAAGCCGTAGTGTCAGGTACTATATTTATAAATTCTGTGGCTGCTTATACCTTTATTGACTCCAGTGCGACGCACTCATTTGTTGCTACTGCGTTCGCGGTCAAGTTAGATGTATGACCTGTAGCAACAGATTGTAGCTATGAAGTGATGTTGCCTTCTGGTGGACGCATGCACTCTAATCAAGTCGTACAGGATAGTGTAGTGTTCGTAGGAAGTAAAATTTTATTGGCCGATCTTATTATTATGGCCATAACCGAATATGATGTAATTATAGGAATGGATTGCCGGATCAAGCACTACGGTACAATTGATTGCAGGACAAGAACAGTGAATTTTCAACCCCCAGGTGGTGAGAAGCACACTTTTTAAGAATGCCAGAGGGACATCCGTGATGGTGCCTATCCATGCTCGTCAGGTTCTTATGGGTGAGTCTTTTGGTTTTCTCGCCAGTATTGTTGATATGCAAATTCCCATGGAATCAAAGCCTCAAGATGTTTTAATTGTTCGAGACTTTCCAGAAGTTTTTCTAGATAATTTACCCAGTCTGCCTCCGGATCGAGAAATAGAGTTTGCTATAGATGTATATTCAGGAGCTGAGCCGGTGTCGAAGAATCCATATAGATTAGCACCAACGGAACTGAAGGAGTTAAAGAAGCAATTAGAGGAGTTAATGGAAAAAGGATTTATACGCCCTAGATTTTCACCGTGAGGTGCGCCAATTCGTTTTGTCAAGAAGAAAGATGGATCGTTGCAGATGTTCATTGATTACTAAGAATTGAATAAGTTGACTGTTCAGAGCAAGTATCCCCTGCCAAGGATAGACGACCTATTCGACCAACTACAGGGGGCATGACTCTTTTCGAAGATCGAGCTAAGATCAGGCTATTATCAGCTGAAGGTCAGGTCAGAAGATATTCCAAAGACAACTTTTCGGACGAGATACGAACATTACGAGTTTCGGTGATGTCCTTCGGGTTGATAAATGCTCCAGGCGCCTTCATGGATATAATGAACAGAGTATTCCATGATTATCTTGATAAGTTTGTTATAGTGTTTATCGATGATTTATTGGTGTATTCTTGTAGTGAGAATGATCATAAAGAGCACTTAAGGTTGGTATTGGAGACTTTGAATCAACACCAACTTTACGTAAGTTTTCTAAGTGTGAGTTCTGGTTGGACAGGATCAATTTTCTGAGTAATGTCATCTCGAGTGATGGTATATTTGTCGATCCAGCAAAGATTCAGGTAGTTAAAAAGTGGCCACAACCGAACAGTGTTACTGAAATATGGAGTTTCCTCAGGTTAGCAAGTTATTATAGAAGATTCATTGAAGGATTTTCAAAGATTGTGACACCTCTAACCCGTTTGATGAGTAAAAATATGAAGTACTTGTGGTTTGAAAATTGCAAGTATAGTTTCTAGGCTTTAAAGCAGAAATTGACCACTGCTCCAATATTGACACTTCCTATTGAAGTCGAAAAATTTAGCATTTACTGTGATGCTGCTAAAATAGGTCTTGGGTGTGTGTTGATGCAGGAATGGAAGGTGATAGCCTATGCCTGTAGGTAACTAAAAATCTATGAGGAGAATTATCCGACACACAACCTGCAGTTAGCTGCAGTGTCTTCACGCTAAAGATTTAGAGGCATTATCTGTATGGACAGCCGTGTGAAATATATTCAGATCACAAAAGTTTGAAGTATATTTTCACTCAGAAGGAGCTGAACATGAGACAACGATGGTAGTTAGAGTTTGTGAAGGATTATGACTTCAAGATTAAATACCTCCCTGGTAAGGCAAACGTAGTGGCTGATACGTTGAGTACAGCGGCGACATCCACTTCAGCTATGACTCCAAGTATGCCATTAGCTTTGGATGCAGAATTTCTGAAAAGCAACTTGGAAGTGGTGTCGAATGTGTCAGCCATGTTATCATCCATGTCCTTACAAGCCCAGAAGGATGATGCCAAATGCGATGAAATTAAATCAAGCATGGCTTTTAATGACAGGTGGAAGTTCAGTTATTTGGAAGACGTAATTCTTAAGTTTCAGAATCGATGGTTTGTTCCGAATAATGAAGAACTACAAAGGGAGATATTGTCTGAAGCCCACTCTTCAAAGTTTTCTGTACATTCAGGAAGCACCAAGATGTATAGGGACCTTAAGCAACATTATTGGTGGCCTAATATGAAGAGGATAGTGGCAAAGTATGCCAAAGCGTATTTGATTTGCCAGCAGATCAAGGCTGAACATCAGAGGCCAGCAGGAAAGCTATAGTCATTGCCTATTTCTGAATAGAAATGAGAGCATATATTGCTAGATTTTGTTGTTGGATTGCCTCGGACAACAAATGGTTATGATGGTATATGGATGGTTGTGGATAGATTAATTAAGTCAGCTCATTTTCTGCCAGTGAAGATGACGTACTCTGTGGATCAATTTGTTGAATTGTATGTTCAGAAGATCGTACGATTACATGGAGTTCCTTCTGACAGACACCCAAGATTTACATCAAAATTCTGAAAAAGTCTGCACAAGGCCGTGGGTACGCAGCTCAATTTTAGTATGACATTTCATCCTCAGACAGATGGACAATCTGAGAGGACTATTGAGGCGTTGGAGGATATGATTCGAGCTTGCGTAATGGAATTCCAAGGTTCATAGAGCAAATACTTTCTAGTGGAGTTTTTTTATAATAATAGCTTTCAAGTTACGATAGGTATGACTCCTTACGAGTCTCTCTATAGGAGAAAGTGTAGGTCTCCTTTGTATTGGGACGAAGTAAGAGAGGCACGATTGATTGGTCCAAATATTCTGCAACAAACAGCAAAAAAGATTGCTTTTATTAGATAACGGATCTTGACAGCTCAAAGTCGACAGAAGAGCTATGCTGATAGAAGAAGAAGGGAACTGGAATTCAATGAAAATGATGAAGTCTTTATGAAAATTTGGATATTCCAAGGAGTTGTAAGATTCAGAAAGAAGGGTAAGTTGAATCTTAGATATATTGGACCATTCCTTATTATTAAAAGAATAGGGAAGACAACTTATCACCTGCAACTATCAGCCTCGATGGATGGAATTCACAATGTATTCCACGTTCATATGCTAAAGAAATGTATGTGAGATCCGTCTCATGTTATGGAGTAGCAGAACATAGAAATTCAGTCGACATTGACCTATGAAGAGAAACCAATGGAGATCGTAGATTATGCAGTGAAGGCTTTACGCAACAAAGAGATTCCACTAGTGAAGCTTCTATGGCGTAACCACAACGTAGAAGAAGTCATCTAGGAGCTACAACAGGACATGATGAGCCGATATCAAGAGTTGTTCAGGTAAAAAATTTTGAGGACAAAATTTTTTTAAGGAGGCTGGAATGTAACACCCAGAATTTTCTGCTAAAATAATTTTGAATTTACGTATTGGTAAACGACAGAGTTTTAGTTGGAATCGAGAGCGAAAAATTTATACTATTAAGTAAAGGATTATTTTGAAGCTAATGGAGAATAGAAAATTATAAAGATACAACAAGAAACGGACTAAATAACCTTTTGGTTAATAGATTAAAGGGTGAGGGTGATATGATAATTATGATTATTATTATTAAAGAAAGAAAAGAAAAGAAAACCCCTCCCTGAGGTATTTTCTCCCCCTCCCTCCCTATTTTCTTCTCCACCACGCGAAGCCTCCTCCCCACGCGAAGCTTCTTCTCCTTCGGCGATCTTCTTTCCATCAATGCAATGCCGTTCTCTGTCTTCTCCTCCAGTTCAACGGTTTAAGTAGTTTATGGTTTAGTTTTGGTTTAGGGTTAGAGTTTGATAAGAAATTGGTAGATAGAGATTTAGGATTTTAAGGTTTGAGTGTTTATTGGGTTTATTATTGATTCTGGTGGATTATTGATGATAAGCAGATAGATATGGTAGGATTTTGATAGACTTTTGGCGATTAGTTGAAATTGGGGTTTTTGGTGTTTAGAGATTTGGGGAAAATGCATAATTCGGGTAGGATATGCCTGATTTTCTAGGGATTGGCCTTAGAACCCTAGATAGAACTTATCAGAGAGTAGTTAGGAGTTCGTAGCACTTTGAATTGTCAACATCGAATGAGTATTGTATTAGTTATGCATTTCCGAATTTGGTAGGAAATTGAGTAGGATTTCGGGTTTAGCTGGGAGTTTTGGTTTGGTACGAGTTTATGATTTTTCGTGTTAGAATTTCATGAGTTTGACGAAGTAGAATTAACGAATATTTGGTTTTATAGGTTCTCTAGTTTCCCAGTTAGCGTACGGTTTACGAGCGAATTGCTAAGAAGGCCAGGTAAGTTGTGTACGTAAGTGCTTTTGCCTTCATGCCTACATCACAGTTCGATAGGTTGTGTGCATGTTTATTTTATGTTATGTTTTAGTAGTTTATGCATTCATGGTTTTAAAGTACGAAAACGAAACGAAAATGAATTTTCATGCTTTTACGAAATGAAACAGTAGGATGTGATGAATAAAATGAAAATGTACGTAAGAAGATAATGAAGGTGGGGTTGAGTGGCCTGGTCCCGTGAGGTGGACTGTGAGCTGTATCACTTCTTTTCCCGCTTTACGTGGTGGCCTTGTCCCGAGAGTTGCATCGTGAGGTGTATCACTTTACTAGATTGAGGTTGGCCTTATTTCGTGAGGTGGACCACGAGGTCTGTCACTTTGATCTAGTACGTAAAGAAGAACCATGTAGTAAGATAAAGAATGTGTAAGAAAGAGACGGAAACGAAAGCAGAGACGAAACTGTAAAAACTGCATACGTTAGTATTTGTATGGTTTTCAGTGTTTATGTTTTATTATGTATTACTTACTTAGGATTAGGGTAATAGATGCGTTCTGTGATGTAGGTGACGAGCTGATAGCTGGTGAGTATTTATAGCGTGCACATGACTAGGAGGCAGTTGGAGAGGTGCGCTCGTGTGACGATTCGGCCTGCTGTTACGGCGTTTTGACCATGGTGTGCGTATGTACGGATTTTTTGTTATTTTGAGTCATTTTGATATAGGAATGGATTTCAAACTTATAGTAGACAATTTGATTTATATGGTTGATTTCAAAATTGATTGGAAAGTATAGGTCTTGGTTTTTAAACATCGAGTGATAATTCTGTTCGTTTTATGCAAATGAAAAATTTTCGGTTAAGGATTCTGGTGTAAAGTGTCGACTTGTATGCACAACTGTCAACCGAACTTGGTAGGAGTCGACCGCGAGGGTCGACTTACGAAGACAGAACCATGTCAGGCGTCGACCTGTGCATGTAGGTGTCAATCGATCAGTGTAAGAAATGGTAATAGTGTCGACCGCAAGATTCAACCGATGCAAACAGAAAGGATTAGGGTGTCAACTTATGAAGTTAGGTGTCGACCGGTTAGTGAAGTGAACGTAGAGATGTCGTCTGCAAGGTTCGACCGGTGCAAACAGAGAAGATTAGAGTGTCGATCGGTGTAACCAGATGTTGACTTGTGCCGGTAGAGGCAAATGAAGTGCCGACTTGTAAGTATAGGTGTCGACCTCAGTGTACAGAACAGGTCAAGTGTGGGCCAAAAATTCCTTTTTAATGTTTTAGAAACTCGAAATTTTATTTAAATCCATTTTAGTTAAAGTCTTCCACTGCAACATTTTTAAATGTTTTCAACTATGTCATTTTAAGTGAGAAAACAAATTTTTAAATTTTTCACAAATTGTTGTTGATTTTACAATTCAGAGCAGAGAGAGCAAACTAGAAGCCTGCTGGCTTCCGGGGTCGTGATAGATGCAATTGGCAATTGAAGGAAAACACAAAGGGAAGGCCAATGGTTAGAGGCTTTGGCATGAAAAGGAAACAAAAAAGGAGGGGATAACATTTAGTTAGGGTAATTGAATTTAGTTAGAATGAGGATGAAGGAAAGAAACTAAATGGACTAATTAATTAGTTAGGATAACCTAAATATTAGTTAGGTTTTAAGTGGAAAAACTTACTTTAAACCCGAGGAGGACACCTCACCTCCTTCTTCCTCTCAAGCTTCTCTCCCATGAAAACATTCTTCCCTCTTTAAAGATTTCTAAGGTAAGAGTTGCTTTTTTTCAATGATTTAGCAATCTTTTTTGGTTTATAAGTTTTAGAAGTGGTTATTTGATGGATTTATGATTTATGCGTATGGTGCACGAAAATGGATTTCTTTGCTTAACTCTTCAGCTTATTGGATGCTAAATCAGGTTATAAGATCATTCTTTTGATTACAAATGAAAGAAATTGGTAATTTATTGAGGTATGAACAATTGTGATTATTAGGTTCAAAAATTGTGAAAAACAAGGTCAGCTTTGGTTTTGTTATTTTCTGCCTAACCTAATGATTTTCAATTTGTAAATGTTTTTGGTATGTTAAAGTAGAGACTTTAAGTGAAATATGGCCTTTGGATAAATATATTTAAAATTATGATTTTTTAAAGTTGAGGCAAATTATTAGTATATTTCGAGATTTTATTTATGAAATGATTTAATTGATTTGCATTATGTCAAAACTACTTTGTTTTGGATAATTAACTTGAGCTATGTGAATGAATGCATTCTTCCTTGGTAACTTTTGGAATTGGTTTCATTTGGGTTAATGTCATTAGGTATTAAGATGTTGAGTGTATATTATTCCTCTTTTGGATATCTTTGGATGAAATCATTTAAATTGGATAGGTTGTGTTGGTTATAACTTAGGATCAATGTTATTCTTAAGCATTGAGATATTGATGTTAAGATTAATGTGTTATAGGTTTTTCAAGTTTTCAAGAATAAGTGATCAAATTGCTTAAAAATATTGCTAAGGACATAAGGTAAGTAATGTATGCATGTGTTTTGCCTTTTGGCCTAAATCACAAAATGCTAGGGTTTATGTTTTATGAATTATGCTTGTATCGCATATTCATGCATTATGTTTTAAAAACTTACAAAAAATGTCCTATGCATAAGTTTTCATGAACGAAAGAATAAAATGAGGGGATGTAAACAAAATGAATGTTTAGCTTTGAAGGAAGTGATTCGCCATTCAATAATATATGAGAATCTTAGCTTTGAAGGAAGTGATTCGCCCTTTAATAATATATAAGAATCTTATCTTTGAAGAAAGTGATTTGTCTTTCAATGATATATGAGAATCTTAGCTTTGAAAGAAGTAATTCGCCATTCAATGATATATGAGAATCTTAGCTTTGAAGGAAGTGATTCGGCCCTTTAATGATATAAAAGAATCAATGCCACAATGATAAACAACCACGAAAACAAAAAGAAACTTATAGAGACTGCATGTTTAAGAAGAATAACATTATGTTTTCATTTTCGTATACGTATGTATAGTTGTTGAGTATTAGACTCATTAGATCAGTTTTGTGATGTAGGTGAACAACTAAGTGGTGAGATTCACGAACCCTTACAAGACTAAAGGAAGCGATTGGAGGAGTACGTCCATGGTGGTGATTTAGAGGTTGTTAGGAGAATTTTTGACCTGTGGGAGAGTATGTTAGTATATTAATCTTTTTGGGTATAAGTTATGTAGATAGATATACAGATATGGATTGAAACATTTTATTAAAATGTATTTTGATGTAGATTAACGTTTTACATGAATTTTGATGGATTTAGAATGAAAATGTTATAGTTTAAAGGATTAAAATATGACAAATGTTTTGATTTGGTTTGTATTTTCAGCGGAGAGTTAAGAAATAAAAGAAAGCATAATAGGACCCGATTGATCACCAGTTTGAGCGATCGATTGCCAAAATTTTTGTTTTGGCCAATTGCCACTCGAGAGGGTGTCGATCGATTAGTTCAAGTGAGCAGATCAATCGGCCTTCTTGTTTTTTTTTATATGTTTAATTTTTAAGTTGTGTCTTAAATGAATGGATTTCTACTAACATGAAAAGTCTTCTGCTACGTATTTTAAATGTCGAAGATTTAAAAAGTGTGTCAAAACAATTTGAAATTTAAAAGTATGAAGAGCCAAAGTAAAGCCGTGTTCCGAAGATGGAGATTTTTGGGGCGTGACATATTGTGACGTGAATACAGTCCTGAAAATGTGGAGTGCAATGCATGCAGAAGACTAAAACTAAGCAGATGGATCGGTGCTTGAAGAACATCCCAAAAAACAGATACAAGATACACAAAGAACAGATAAATGTGTGGAAAATGGAATGAAGCTATCGGGGATGTGGGCAAGCAAGCAAACCTAATTGCTTACCTTAGAGAATACTGATGAGATGATGGAACAACCCTTGGCTAGTCGAAGAGCAACTGTGAGCTCTTGGCAAAGCTTCTTTCCAGAGAAGGAATCTCACCTTTCAGGAAAGGTTGGCCGCCTTCTTCTGTTTTCCAGCATTTAGAAGTCTTGAAAAGAAGGATGGATAGAGAACCTACTAAGTAACCTTGGACTTGGAAGCAATCCGAGGATATTACCTTTCGGTAATCAAAAACCCAGCTTGATATGCCTACTAGGCCTCTAACTCTGTCACAAACTAAAACACACTCACTTTCTAACATTCTTATTGACAAACTTTCTATTATTTTAGGTGAGGAGCTTTTCAAAGGCTCGGAATGGAATCCAGACTCTATAGACATGGACAAGCCCACACATTTGCTCACTTGGGACGTTAAAGCCAAGATTTATATAGAAGGAATTTGTCTTCTCAGAGACAATCCTTTGTAACTATTTCTTTATTTCATTTTTTGTAATTGGTAAACAGGTTAACTTTAGATGAATGCTAGGTTAGTTGGTGGTCAAGGCTTGACACAAAGAGAACCGACCCACATTCATGGAAGGCACGCACGCCATTAAGGCGCACACAAGCATGATCCGATGCACCTAAGAAAGAGGCCCTTACATTTGGCCACTTGAGGAGAGATACCACGTCACTACAGGCTCATTCTACTTTAAAAAGTGGGTGCTCATAATCAGCGTTATTCAAGATAAATTGTGTGCACATTAAGCCCATTAAGATGTGCATGAGCCATCTTCATAAAGGCCTGATTCTCCTCAAGGAGTTAAGAGCAATTTGCTTCATTCAAATTTGAAATTACAGCCAACTAATCATCCAGCATGGAACTCAAGATCAGTTTCCTTGCAAGAGCACACTTAGCTTACAAAGAAGTCATCTCAACAGTTGAAAGAAGGAAGAAATCCGTGCACTCACAACCTAGATGAAGACACACACAAGGAGTCCTCCTTTGTGTCTTTTGCCTTAAACCACCTTAGGGTCATATTTAATCTCTTCTAAAAGAACATTGTACTAAGTTTTTTCAGATCAATAAACACCGACTCGTTTCCCCTAAGGCACCAAGAGCATCGGCTCTTAAGGTAGGATAGTATCGGTGGTTCTTGGTCGATTGGAGTTGTAGCCTCCATTGCTTCAAGCATTTGGTTGCTTGTAAGCTCTTATTTCATCTATTCCATACAAACCCTCTTAAGGTTGGAAAATAGTGGAAAAGGGGCCAGCCATACTCCAAGTGTGTTGTTATTTTCATTAGAAAATGACATCATTGGAAAGTGCTCAAAGTTGCTTCTCAAACCAACCACGGACCTCCTTGCATATCTTTTTTGTTCTACATTATTTTTAATTGAAACTTTCAAGTTATAATCTCTACGTATAAGGTAACATTTTATCTTTGAAATGCTTGGTTATTTGTGGTTTAATTCTCAAAGATATACTGGTTGCTTTTAGATGTTATCGAATTTAGCCGATAACATCGACTATCTTTTGTTTTCATTGCATAAACTTGAATTTATAGGTCTTTGGCATATCACATATGGTTTTTCAACAAAGCAATTTGCTTTTCATCCATTAATCCAAAATAAACCAAAAATTGCCATTTACATGAGTTCAGAAAAAGCTATAAGCTCTCGGTTCATCAGAAGAAAGAAAAAGAAGAAAAACAGAAAATAGCTATTGAGGTAAACTACTCGTCGTTGTCACTGACATCTTTCTCGCGCTGCTTTGCTCCTCTCGCATGCGCTCGATGCTTCCTTTGCCCGCATTGGATGATTCCTCAGCGTGCGCCTCATGCGCTCTTCGCGCTGTCACATGTTCGGCATAGCTTCTCTTGCGCGCGCTTGTTGATGTCTCTACATGTTCTTGTGGCTACCTCATGCGCACGCCACCCGTTGCGCCATGTTGCTTCTCGCGTGCGCCACCTACTGTGCCATGCTACTTCCCTCACATGCCACCTTCTGCGCCATGGTCTCTCTTGTGCGCGTAAACTGCTGTTGTAATGGCCCAACCCCTGCTGGTGGGTTGGAGGGACCTGCTGTTGCCCGGCTACCTAGCTCATGATCTTTTCTCCCTGGCAAAATAATTTTTGCTCTCCCTAAGTCTTGAACCCAATACCTACTAAGCTGAAGTACATGGGCTTACAAGAGCTGCTTCCACTTGAGCTACTGAAAAGATCAAGAGTTATGGCAGTCGGTCCTTCTAGCCCACTAGCAAGGGTTGGGTATTTAAAAAAAAGGGCGCTCTTTCTTTTGTAATGGCCCAACCCCTTTGACTGACTACCATATCGTATTGTGGGGTTGGAGGATCTAATTTGCCCGACTGCTGTACCTCATGAAATTTTCCTTGTGGCGAAGGATTTTTTGTAATGACCCAAAAAACCTACCCGTTCTCCGGCTCCGTCTACTCTGTCATCATCATCATAGAGCTCCCGAGTCGTCCCCGGACCCGCGTCACCAACTGTATCCTTACTCATTATCTTAATAAAATTCGTGTAAAATTTTGAATTTTTGTTCCTTGACTTAAAACGATATTTTGAAAACGTTTAAATTCATCGCAGCGAAAGACTTAATCAGAATCAGTTTAAATAAAATTTCACTTTTCAAAACATTATAAAAATGGGGGTACCGGTCGACACCTTTACACACTGGTCAACACTTTAATACTATCTGTACGCACCGGTCGAACCTTGTGGTCGACACTTCTACAATCCTCACATAGAGCAGTCGACACCTGCTTTCATCGGTCGACACTTTATTTCTCTCTGTCCGCGCAAGTCGAATATCGTGGTCGACACTTTCACCATTTTACACTAACCAGTCGACAACTAAAGGCGCCTGTTGACACTTTATTTCTCTCTGCCTGCACAGGTCGAACTCCGCAAACGACACTCTCTCCATTTTTACACTAATCGGTCGACACCTAAAGACACCGGTCGACACTTTATTTTTCTCTGTCCCGTATGTCGACCCTCGCGGTCGACACCTATAGAGTTTGGTTGACCTCTAAGTCTATATGTCACGACTCGGAAGGGGGTCTAACAGAAACGCCAGATTAAACGATCAACCTCAGAGAGGTCCACCGTCTAACCTAAGGCTAGTTGCAGAAGATTTTCAAAGCAATCCCAGAACTTCTCGAAGGAACAAATGTGAGAATAAAAGCAATAGTAGAAATACATGAATTAAAATAATATATGCTAACGATCTGTACAATACCAAATAAAATTCTTACATGAAACAAATATCAAGATAAAATCTCTAGGGAAATCCACAAAATCGGGAGCCGATCAACCTCGGTTCCTGCTCTTCTTTCCTCTACCTGTAGAGGGGGAGTCATTGGGGTGAGTGACAAACTCAGTATGGGATGTTATACTTACCACTTATCTCATGATGCATGCCCGACTAAAATCAATGCACGTGTTTTTAAAACTCAAACCAGTTTCAATGTTATCAAATTCTCTTCTCATTTTCAAAACGATTAATGGGGCTAGTTTCAAAAATACTATATGATTGTAAAATAGCCCCGCATCAACCATATAATCGTATAAAACCAGGTGAACAGTGAAAAGGGAGGTCGCTCAAGGATCCTCCGAGCCATACCACAAAGAAAGGCTGCGATAACACCGGCAAGGCCTCATAGGGAGAAGAGAAAAGGTCAACCAACCAGGAGGGAAACAACCACTCAACCCTGGGCCCAACGGGACCGCACAATGGACTTATAAACCGAGGGTAGCAACGAACAGACACTGTCGAGGTCGGATAACGGGGCTAGCAAAGCTCAGAGTCCATCACTTCTTAAGCAGGGAGTACCGCACAATAATCAATCATCCAGGAGGGACACAACCACTCAGCCCTGGGCTATATCCAAACAAGTGTAGGGAGTACCACGGCAACCCTCAAACACGGGTGCGTCTTGGCAAAATCCCCTGATACTCTTAGCGTATGGGCCTGGCTGAGAGTGCCAGACGATTATCTCCAGAATCAAACTCCAATGCACATCAGAAAACAATGCGTGCGTGAGAAAACCAATGCATGAATAAAACACATAGGCATGACAATAAAACAATCTCACGGTAAATCTCAAATCGAGCCCGTCGGCAAGGGTGAGTAAAACATGGCATCCAAACTCAAATAGGCAGTATAGATCCAACAAAACAGGAACATGCCTTAACAATGTAAAATGCACATGCTCGTAAAATGCCGACGTCAATACTGGTGGTATCCCACCAAAAATAATATATGTGCATGCTAGGCTAGGTATAACGTAAGAAGTATAAGAACTCAAACCCCTATGGCGAGTTCTTTTAATCTCGATAGCCGGTGGCTCCTCGAAAATCGCCTTAAACGCAGCAAAATCCTCCAAATTTGAAAATTAACACAAAGGAGGAACCCCGTTAAAGTCAAATAGGGGTCATAAACGATATAACCGGGATGCCGAGGAAAATACAAGCCCAAACGGCTCAAGTAGACTTTTCAGACAAAAGTCAACGGGACCCATTACGGGCAAATCGGGGTCTGAAACGCTATAAACAGGCGAACCAGGGTGAAAACAGGCTTAAAATGGTTCGGGTTGACTTTATGTAAAAGTCAATGTCGTTGACCTTTTAGTCAAAGTCAACGTTCAAAGTTCAAAGTTAACAATCAATGTTCAAAGTTCAAAGTCAACAATCAACGTTGACCTTAGTTTGGTTTGGGTCAGACCCGGTTAGGGTTGACCCGAATCGACTGGGTTTGAGTCGGGTCAGACCTGTTCGAGTTGACCTAAACCGGCTCGGTTCGGGTCGGGTCAAACCCAATTTGGGTCGACCCACACCGACTTGGTTCGGGTCAGGTCAAACCCGAACTAACTGGATCTGGGTCAGGTTGGACCAAACCAATTCCGTTCGGGTCAGACTCGAACCAGTTGGATCCGGGTCGGACTCAACTAGAAAGTGGGTTGGGTCCTGACCCAGTCCAGGCCCAGCTTGATCTTGGGCCCAAACCGACTCGACCCATCTGGGATGGGGTCGGGCCTAGCAAGTCCTCATTGGGCTTGGCCTAACTCGGTCTGGGGCTTGAATCGACTCGGCCTAGGGCCTGCGTCGACTCGGCCCAGAGACCGAGTTGACTTAGCCCACAGTCGGGTTAACTCGCTGTCGGCCGAGTCAGCTCGACCACCGACGGCCAAATGCTCGGGGTAGCCAAAATCGTGATTTTCGACCCCGTTTTTTGCTAAATCGCGTTTCCAACGTCTTTCTCACCTTCGATCCAGTCGAAACTTGCCGAAAACACAAACAAACAACCTCAATCCCGGGTTTTCCAAAAATCCAAAATCTCGGACATTCAAACTCCGATCTAGAGCGAACGAGAGTTTACCTTCGAAAATGTTCTTCACAAACGTTGCTCTGCTCTTTGAGACGAAGAGTTTGACACCAGAATCGCTCCGAACGGACGTCGTTTGTCCGGCGTCTATTCTCTCTCTCTCTCTGTCTCCCCCCTCTTTTCTGCCAAGTGAAAGGAAATAATAGGTTTTCAGAAGAAAACCTATTGTTTTATTTATTTTATTATTTTTATTTTTATTTTTATATTAAATTATTTATTTTATTTATATAAATTTTTATTTAATGAATTTTGATTTTTTGTTTGTTGAATTTTTCACCGAGTAATTATCTAGTAAAAATCCAACGTCATTTACCCAAAAATTAATTTACTTAAATTAATTGATCGCTAACAACAAATTTTATTAAATTTCTTAAATTACACGGACGTGCTACACGTAGCCAAAAATTTGTACACTGCACTCCTTTTAAATTTACATATAAAATCCGCGAAAAATTTATACGAAATTTACTTTGAGTAAATTTTTGACAGATTTTACATCTTTTCCCCATTTTTATAAATTTCGTCCCCGAAATTCGCCTCAACTACTCATCATAGAAAAGGTAGGGGTATCTCTCTGCCATCTCTGACTCCAGCTCTCAAGTGGCCTCTCTCTCCATGAGGTTCTTCCATAGTACCAGAACATCAGGAACCTCCCGACGACGGAGCAGCCGAAGCTCACGTCTCAAAATCTGCTCTGGCTCCTCATCATATGTTGTGTCAGCCTGGACAGGCACCTCATCCCACGAAATATTGTGAGATGGATCTGGAATGTACTTTCTCAGTTGGGATATATGAAAAACAGGATGTACATGTCCCAACTGAAGCGGAAACCCCAGCTTGTTGGATACCACTCCAATCCTCTCAACAATCGGGAACAGACTAATATATCTCGGGGCTAGCTTGCCCTTCACCCCAGATCTGCTGACACCACGGGTAGGATGAACCTTCACAAAGACAAAATCACCAGCATCAAACTCCACTTCACGTCTCTTCAGGTCGGCATAGCTCTTTCTGCACAACCCTTAGTCGTTCACGAATCTGGTGGATCTTCTCGGTGGTCTTTCGAACAATATCCAGCCTAAGACTAAGTTGTTCCTCCTTCTCCGCTCAACACAAAGGAGAACGACATGGCCGGCCATATAATGCCTCAAAAGGAGAGACTCCAATGCTAGTCTGGAAGTTGTTATTATACACGCATTCTACCAGCGGCAAGTGCTTAACCCAGCTGTTACCAAAATCCAAGATACTCAACATGTCCTCTAATATCTGGATGGTCCTCTCAGATTGCCCATCTGTCTGGGGATGATGTACTGTGCTGAACTGTGTCTTCGTACCAAGCTCTTTTTGTAATCCCCTCCACAACTTTGAGGTAAAACGAGGATCACGGTCAGAAACTATGCTCAAAGGTACCCCGTGAAGACGAACAATGTGCTGCACATACAATCGGCTAAGCTCGACAACTGAAATGATCATTCAAACAGGAATAAAGTGAGCTGCCTTTGTCAACCGATCCATAATAACCTAGATAGCATCCAGATGCTGAGGAGCCATCGGAAGATGGGTAACAAAATCCATAGTCACCTCCTCCCACTTCCATTTGGGAATAACTAATGGCTGGAGCAAACCTGCCGGTCGCTAGTGTTCGGCCTTTACCTGCTGGCAAGTCAAGCATCAGGCAACAAATTCGGTCACTTCCCTCTTCATGCCAACCCAACAATATTGACGCTTCAGATCCTGGGTCGACACTTACTTCACAATATTTCATTAAAATCTTAAACTCAATTTAGTTTTATGAAAATTCGGCAGTGTAACGGTTAAAAACGGTTCTAACCCAAAATCCTGCAGTTTAAAGAAAATATACTATACACATATCAAAATACAAACTCACGCATCACCCGAATCCTACGTGTCCTAGTACATATATACAACCCAAGTTTTTACCATCAAGGGGCCTACTAAATCACAGCATCTCCACACCATGGTTGAGTCGCCCCAACAAGACTTCCTGCATCGTAATACCAGCACAAGTCACCAACTGCAATCCTAATTGTGCCTATGATCATAGAGCTCACCCGATAGCTCGTCGTCCCCTACACCACGGAACACAAAACGTAAGCTAATGCTTAGCAAGTAGGGAATAACGAACAAGTAAACAATGCATAAGCACAATCCCTAACACATGCAGTTTCTACACTCTGTTTCGTTCTCGTTTCGTTGTCGTTTTTATTAATCTTCCACTTTGTCATGTGGATCAAGTAGGCACCCATCCTATCACCACTCAGGATGGCTACACCTTGTCCCAGCAAAATGAGATCAGAGGCACATGTCAGATCCACACACGGGATTGCCATACAATGATTTCCTCCCAACATCGATCGCAGAACCCTTTAGTGCCTTCTCACTAGCACGTTAACTACGAGGCCTTCTCACTCACGATATCATACATATTTTTATCTGTGCATCTCTCGTAGAGACCCTTTTGAAGTGCTGCCACACAAGCACCATCACACGACCAGGCATCCCTATTCGAGACCACGTTACATCTGTTCTTATTTTTTTACATTTCATACTCGCATCTCATAAACATGCTCAAAACTTGTTTTTCGTAGTTAAAAAGAACATGATGCATGTCAATAGATATAATCGACTAATAAACTAATAACAAACAAACAATCAAACCCTACCGTTCCGCGATGTAGGCCCGAATGCAAAACACGAGCAATCTATTACTTACCTAGATTTCTGTAAAATTCTCAATCTCTTCTGTCACCTCCAATGCTCAACTCGTCAACCTAAAATATTCATGTAATTAACTCAGCAATCATCAAAATAAACCTAAATGATACTTATTTTCAATCGGCCATAACTCTCTTATTTCTCATCGGATTTAAACGATCCAATATGTTCCACAAACCTCTACATGTCTACTGTTCAATGCCTCACTCTATTTTACAAAATCAAACAGCATAGCCTATCGGATTTTTACAAAAACAGAACCGGTTACAAACTTTTGGTTTTCAACAAAACTCGACTAAACCTCAAATCTTTATATGTAATCAACCTATATCGTGCTATATCATGTCTAAACTTCCAAAATAACAAGAAAACACAACAAGGAAAAGGAAATTCTCAGAACTCTAACCTAGGGTTTCATCAACTTCTCCAAAACCGTCCAAAAACCTACTTAAAATGCATAAATCACAATATCCATCTAAAACTAATCTTTGATCTTGATAAAAATGGAGAAACGGTGGGGGGTAAAGATCTCCTTGGCTGTTGATCATGGGAGGGGAGAGGAAGAAGACAATGAATTTGTCATTTACCCATAAACCTTACCCAATTAAAACTTCAACTTAACTTTATTCTAATTTCACCACAAAAATAAGGATTAATTATACAATCAGCCCCACCCACCAACCATCATCCCCCACGTGTCCCACTCATTTCCCACTTTTGGTTACTATTATTTAACATTAAAAAAACACTACATCAAACCCACTACATGTAGTTTACTCCTAGCTACCTAAATCATTTGTTTCCCTTCCACCATCTTTTTCTTCAATCAAATTCTTATCATAACTTATGATTGTAGCTGTGCCCTATTAACACAAAAAAATTTCAATGGCAACTCATGGTTGAGACAAATTCTGAGTGTTACACTCGACATTACTTAAAAAAATTTTGTACTCAAAATTTGTGTACCTAAAAAAAAAGCTCAAGATAACGATCCATCATGTCTTGCTGTCTCTCCCATGTTGCCTAATCCACATTGTGGTTACGGCATAATACCTTCACTAGTGGAATCTTCTTGTTGCGCAATGTCTTCACTGCATAATCTAAAATCTCCACTGGCTTTTCTTCGTACATTAACGTTGGCAGTACCTCAATATCTTGCTGCACCACAACGTGTGACCGATCTCGGATGCATTTCTTTAGCATTGATACGTGGAAAATGTTGTGAACTTCTTCCATAGAAGTTGATAGCTCCAACTAGTATGCTGTTCTTTTGATTCTCTTCGTGATCAGGAATGGTCCAACATACATCGGGCTTAACTTACCTTTTTTCCCGAACCTCATCACCTATTTGAATGGGGAAATCTTTAGAAATACTTCGTCTCCCACCTCAAACTCCAATTCTCTCCTTCTTCTATCAGCATAACTCTTCTGTCGACTTTGAGCTGTTAATATCCGCTGCCAAATAGATCTGATTTTCTTAGCCGTCTGTTGCACGATCTCTGGACCAATCAAGCTAGTTTAACCGACTTCATTCCAATAGAGAGGCGATCTGCATTTTCTCCCATACAGAGCTTCATATGAAGCCATACCTATCGTAGCCTGATGTCTGTTGTTGTACGAGAACTTCACTAAGGGTAAATACTTACTCCACGAACCTTGAAATTCTAGTATATAGGCTCGAAGCATATCTTCTAAGACCAGAATGGTCCGTTCAGATTGCCCGTCTTTCTGATGATGAAATGTTGTACTGAAATTCAGTCGTGTCCCCATAGCCTTGTTCAGACTCTTTTTTCAGAAGAAAAAGAGGATCAGGAAAAAATCGATGAAAGGGAAGAGATCCGAGTGAATGGAAAGGAAAAAACAAAGGATGAATTACACTTTAAAAGGACACGATACAAAAATAAAAAAAGACCTGTTTATGAAACTTCTTATCCTCCGGATGGGAATCAAGAAAATTCTAAGTTCGAAATAGATAATTTCCAAAATTTTGATGTGAATCTCGGGTCTCTATCCATTACAATTGAAGTCGGTACTCCATGTAACTACAATATCTCCTGAATATACAATTCTGCAAACTGGTACATGTTGAATGTCATCTTCACCGGTAGAAAATTGGCTGATTTGATTAAACGGTCCATAATCACCCATATCCCATCATATCCTTTTGTCATTCGAGGTAACCTGACCATAAAATCCATAGTTATTTGGTCTCACTTCCATTCTGGAACCGACAATGGTTGTAATTTTTCGGCACCTCTTATGTTCAGCCTTGATTTACTGACAGACCAAGCATGTTTTTACGTACTTTGCTATAGACTTATTCATGCTAGGCGACCAATAGTGTAGCTTAAGGTCTCTATACATTTTGGTACTTCCAAAATGAACAGAAAACCTTGAAGAGTGTGCTTCAGACAAAATTTCATTTCGAAGTTGATCATTGTTTGGAACATACCATCTATTCCGAAACTTCAAAATTCTATCATATGAATAGCTGAACTCAGTTCTGTCATTAGATACCAAACTCAATTTGAATTCATTGCACTCTGGGTCTTCCTGTTGAGCTTCCATAATTTATTCAAAAATTGTAGGTTTCAGAGATAAGGCTGATAACATTGTTGCTACATTTGAAACCAACTCCAAATTGAACCTCTGGAATTCTGCACTCAACACTATATACATCCCAGCATTCATTGCTGAAACTGAGGTCAAAACGCGGCTCAATGTGTCTGTCACTACATTAACTTTGCCGGGGTGGTACTTGATTTCAAAGTCGTAGTGCTTTACGAATTCTAACCACCACCGTTGTTTCATATTCAGCTCCTTTTGAGTGAAAATATACTTCACATTTTTGTGATCTGAATATATCTCACACTGTTGTTCATAAAGATAGTGCCTCCAGATCTTTAGTTCAAACACTACCGCTGCTAACTCTAAGTCGTGGGTCGGATAATTTTACTCATAAGACTTTAATTGCCTTGAAGCATAGGCAATCACCTTTCTATTCTGCATTAATACACAACCCAATTCGATTCTAAAAACATCATAGGAGATACAGAACTTCTCATCTGTCACCAGAAGTGTCAATACAAGAGCTGTAGTCCATTTCTGCTTCAACACCTGGAAACTGTGCTCACAATCCTCTGACCATACATACTTGACATCCTTTTTTGTTAACTGAGTCAAGGGTGTGGCAATCTTTGCAAAACCCTTAATAAATTTTCTGTAGTAACCAGCAAACCTAAGAAAACTTTGAATTTCGCTGACATTCTTTGGTTGTTGCCATTCCTTGATTGATTGTATCTTAGCTGGATCCACTGATATCCCTCCAATGGAAATCACATGTCTAAGAAAATGGATTCTATCCAGCTAGAACTCATACTTGAAGAATTTTGCATAAAGTTGATGCTGCCTCAAAGTCTCTAAAACAACCTTCAAATGCTCCCTATGTTCGTCATCGGTGTGGGAATAGACCAAGATATCGTCAATAAATACAATGACAAATTTATCGAGATACTCTCGGAATACCCAATCCATCAAATCCATAAAAGCGACTGGAGCATTTGTCAGTCCGAACGATATCACCAAAACTTCATAGTGCCTGTATTTTTTCTGAAAAGCTGACTTCGAAATATCTTGCGATCTGATTTTCAACTGATAATACCCTGACCTCAAGTCTATCTTCGAGAAAATCCGAGCTCCTTAGAGTTGATCTAATAAGTCATTTATGATTGGCAGTGGATATTTGTTCTTAATGGTCAGCTTATTCGACTCCCTATAGTCAATACACATTCGGAGTGACCCGTCTTTCTTCTTTACAAGCAGAACTGGTGCGCCCCATGGTGAAAAACTAAGGCGTATAAATCCCTTACCTACCAGTTCTTCCAATTGCTTTTTCAACTGCTTCAATTCGGGCGGAGCCAACCTATAAGGGTTTTTCGATATTGTTTCTGCTTCGGGATATGTGTCAATCATGAATTCAATTTCCCGGTCTCGGGGTAAACTAGGCAAATCATCCAAAAATACGTTGAGAAAATCATGAACTACTAAAATATCACGAGGTTTTGTTTATACTTGAAATTGAGTATCTAAAATTGTTGCAAGAAAGCAAAGTTGCTCATTCATATAATATCTTCGAGCATCGATGAGTGCAATTATAGATAGCTTCTTCATATTTTTCATGGCTTGCAACGAATGCTTCGCACCATTCGGGGGTTGAAAATTAACAGTCCCAACTCTGCAGTCGATTGTTGCATAGTATCGGAATAGCCAGTGCATTCCTAATATCACATCATACCCTGTTATCCCCATCACAAGCAAGCTCTTAGTCCCTACTGATATTACACTTCCACTCACCATTTGGTCAGAGTGCATGCGTTCACCAGATGACAACCTCACTTCATATGCACATCCGGCGGGCTCAAGGCACAAATTTAATTTTACTACGAAGGCCGTTGCAACAAAGGAATGTGAAGCACCTGAATCTATCAACGTAAAAGCAGGCACGGTGTTAACTAGTACCGTACTTGAAATAACAGCTGGTCGATCTTCACCTTTCGACTCCATCATAGCAAAAATCCTAGGTGCCAGCTTGGTTGGACCATTCTTTGCTGCGGGGCAGTCCTTAGCTATATGCCGGTCTCGTTGCAGTTGAAGCACCGATTGACCCTCGGCTTGGGGTAGTCCCGTGAAAGATGACCAGCTTCATAGCATTTATAACATTTACCTGCAAACTATCCGCATTCTCCTGGATGGTACTTCAAACATTTCTAACACTGTGGGTACTTCCCCCGTCATTGTGGTCCCTTTCCTCCTCTTTGATCTTCCAACTTACCTACTGGTCTTTTAGTTCCTTGTGACTGTGAAGAAGATCCTCCTTTGCTCATATGTGGTGTGATCTTCTTGAACTTGAAAAGTCTTCTTTGGCTTCTCCTTGTTTAATACATTTAGCGTCTGCCTCCTCCACTTCTAAGGCTTTGGTGACAATTTTTGCATACATTACTCTTTCAGTTCTGGATATTTTCATGCCTTTGAATATCTCTAGCTTCAACCCTTGTACGAACTGAAGTATCTTATCTTCCTCTTGGCTTACCAAATGACTTGCAAATCGACATAACGATTTAAACTGTCTGATGTACTCTGCTACTGACCCAATCTGTTTAAGTTGTAAAAATTTCATCCTCTTCGCAGCTTGAACTATCTTGTTGTAGTATTTATCATAAAATACTTATTTGAACTTTTTCCATGTTAAGTCCTAGGCAGCTATGGTGGCCTCTATTGTCTCCCACCAGCATTGAACATCTTTAGATAAGTGTAATGTCGTGCACGTAACCTTGTTTCCCTCTTCCACATTGGCATACTTGAACATATTCTCAATTGTACGAATCCATCTTTCAGCAGCAGTTGAATCTGACAATTGGCCTTCAAATGTCGGAGGCTTCAGTCTTCTAAATTTTTTCTCCACTGGAACCCGCTCCAAGGTTCCCCTGTCATTCCCGATTCAGTAGCACTCCCAACATTTGGGACTGCCGATTCATCACGTTCATTTCTCGGCTGTCTTGGGTTTCTCAGCATCTACTTTCCATTCCTGATCAAAGTTAACATAATTGAATCTTAGTCATAGACTAACTAAAATTAAAGAAATACTTATAGTCGGCGAAGCACACTGCATGACGGCCGACATTGTTGGGTATTCCTTTGAACGACTGGACATTTGGCTCTAATACCAACTCTGTAACGCCACGAAAACCTACTCGTTCTCAGGCTCCCTCTACTCTCTCATCATCACCGTAGCGCCCCTGCGTCGTCCACAGTCCCGGGTCCCAACTGAATCCTTACTCATCACCTCAATTAAATTCGTGTAAAATTTCAAACTTTTGTTCCTTGAACGACATTTTGAAAATGTTTAAACTCGTCGCAGCGGAAGACTCAATCAGAATCAATTTAAATAAAATTTCGCCTTTCAAAACATTATAAAAAGGGGGGCACCGATCGACACCTGTACACATTGGTCGACACCTTAATACTCTTTTTTCACATCGGTCAAACCTTGTGGTGTACACTTTTACAATCCTCACATATAACGGTCGACATCTGCATTCATCGGTCGACACTTTATTTCTCTCTGCCTGCACAGGTTGAACCCCGTGGTTGACACTCTCACAACTTTACACTAACCGATCGACACCTAAAGTCGCCGATCGACACTTTATTTCTCTCTGTAACCGTAAGTCGATCTTCGCAGTCAGCACCTATAGAGATTGGTCGACCTCTAAGCCTATAGGTCGACACTTCCTTCACAGAATTTCATTAAGATCTTAAACTCATTTTAAATTTATAAAAATTCGGCATTATAACGGTTAAAAATGGTTCTAACCCAAAATCCTGCAGTTTAAAGAAAATATACTATACATATATCAAAATACCAACTCACGCATCACTCGAATCCTAGGTGTCCTAGTACATATATACAACCCAAGTTTTTACAACCAAGGGGCGTACTAAATCACAGCATCTCCACACCATGGTGGAGTCGCCCCAACAAGACAACCTGCACAAGTCACCAATTGCAATCCTAATTGCGCCCATGATTATAGAGCTCACCCAATAGCTCATCGTCACCTACAACACGGAACGCAAAACATAAGCCTAATGCTTAGCAAGTATGGAATAACGAACAAGAAAACAATGCATAAGCTCAATCTCTAACACATGCAGTTTCTACATTTTGTTTTGTTCTCATTTTGTTGTTGTTTTTATTAATCTTCCACTTTCTCATGTGGATCAAGTAGACACCCATCCTGTCACCACTCAAGACGGCCATACCTTGACCCAACGAAGCGAGATCAGAGGCACACGTCAAAACAACACACAAGATGGCCATACAACGATCTCCTCCCAACATCAATTGCGGAACCCTGTAGTGCCTTCTTACTATCACGTTAACGACGAGGCATTCCTACTCATGACATCTTACATATTTTCATATGTGCATCTCTCGTATAGACCCTCTCGAAGTGCTTCCACACAAGCACCATCACACGACAAGGCATCCCTATTCAAGACCACGTTACAGCTGTTCTTATCTTTTTACATTTCATACACGCATGTCAATAACGTGCTCAAAACTCATTTTTTCGTAGTTAAAAAAAACATGATGCATGTCAATACATATGATCAACCAACAAACTAATAACAAAGAAGCAATTAAACTCTACCGTTCCGCGGTGTAGCTCCGAAGGCAAAACACGAGCAATCGACTACTTACCTGGATTTCCGTAAAATTCTCAATCTCTTCCGTCACCTCAAATGCTCAACTCGTTAACCTAATATATTCATGGAATTAACTCAGCAATCATGCAAATAAACCTAAATGATACTTATTTTCAATCGGCCATAACTCTCTCATTTCTCATCGGAGTTAAACAATCCAATATGTTGTGCAAACCTCTACATGTCTACTAATAAATGCCTCACTCTATTTTACAAAACCAAACAGCATAGCCTATCAGATTTTTACAAAAACCGAACCGGTTACAAACTTTCCGTTTTCAACAAAACTCAACGAAATCTCAAATCTTTCTATGTAATCAACCTATATCATGCTATATCATTTCTAGGCTTCCAAAATAACAAGAAAACACTACAAGGAAAAAGGAATTCTCAGAACTCTAACCTAGGGTTTCATCAACTTCTCCAAAACCGTCCAAAAACCTACTTAAAATGCATAAATCACAATATCCATCTAAAACTAACCTTTGATTTTGATAAAAATGGAATAACGGTGGGGGTAAAGATCTCCTTGGCTTCTAATCGTGGGAGGGGAGAGGAAGAAGGCAATGAATTTGTCATTTACCCATAAACCTTACCCTTTTAAAACTTCAACTTAACTTTAGTGTAAAAATGGTGAGAGTGCCAACCACGATGTTTGACCGGTGTGGGCGGAGAGGATTACGGTGTCGATCTGTGAATATAGGTATCGACCGCTCAGTGTGATGAACGTAGGAGTGTCGACCAGTGCGGGCAGAGGGGATTAAGGTGTTAACCTGTAAATACATGTGTCGACCGCTCTGTGAGATGAACATAGAGGTGTCGACTGCAAGGTTCGACTGGGACGAACAAAGAGAATCAGGGTGTCGACTGCTGCAAGCAAGTGTCGACCTGTGCAAACAGAGGCGACCGAGGTGCCGACCTATGTATATTGGTGTTGACTCTTGGGTGCAGAATGGGTCAGGTGTCGACCGGTGTTTACAGGGGTCGACCGGTTTTCTATTTATCTATTTTTTAAAACTTAAGGAAGCAAAAATAAAATGTGTTTTTTTAATGATTAGTCCTCCGCGTAGGTATCATTTTTTGCTCCATAAGTTTTTATAAAATGTTTTAAGTACAAATTAAATTTTGATACAAATTGGGTAAGAGGGAGAGACAGGTTGTTCGGTATGATATCAGAGCGAACCAGAAACTAGAGGGGTTTTCGGGGGCATTGCTATCGGGATGCTACTAGAGGGGTTTTTAGACAGTGTGGTTGATATGTGGAGACAGTGTGATGCACTGGTTGTTCAGATGTAACACTCAAGATTTCTGCTAAAATAATTTTCAGAAATTCATATTGGTAAATATCAGAGTTTTGGATAACCGAATAATCGAGTTACAGAACGGTTTTTGTTCGGCCACATTTGGTCAAGTTGTAAGTGTTGGATTAGGAATTGGATTAGACTATTAAGAATTTGATGTCTTATGAAATCCGTAGCATTTCGAATAGTCCAGATCGGACGAGTATTGGATAAGTTGCGCATTTCCTGAAGGTTGGTCAGAAATAGAGTTGGATTTTTGGGTTTAGTTAGATTAGTTGTTAAATTATTATTCTCCTTTAGAGTTTTACGAGTTAGAAGGGAAGTAAAGCTGATAAATGTGAATTGGTTATATGATAGGTTAAGCCCGAGAAATTGATAGAGGCCGAGCACACGGAAAGCTAGGATGCCAGGTAAGTAGTGTTTGCATGTGCATTGCCCTTACGTACCTACACCATGGGACACTAGGGAGGTATTGTGTGTGTTTTGCATGTTTTTCTTCAGTCATGCATCATGTTTTTAAAAGTGTAATGAAAATGAATTTGAGCATGGTTTTTTGTGCGAACATGAAGTGTAACACATGGTGGTGAGAATGATGTATGTGTGGGCAGCTCTGGCCCCGTTGCTGGTGGAACTGGGACGGTGGTGACGTGCCAAGGGGTGGTGGGCGAGTGCGTCCAGCCTCACCTTGGTATGGCTGCTGCGGTGTGTGTGTGGTGGTGAGCAACTCTGGCTCCGTTACTGGAGGAACCGGGACGGTGTCAACGTGTCAGGGGGTGGTGTGGCGAGTACGTCAAGCCTCACCCTGGGATGGTTGCTGTGTGTGGGGTGACGCGTGTGTACAGCTTGTGGGCCCAGTTGCTGGAAGAACCGGGATGGTGGCGACGTGCCAAGGAGTGAGATGGCGAGAGAGTCCAGTCTCACCATGGTGTGGGTGTACAATGTGGCACAGATAATTGTAACATGAGTGAGAATGTAGAGATTGCATGTGATAGGATTTCATTGTCGGTTTTACATTTCATATTCCACTAATTACTGAGCGTTATACTTGTGTTGTGTGTTCTGTGGTGTAGGTGCAGAGATCCCTACTGGTGAGTTTCGAGGCCGCAGCCAGGGCAAGTAGGTAGTTGGTAAAGTACTACCATGTGCCGGCAGGTGTAGTTCATTAGGGCAACCCGACCCGTGGAGTGAGGCGGGATGGTAAGTTTTGAGGATTATATTTTGTGGAGTCTGTGTTAACTGTATAGAAAATTGGTGTATAGATTTTGTTGTATAAACAAATATTTTAAACGTTGATAGATGTATTTTGAAACTACTTGGGAGATTTTGATTGAAGAATCTAGGTTTTTACTTGGTGGTTTTAATTGCAGGAGTTTTCGTCATTCGTTTTTTTTTTAACTGATGTTTTCTTTAGGCTGTTGGTGTAAGGTGTCCACCAGTGTCTTTAAGTGTCGACTGATTATTGTAAAAAGTGATGAGAGTGTTAACTGCAAGGTTCGATCAGTGCGGGCAGAGAGCATTAAAATGTAGATCGGTACGCGTAGGTGTCGACTGAACTAGGCAAATGTCGACTGCAAGGGTCAACCTACAGGAACAGAGCCAAACTAGGTGTCGAGCGATTAGTGTAAAAGTGGTGAGAGTGTCAACCGCGAGTTTCCACCGGTGCTGACAGAGAGCATTAAAGTGTCGATCGGTGAAGGCAGGTGTCGACCACTCTTTGTGATGAGCGTAGAAGTGTCGACCACGAGGTGCGACTGGTGCGGCCTGAGAGTATTAAGGTGTCAACCGGTGTTTACAGATGTCGACCGGTTCCTTTTTTATAATGTTTTGAAAAGTGAAGTTTTATTCATTTTTTTATTGAGTCTTTCGCCGCACGATTTTAATCATTTTCAAAAATCTCGTTTTAAGTCGAGGAACAAAAATTTTAAATTTTATGTAATTTTTATCAATTTGATGAGTGTATCGTTGGCGACCCGGGTCTAGGAACAACTCGGGGGCACTACAGAGATGGTGACAGAGCAGAGCAACCTGGAAAGCGCGTGGGTTTTTAGGGCGTTACATTAGAACTTCCCAGAAGTCTTCTTAGATGAATTGTCGGGTTTACCACTAGATAGAGAAATCAAATTTGTTATTGATGTATATCAGTGGACAGCACCTGTATCTAAGAATCTGTATCAAATGGCGCCAACTGAATTAAAAGAGTTAAAAGCACAATTGAAGGAATTAGTGGAGAAGGGCTTTATACGCCTCAGTTTTCACCTTGGGGAGCGCTAGTGATATTCGTTAAAAAGAAAGATGCATCAATGAGAATGTACATCGATTATAGGGAGTTGAATAAACTGACAATAAAAAACAAGTATCCTCTGCCACAAATTGATGATTTGGTTGATCAAATTTAAGGTGCACAAGTGTTTTCTAAAATGTATTTGCATTTGAGGTATCATCAATTGAAGATTAAAATAGAGGACATTCCTAAGACTGCCTTTCGAACCATATACGGACATTATGAATTCTTAGTGATGTATTTTGGATTAATAAATGCTCTAGCAACTTTTATGGACTTCATAAATCGTATATTCCGAGAATATTTAGACAAGTTTATAATTATCTTTATTGATGATATTTTGGTTTATTCTTAGACTGAAGAAGAACATGTGTAGCACTTAAAGACCGTTTTGTTAACTCTAAAGTTACACTAGTTGTATGCTAAGTTTTCCAGGTATGAGTTTTGGCTTGACAGAATTAATTTTTTAGGACACGTTATCTCTAAGGAGGGCATTTCTTTCGATCCGTCAATGATACAAGCTATTATGGACTGGCCACAACCAAGAAATGTTGGTGAAATACGTAGCTTTCTTGGGTTAGTAAGATATTACAAAAGATTTATAGAAGGATTTTTGAAAGTAGCTATGCCTCTAGCTTGTCTGACAAGAAAGAATATGAAGTTTTGCTGGTCAGCTGAATGTGAGGAAAGTTTTCAACAGCTAAAATAAAAATTGACAACAGCTTCTGTTTTGTCAGTGGCAGTAGAAGACGACAAATTTAGTACCTATTGTGATGCCTATAAGATTGGACTAGGTTGTGTGCTAATGCAAGAAGGAAGAGTTGTTGCTTATGCTTATTCATGACCTTGAATTGGCAGTTTAAGATTGGACTGTGTTATGAGCAGGACTACCTTATTCATGACCTTGAATTGGAAGCAATCGTCTTCGCACTAAAAATATGGTGACATTATTTATATGAGCAATGAAGTGAAGTATTTTTGGATCACAAAATCTAACATATATATTTACACAGAAAGAATTAAATACGCGGCAAGACGGTGGTTGAAATTTGTTAAGAATTATGATTTTGAAATCAAGTATCACCCAAGAAATGCCAATGTGGTAGCTGATGCCTTGAGAAAGGTGTCTACATCAATGCAACCTATGGTTTAAGCAATGTCAGTAACACTTAAATACGAGATTCAAAGATTTAATGTGCAGATAGTTTTGGAGCTGACAACTACGCTTTCTGCAATAACTCTTAAGTTAACCATTTTGGACAAAATTAAAGAAGAACAGCAAGAGGATCCAAAATGCAAAGCTACAAATGGAACGAGGTACCTGACTATTCTTTTGATTTCAATTATTCTGAAGATGGTATATTGAAATTCAGAAATAGATGGTATGTTCCAAAGGACAAGAAATTATAAAAGGGGATATTATTAGAGGCTCACTCTTCTACTTTCTATGTACATCCTGAAAGTATCAAAATGTACAGAGATTTGAAACAACATTTTTGGTGGCCTAACATAAACAAGGACGTAGCAAAGCATGTTGAATCATGTATTATATGTCAACAGGTTAAAGCAGAACATCATAGGCCAGCAAGAACACTTCAACCTTGATCAATCCCAGAATAGAAGTGGGAGCATATATCAATTGATTTCATTGTTAGATTGCCGAGAACAGTGAAAAGGCATGATGGTATTTGGGTTATTGTTGATAGATTAACAAAGTTAGCCCATTTTCTACCAGTAAAGATGACATTCTCTACGAGCCAATTTGCAGAGCTATACATTAAAAAAATTGTCAGATTACATGGAGTCTCAACATCTATTATGTCTGACAAGGATCTTAGATTTACTTCTAAGTTTTGGAAGAGTCTACACAAAGCAATAGGTATCAATTGAATTTCATCACAGCTTTTCATCCTTAAACCGATGGGCAGACAGAGAGAACAATTCAGACATTGGAAGATATGTTAAGAGCTTGTGTGTTGGAATTCCAAGTTTCATGGAGTAAATATTTACCATTAGTGAAATTTTCTTATAACAATAGCTATCAGTCTATGATTGGGATGAGACCCTATGAAGCACTATATGGTAGAAAATGTAGATCTCTTTTATATTGGGATGAAGTTAGCGAAGCAAGGGTAATTGGTTTAGATACTTTGCATCAAACTACCAAAAATGTCACCATTATTAGACAATAGATAGAGATAGCTAGAAGTTGACAAAAAAGTTATGTAGACCAAAGATGAAGGGAATTGGAATTTAATGAAAATGATGAGGCCTTTCTAAAGATTTCACCATTTAAAGAAGTTATGAGGTTTGGAAAGAGAGGGAAACTTAACCCTCAATTTGTCGAACCATTTCCTATTTCGAAGAAAATAGGAAAAACATCTTACATGTCGCAATTGCCGTCATCAATTGATGAGATTCACAATGTCTTTCATGTGCCAATGTTAAAGAAATGTGTGCATGATCTATCACATATTGTAGAGCAAAGGAATATTGAAATTCAACCAACGTTAACCTATGAAGAAAAACCAATTAGAATTCGCGAATCAAAAGTGAAAGAGTTACGCAATAAGAAAATCTCATTAGTGAAGGTTTTATAGTAAAACCACATCACAAATGAAGCAACATGGGAAAGGGAATAGGATATGAGGAGCCAATATCTAGAATTATTTAGTAAGCAAATTTTGAGAACAAAATTTAAATGTGGAATATAACATCCGAAAAATTTAACATACAATTTATTATAGCACATAATAATTTATGTTAAATAATGATTGATTATTAGTTGTGAGAATTTTACTATTTTGTAGTTAATTAGATGAAGAATTGAAAACTCATACTTGAGGGTAAAACCAAATGAGATTAACCATTTTTAGGGCATTGTTGGGGTTGAGGGAGAAGCAAAAAAAGGGCAACTTAACCATTAGTTTAAACTCATGTGACGACACCTCATGAGTTTTTATACTTATCCCTTACTATTCATTTTAATTCAATTTAAACATCAGTTGAAGTCCAAAACATCAACTTCATTATCGCCCTCTTCCTGAAGCCTATTTCCCACGAAAGCCCGTGCGCGCTCACTCACACACACACACACACACACACTCTCTCTCTCTCTCTCTCTCTCTCTCTGAAGATATCAATTTGAACTATCAATAGCCATTAATTTCCTAGCACTTCGTGATGTAGGCTAATTGGCCAAACACATACAACATCACTTACCTTAGGTCCTTAACACAATTTATAGCACTTAATAAAAAATCCATATAATTTGAACACCTATAACACATGCATTATATCATTAGCTTCCCAACAATTTAGATAACATCCAATTTGATTAAATTCCAACGCAAAGGTTTCACAAGTAGAACATACATGTATACCAAATTCAACTTGAGCATCCAAATTATAATGGTTTTGAATATAATTGAAACCAATCTAATCACTCCAAGAATAAAATTTGGAATATATCCACCTTTGGCATTAACTTCAAAAATCCATAACTCAATGTATACATATCCTAATACTTTAATCCCAAAGTCCATTGTTCACTCAAGGTGTCTATTGTAACATGCCAAAATCATTTAGCAAATTAAAATCATTAGATATAAATAAAAATATCAAACCCAAAACTACCCTATTTTCTACCTATTTTGAATATACTTGTAAAAATTGATAACTTCTTCCATTTCAAACCACAAATATGTATAACAACCAGATTATACATCAACAAGCTGAGAAGTTAAGCATTGCAACTTAAATTTTTGGATATCCAACTAAAAGTTCATCGAACATCTAATTACAAATGAGATGGTAATGACAACGAAAGTTATTAGAAACATGTCATTATATGTCAAGAGTAGAAATATTGTTTATAGTGCGAAAATAAGAAGTGAAAGATAGGAAGAAAATATGAAACTAGGAGTTGGCCGAGGAAACTATTGAGTGCGCTATCGGCAAACAGCTCTTCAAGAAGAGATAACAACCTTTGGGCACTGGTTTACGGACCACACCTTTTTGCTTTCCAACCTCAATAGGCTTGCAGAGAGTGGTGGTGTAATGCCTCGAAAACCCACGCGGTCTCTCGGTCACTCTACTCTGTCACTACCTCTGCAGCGCCCACGAATTGCCCCTGAACTTGGTTTGCCAACCGTACACTTACTCATCACCTCGATAAAATTCGTATAAAATTTTAAACTTTTCTTACTCGACTTAAAATGACATTTTGAAAATACTTAAAAATCGTCGCGAGGGAAGACTCAATCGAAAGTCAAATTAAATGACACTTCACTTTTCAAAGCATTATTAAAAGGGGTACTGGTCGACATCTGTAAACACTGATTGACACCTTATTACTATCTGTCTGCCCTAGTCGAACTTCGCGGTCGACACTTTTATGCTCATCACGAAGAGCGATCGACACCTGCCTTCATCGGTTGACACTTTAATACTCTTTACCCGCACTGGTCGAAATTCGCAGTCGACACTTCTACGCTCATAACAAAAAACGGTCGACACTTGCATTCACCGGTCAACACTTAGCTTGGCTCTGCTCTCGTAGGTTGACCTTGCGGTCGACATTTCCTATTCATGTTGTCACACCATAACACGTAGCGCACGATCATCATACCTAGTTGGTAAGCGGATCAAGTTTCCCAAGTCGATTCTCTATCTGCGTCGAAGGGCAAATCACTTCCTTTGAGACTACGTCGTACAACCGCCCCAGGAAGCTGACCCTCAGCGACACCATTCCTGACACGTCACCACCGTCCCGGCTCAACTAGCAACGGAGCCCAAGAGTCGCACACGCATCTCATATCAATGATACTCTTACAGAGTTAGGAAGCAAGGCCACGTAACCATTTTCCTCACCATTCGCATATCACACTCATACTTAAAATCGTGCTCAAATTCATTTTCATTACACTTTTCAAAACATGATGCATGACTGAACAAAATCATGCAAAACACACAATACCCCCTACCATCCTATGGTGTAGGCCTGTAAAGGCAATGTACATGCAACACTATTTACTTGGTGTCCTAGCTTTCCGTGGTGGTCGTTTCTATTACCTTCTCGGACTCAACCTATCACATAACCAATTTACATTAAAACTCATTTCACAACTCATTCTATGTACTAACAACTACAATTACTAACTCAATCCACCAAAGATAAACTAAAACGGCTCGCTAGCCTGATTTTTGGCTAGCAATCAATCTAACTTCCAATGCAAATAACTTTTGCGTCGATTATCAGAATCACTCGATTTCAGTGGCTAAACGCTCCACAGGATGTCTAGTTTCTAACAGTCTCATTGATTTCCCAATCCAACCTTTACTTGTTGGCCGAATGTGGCTGAACAAAAACCATTCTGTAATCCGAGTTTTTCAGCTATCCAAACACCCAATACTTTCCATAAAAACTTATAACCTAATCTTACTTCTAGATTAAACACCAATACGCGAACCAAAGTCACTTTAACTTCTAAATCTCGTATCTCCCTCCTAGGGTTAACAAAACTATGCAATGCACCCTCTAACTTTACTTTTAACATTCAAAACAACTAACTATTTACTAAAAACTAACTAAAAATCACTGAAAATTTGTAGATAAAAGAAAGAATGGAGAAGACCGTTGGCTGGAAAGATCACTTCACGCGGGGGAGGGAGAAACAACTGGGAAGGGGGAGGGAAAAAACTACCAGGAGGTTTTCTCCTCTTTCACCTTTTTTTATATAAAATCATAATAATAATAAACTAGTTACTATTTTACCGTCACACTTTAATCTTTTAACCAAACGGCTATTCAGTCCGTTTCTGGCTGGATTCCTAAAATTTTCTCTTGTCCATTAGCCTCAAAATAATATTTTATCTACTAGTACGAATTCTCCGTTTTCAATTCTAACAAAAATTCTGCCGTTTACCAATACAAATTTTCAAAAATTATTTTCAACAAAAATCCTAGTTGTTACATTCCACCCTCCTTAAAAGAAATTTTGTCATCAAAATTTACGTACTGAATAGCTATGGGTACTGTTGCTCCATGTCCTTTTGTCTTTCCTAAATGGTCTCCTCCACGTTGTGATTGCGCCATAACACTTTGATTAATGGAATCTCTTTGTTGCGCAACACCTTTATAGCCGATCCTAATATTCGCACTGGCTTCTCCTCGTAAGTCAGCGTCGACTGGATCTCTATATCCTACTGTGCAACCACTTGAAAAGGAACTCGTATACACTTGCTCAGCATCAAGACATGGAAAACATCGTGTATGACATCCATCAAAGAAGGCAACTGAAGCTTGTAGGTGGTTTTCCCAATCCTCTTCACAATAGGGAATGATTCAACATAACGAGGGTTGAGCTTTCCTCGCTTCCCGAACCTGACCACTCCCTTGAACGGGGAGATCTTTAAATATACCTCATCGCCTTCCTTGAATTACAACTCCCATCGCCTTTGGTCTGCTTAACCTTTCTGCTGACTCTGAGCTGCCTCAATCATCTTTCTTATAATAGCAACTTTGTCGACAGTTTTCTGTAGTATCTCCCGGCCGATAACTCTTGCCTCTCCAACCTTGTCCCAGTACAATGGTGACCTGCACTTCCACCCATAAAAAACCTAGCACGGCACCATACCAGTAGTGGACTAATAACTGTTATTATACGAGAACTCGACTAATGGCAAGAATCTGCTCCAAACCGCTTGAAACTCCAACACACAGGCTTTAAGCATATCTTCCAGTACTGTTGCGGCCAAGCCCCTGCTCGGTCACTAGAATGCACGATGGATCGGTTAGGCTCTCGAATCTCGGCCAAGCTGAGAAACCCTTGAGAAAAACAATAAAATGAACAACCAAATGTGCTTGGAATGAAACGCAATTTGGTGTGAGGTTAGTGGAGTGAGTGAGGTGTGTGATGGTGGTGGTCGTGGTTCAAGTTGATTAGAAATGACAAAGTTATGTAAACAAACTCGCAAGTCAGCCGAAGAAACAATATGATGTTCTCGGCAATCACAACCTTTCCATGGAAAGGTTCTCAACTTGGGGAACCAGTTTTGGCCACTTCTTTCTTGTTTCCTTCCCTTGAAAGGGAGGAGAGAAAAGTGGAACACAAGCTCGAGCAACAACCTTGAGTTGCCAAGCTAGGAGGCTACTCCTAATCGGTTCATGGAACCGAGCACTTACCTTGAAAAGGTGATGGAAAACTCCCTCGGTTTCCTCTAGAAAATATGCCGATGCTCACTAACTTTGCCAACCGAAATACACACATCAATGCTATGCTTATATAGGCCTAGGATGGAGGGATTTAGGGCTTTGCTTTTGGTCTTCAAAACTTGGTTGATTGAAGCTTGTAATCGGCTCCAAAATGATGCAATGTGCGCCCGAGATGGTGGTAGCCAAGAGGTGATCAATGGCTTGCTGAATGCCATGTCATGGATCCATGTTTCTTCCACAAAAGGTAGAGGGGACAAGCATCGCAAATGGCAGCCCAATCGTGTGGCAAAATCGGGTAAGATTGGCCACAACTTGCGGCACTTCCTCCTTGGCGCGCGCGGGGCCAAGAATGGCATGTTTGCATGCCCGAATGATGCTCCAAATGCAAGCCAAACCCGAAACCCTTTCCATCATCTATCCTAACCATTCAACCTAATCCTAAATGCCTAATGCATGCACATAATAATAAGTTAAACAAGAAGACCAATGTTTGCCCAATAAGTTCAAAATAAAACATTACATAAAAGTTGGCTCGGGAAGACAAATTCCCTTAAGAGCTTCATGGTCTTCAATGGCGGCTTCCCATGTAAGGATGTGTCTCGGTTGCTCCATGTCTTGAGTCTCCACTTCCCACTTTAAGCTTTCAAGTTCCGATTCCATTGAATCATTACCTGCAACAGAAACAAACGTATGAGAATGTAAGTTGATTAAAGTGTGTGATTGGACTTGAGATCGTGTGACGGGCGTATGGGGCACATCATCCTCCGCAGGTGACTGTGGATTTGACCTCAAATCCAATAAGTTCGGGTCCTGGAACTGATCTTCATCGCCTTTATAGGGTGATAAATCTTAGACGTTAAAAGTCGCGGATACTCCATATTCACCCGACAATTCGATTTTGTAGGCGTTATTATTGATCCTCTCAAGTACTTTAAATGATCCATCCGCACGAGGTAGAAGTTTAGACTTTCTGTTATCAGGAAATCTTTCCTTCCGGAGGTGCAACCATACTAAGTCTCCTGCTCGGAAAATGACTTCTTTGCGACCTTTGTTCACGTGTTTAGCCACACTCTCATTTCTCTTTTCAATGGCCTTTCGCACTATTTCGTGCAACTTCTTAATTTGTTCGGCCTTATTTGCACCTGATGGGTTGGCTAAGTCCTTAGTAGGTAAAGGGACAAGGTCCAACGGTGTAAATGGATTAAACTCATAGGTAACCTCAAAGGGCGATTTCTGAGTAGTGGAATGAAGGGTGCGGTTGTAGGAAAATTCCAAACCTGGAAGTATGATGTCCCAGTTAGACAATTTCTTACTTACAACACTGCGTAAGAGGGAGCCTAGAGTCCTGTTGACAACTTCCGTTTGCCCATCAGTTTGGGGATGAAATGAAGTGCTGAAGCACAACTTAGTCCCCAACCTACTCCATAAAGTGGTCCAAAAGGCGCTTAAAAACTTAGTGTCTCTATCTGACACTATTGAGTGTGGGATGCCATGCAGGCGAACAATCTCCTTGAAAAATAGGTTGGCAGTTAAAGTAGAGTCATCTGTCTTGGCACAAGGAATAAAGTGTGCCATTTTAGAAAATCTATCAACGACCACCATGATTGAATCCTTAGCTCGGGCGGTCCATGAGAGTCCTAAGACAAAGTCCATACTGACTGCAATCCAGGGGTGTGCAGGGACGGGTAAGGGCATGTACAAGCCTTGGGGTAGAACTCTACTTTTGGCTTTCTTGCAGACTATGCACGTCTCTACTAGGCGATGCACATCTTTCATCATGTGAGGCAAAAAGAAATGTTCCTTCAACATATCGAGGGTTTTCGTTTCCCCAAAATGATTGGCTAAGCCCCCACAATGAGCTTCTTTCACAAGGCATCGTCGTAAGCTTCCTTGAGGGATGCACAATTTTCCTGTTTTGACCAAATAACCATCCATGAGGCAATAATCGCCTTCAACCTTGTCTAGGCATCAGGCGTAATGAGGTCCAAAGTCGGGTTCAGAGGCGTAGCTATCCTTAATCCATTCGAATCCAAAAAATCTCACTGCTAACTTAGTGAAAAGGATGCGCTTCCTAGATAAGGCGTCTGCTACTACATTATTTTCTCCCTTGAGATACTTTAGGGTATATGGAAACCTCTCTAAAAATTCTACCCACTTTGCATGCCTTTTGTTCAGCTTATGTTGGTTCTTAATGTGCCGTAAGGCTTGATGATCAGTGTTGATAACAAATTCCCTCGATAAGAGATAATGTTGCCAGTGCTCTAATGCTCGTATAACTGCGTGAAACTCTTTATCATAAGTAGAATAATTGAGCACGGCTCCTTTCATCTTTTCATTGAAATATGTGATGGGTCGTTGGTCTTTCATAAGTACTGCTCCTATTCCAACTCCTGACGCGTCAGGAAGAGCAAGTAAACTCTTTCCCTTTCTTGGTGTAGTCAGTAAGGGGTGCAGCTATTGAGCTAAAGTTCTGGATAAATCTTCTATAAAAGGAGGCTAGCCCATGGAAACTTCGTACTTCCGATATAGAATTGGGTATAGGCCAGTCCTTAATGGATTTGATTTTATCCTCGTCAGCTTCCATACCATTTTTGGAGATTATAAAGCCTAAGAAATAAACATTGTCCTAGGCAAAGGAGCACTTGCTAAGGTTCCCAAATAATTTGGCTGGCCAGTCCTTAATGGCTTTGATTTTATCCTCGTCAGCTTCCATACCATTTTTGGAGATTATAAAGCCTAAGAAATAAACATTGTCCTAGGTAAAGGAGCACTTGCTAAGGTTCCCAAATAATTTGGCTTTCCTAAGGGTATGGAAAAGGGTACTAAGGTGGTTAAGGTGTTGTGGAAGGTCCATGCAATACACTAATATGTCGTCAAAGTAGACAACGATGAACTTACCAAGGTATTCTTTGAGTACATGGTGCATGAGCCGCATGAACGTGCTTGGGGAGTTAGAAAGCCTGAAGGGCATGACCATCCATTCAAACAAGCCATACTTGGTTTTAAACGCTGTCTTCCACTCATCTCCTTCCTTCATGCGTATTTGATGATAACCACTCTTAAGGTCCACTTTGGAAAAGATTGAGGCTCCACTGAGCTCATCTAACATGTCCTCGAGCCTAGGGATGGGAAATCTATATTTGACTGTGATGTGGTTTACGGCTCGGCTATCGACGCACGTTCTCATGATGTCGTCTTTCTTAGGGACTAATAGTGAGGGAACTGCACAGGGGCTCATGGACTCTCTTATGTAGCCCTTATCCAATAATTCTTGCACCTGATCTTGTAGTTTTTTTGTCTCTTCAGGGTTCATTCAATAGGCTGGTCGATTAGGTAGGGCAGCTCCTGGTTGGAGATCAATTTGGTGTTCTATGCCACGTAAGGGTGGCAATCCTTTAGGTAAATCTTCGGGAAACACCTCTTGCAACTGATGTAGTAGGGTTTTAACGGGGTGAGGTATGTCTCCTAACTCCATCACTCTATCCTGGTATAGTATCAAAATCATGGGATCCCCTCTAAGTACGGATGCTTCTAATTCAGCCTTAGTCATGAAGAGACTGGCTTTATTCTTTTCTTCTCTTTTAATAGCTTCATCTTTAGCTATCTGCTCAGGGGTCATAGGTGCTAACTTAAAAGCTTTGCCTTCGAATTTAAGGGAATAGTAGTTGGAATGTCTATCGTGGTTCACTTTTTGGTCAAATTGCTAAGGTCGGCCTAAAAGCAAATGACTCGCACTCATAGGCACAATATTGCGAAGAACCGAGTCCTTGTACTTGCCTAAAGCAAACTCAACTCTTACTTGCTTAGTAACTTTAACATCGTCTCTATCATCGAACCATTTAAGCTTATAGGGGTGGGGGTGAGCACTAGTCTCTAACCCTAACTTAGTCACTAAGTCCTTGGAGGCTACGTTCGCACAACTTGCTCCATCAATAATGAGAGAACACAACTTATCCTTGATGAGGCGTTTACTATGGAAGATGCTCTCACGCTGACGATCCTCTCCTGAACTTTTGATTATAAGAACTCGTTTTCTCACCATGAGTAAAAGGCCATCGGGGGCATAAATAACTTCTTCTACTGAATCACTCTCGTCCTCATCCTCTCCTACTTCTTCTACTTCCTCCTCAAACTCATCTTCACTTACGAACTCGCCGGTGTCTTCCTTAATGATCATGACACGACGATTCGGGCATTGGGCCATAAAATGACCTACGCCGTGACACTTGTAGCACTTGAGGTCACGTGCTCTCTGTCCAGTGGGTTTGTCTCTCGTAAGCTTGGCCTCGGGTCCTTTAGGGTTTATTGGTTTACTAGTTGATTCTTTGGGAGGTCAATGTCTTTGAAAAGGCTTTTTCCACTTAGCCTTGGTCACTGGTTTGTTAGCCTCAGGTGGCTTAGGGGTGTATTTGGGGAGTTGGTTAATCTTAAATGATTGGGTGGCTTTCCTCTTCCTTTTGAGTTGGCATTCGACTTTTAGGGCCATCTGAACTACTATGTCCATAGAGTCTATCGGATGCAATTCTACAGCGTCAGCAATGTCATAATTCAAGCCATGGATAAACCTAGCTGTGGTTTGCTTTTCGGGTTCTTCTAGTTCTCCTCGAATTTGGAGAGTCTTGAACTCCGTAAGGTACTCTTCTACAGTTAGACTTCCTTGCTTGAGGTTATGTATTTGCATGATCAATTCTTGTTTGTAATGACTAGGGACAAATCTCTTCGTCATGATAGATTTCATCTTTCTCCAAGTATCAGTAGAGTTAAATTCAGTCCGCGCTCTTTGTGTCCTTACATTAGACTACCAGAGTAAGGCATAGCCGGTAAACTCTACAGAAACCAGCTGAATCTTGACTTTGTCGGAGTAGTTATAACAATGAAAAATTCTCTCAACCTTCTCTAACCATTCTAAAAATGTTGTCCCGTCGCATGTTCCATTAAAGGAGGGTATTTGTATCTTAACGTTTAGGAGGTCGTCACAGTCTCTATGTCGGTCTCGTCTAAACTCATCATGATTCCTATGAATTGGTGGGTGAAAGTTTTCTTCTTCATCCAAAGTCCACTCATCATCCTCATCATAGTCATTGTTATGGTGTCTATCCGTAGAATGCTCAATCTCAACTTCATCATCTAAGGGCTCTTGGTCTCTAACTCGTCTCCTACGATTGTCATTTCATCTCCTAGGTATAGTGTCTTGGGAGGAACCTCTACGGTGGGTAGGATGACGTCCACTCATAATTTGTTCAAATTTTAGGTTCATATCATGAAGTTGTTTACTTAGGGTTCCAACCATTCCACTTAAACTATTTAGTTGACCTTGCATACTTGACTCTCCCTCTTGATGGGTGTGAGTCTCCTTTTGGGGAATGTCCTTGCTCCGGTTCGGTGGATTGAGTTCTGGGGTCATATTTGGGTTTGGGCAAATTTGGAATCCACTTCTTGTTTTCATGTTTAAGTCTTAGGAAAGGGAACTTCAATCATATTTAAACCTTAAGTCTTAAAGCATTAGGATTGGTAACCTAACTAAGGTAATTGATGTCATCTCGTTTAAGTTTGTTTCTTTCTTTTGTTTTGTTATTTTGTTTTTTTTTTTGTATGAAAAACTAGTAAAGCAAAACAAATACTATGAGCAAAAAGGAAAAGAAGTCATCACTTTTAGGTCATGCAATCTAGATTAAATTGTCAAAGTTAAAACATTGCTAGCTACTCTCGGATGTGTGACAATTCACTAAAAATGAGGCACTAGTTTTATCCTCGGTTTGCTCCAAGAATTTTAACAATAATCGAGCAATAATAAAAGCAACAAATTAGGTTTAACATGCAGCCAAATTTCGTGCCTTGGAAGAACTTTCAGCTATGCACAAAGTGGTCCCAACTATCAACATCAAACTTGCCATTTTTGTGCACACAAAACTGTTTTTTGCAAAAGTATGTTTTCCTTTAACCAAAACAGCATCTATTTGAATTTTAAACAACAACAAACCGAAAAAGGGCACATGCTTCAGCTACATAAGATGTTAACTTGAGTCTAAAAGGTTATAGGCTCGGTCTTGTGCAAAGAAAACGGGTCACAACAACAAGATACAACGTACTATTCTCGGCAATGTCAAAAATAGAAATTTCATGCTATTGTGTCTCGGATTTTAGGCAAACTTTAACCAAATCACATGTAACATTTGACAAGCCTAACATTCATTCTTAGCACAGGATATAAGCAGCAATATGCATAAAAATGTTCATTTAAATCAAGCTGCAAGTTTCGGTTATTAGTGCACACAAACCGGTTATCAAAAGAAAGACTAAACTTGAACTATGCAGTTTTCTAACAAAGTGCATTAAGCATTTTAAACCGATGCAACCATCAAGCTAATCATATGATTTTAAAGCTAAACATGCATGCTTAAGTACTTAACAAGACATGTGAGGCGCTGGAAATGTTAAAACACAGCAAGAAAAAGTGTTGCTCCCGAAATAGAAAAGAAGACAACAAGTACTAAAGTGGTTAGCATTTGTTTAACCAAAAGGGGAAGGAAATTGCAGCCACGAAAATGGAGTCTAAGGGTTGATATTTCTTCATGCTTAGATGTTTAAAAACTCAATAAACATGCTGGAGATGATTTTAGCTAAAAAAAAACGAAAATAAAACAAAGAAACCGCAAGCAAATCAATAACCCGAATAGTTGAACAATGAAACCCGGTTTTAGGCTTTAAGGTGCAGCATCCAAATGAGTTTGGAAAATCAAACTAACTTGATTTCTAGCACTCCATAGGGCCCTCCTATGATCTGATACAAAATGTTGCGGCCAATTCCCTGCTCGGTCACTAGAATGCACGATGGATCGGTTAGGCCCTCGAATCTTGGCCAAGCCGAGAAACCCTTGCGAAAAAAAATAAAATGAACAACAAATGTGCTTGGAATGAAACGAAATTTTGTGTGAGGTTAGTGGAGTGAGTGAGGTGTGTGATGGTGGTGGTCGTGGTCCAAGTTGATCAGAAATGGCAAAGTTATGTAAACAAACCCGCAAGTCGGCCGAAGAAACAATATGATGTTCTCGGCAATCACAACCTTTCCATGGAAAGGTTCTCCACTTGGGGAACCGGTTTTGACCACTTCCTTCTTGTTTCCTTCCCTTTAAAGGGAGGAGAGAAAAGTGGAACATAAGCTCGAGCAACAACCTTGAGTTGCCAAGCTAGTAGGCTGCTCCTAATCGGTTCATAGAACCGAGCACTTACCTTGAAAAGGTGATGGAAAACTCCCTCGGTTTCCTCTAGAAAATATGCCGATGCTCATTAACTTTGCCAACCAAAATACACACACCAATGCTATACTTATATAGGCCTAGGAGGGAGGGATTTATTCCTGTGCTTTTGCTCTTCAAAACTTGGTGGATTGAAGCTTGTAACCGGCTCCAAAATGATGCAATGTGCGGCTGAGATGGTGGCAGCCAAGAGGTGATCAATGGCTTGCTGAATGCCATGTCATGGATCCATGTTTCTTCCACAAAAGGTAAAGGGGACAAGCATCTTAAATGGCAGCCTAATGGTGTGGCCAAATCGGGTAAGATTGGCCACCACTTGCGGCACTTCCTCCTTGGCGCGCGCGCGACCGAGAATGGCATGTTTGCATGTCCGAATGATGCTCCAAATGCAAGTCAAACCCGAAACCCTTTCCATCATCTATCCTAACCATTCAACCTAATCCTAAATGCCTAATGCATGCACATAATAATAAGTTAAACAAGAAGGCCAATGTTTGCCCAATAAGTTCAAAATAAAACATTACATAAAAGTTGGCTCGGGAAGACAAATTCCCTTAAGAGCTTCATGGTCTTCAATGGCGGCTCCTATGTAAGGATGTGTCTCGGTTGCTCCATGTCTTGAGTCTCCACTTCCCACTTTAAGCTTTCAAGTTTCGGTTCCATTGAATCATTACCTGCAACAGAAACAAACGTGTGATAATGTAAGTTGATTAAAGTGTGTGATTGGACTTGAGATCGTGTGACGGGCCTATGGGGCACATCAAGTACCTGCATGGTCCACTCTGACAACCCGTTGGTCTTAGGATGAAAAGCCGTACTGAAGTCCAACTTTGTACCAATGGCCTTATGCAGACTCCTTCAGAATTTGGATGTAAACCTGGGGTCTCGGTCCGACCTAATTGACACCGAAATCCCATGCAGCCTAACTACTTCTTGAATGTACAACTGAGAGAATTGGTCCATGGAGAAATTCATCCTCACAAGCAAAAATTGAGATGACTTTGTCAACCTGTCCACAATCACCCAGATCGTATCGTGGCCCTTGTTAGTCTTCGATAATCCAATCACAAAATTCATAGTTATCCGCTCCCACTTCCACTTTGGTATAGGCAGTGGCTGCAGCATACTTGACGACTTCTGATGCTCCGCCTTTACCTGCTGGCATACTACGCATGTAACACTCCGTATTTTTGCGATACCCATTTTTGGGTTGTCGGGACGATAAACGGCGGGATTTAGGTCGGATTGTAGAGTGGAGAATTTGTAAGGTTAGGTGGAGATTTATTTCGAGTTTAATGGTGGGGAGAAAATTTTAGAAATTCGACTGTAAACGAATTGAATAGCCGTTTCATTAAAAGATTAAAGTGGGAAGACAAAAAGGTAATTAGATTATTATTATTTTATAAAAAAAAAGAGTATAAAATTAGGTAACAAAGAGGGGGGATCATAAATCTCCCCTCCTCCCTATTTTCCTTCTTTCTTTCCCACGAGCCACGATTTTTCTTCGGTTCCTCTCCTTCCCGCGACAATTCCGCCAGCGATTTGTGGTGGTTTTCTTCTCCATTTCGACGGTTAAGGTAAGTATAAGTAGTTTATGATTCAATTTTGGTTTGGTGTTAGAATTGAAGAGAAATGTGATGGATAGAGAATTGGGGTTTTAGGATTAGAGTGTTTATTGAGTGTAATCTTGATTGTTGTGGGTTATTGAGGGTAAATGCGAAGGAATGGTGATAAAGTGAGTGAATTAGAGCGAGAAGCCAAGAGTGTAGAATTTTAAGCCGTAGAACAGAATTGGCCTTGAATTTTTGGTCTAGTTGTGGACCTTTGTTTTAGAACTCCTTTTGGTGTGGTAAACTAGGTTATGAGTGGAGCGTTTGGCCGCTTAAATTGGGTGATTCCGATAACCGACGCAAAAATTATGCGCGTTGGTAGTTAGGTTTATTTTGGAGCCGAATAGGTTAGTGAGCAACTTTGGTGAGTGCGCGAAGTGTTGAGCTAGTGTGGTGATTTTAGTGCGTAAGTAGAGTAGTGGGATGAGTTTTGACAGGAGATGGTTTTTTGTTGTAGGTTGAGCAGGTTTTGGGTGAGACGAGCACCATAGAAAGCTAGAACGCCAGGTAAGTAGTGTATGCATACGTTTTGCCCAGGTGAGCCTACACCGAGGAACAGTTGATTTGAGTTGGTTGATTGTGATGTGAGTGTGTATTGTTTGACATGCATCATGTTTTTGAAATGGGAACAAAAAGGAATTTGAGCATTGTTTTATGTGCGAGTGTGAAGTGCGAGGTGTGGTGGTGAGGACGATGTATGTGTGGGTAGCTAGACCCTATTGCTGGAGAAACCGGGACGGTGGCGACGTGCTAGGGTGTGGTGTAGCGAGTGCGTCCAGCCTCACCCTAGTATGGCTGCCGCGGTGTGCGTGTGGTGGTGTGCAACAATGGCCTCGTTGCTGTAGGAACCAGGACGATGGCGATGTGCCAGGGGTGGTGTGGTGAGTGCGTCCAGCCTCACCCTGAAATGGTTACGGTGCGTAGAGTGACGTGTGGGTACGGATTAAGAGCCTCGTTGCTGGAAAAATCGGGACGATGGCGACGTACCAGGGTGTGAGGTGGCGAGAGAGTCTAACCTCACCATGGTGCGGCCGTACCACGCGGCACGGGTTGAGACAACATGAGCGAGTATGTAGATATTGCATGTGATAGGATTACAATGTTGTTTTACGATTTATATTGCACTACTTATTGAGCGTTAAGCTTATTTTGTGTGTTCCGTGGTATAGGTCCAGAGCTTTCAAGAGGTGCGTTGCCAGAGCCTAGATAGGATGAGTAGGCAGTCGGCGGCGTACTACCGTGTGCCGGTAGGTGGAGTTTGTCGCGGCAGCCTGACCCATGGAGTAGCGCAGGGAGGTAGATTTCTGGGAGTAGTGTTTTAGCGAGGGCTATGTCGAGTGTATAGGTTTTGGGGCATAGATGGGTTTGGGTGTCCGTAATCGGAATTGATGTATAGGTGCATTTTGGAATTGTTGGAAATGATTGAAGGAATGATTCAGGTTTGCAATTGGTTGTTTTAATTCAGAGAAGCTTTCGTGTCCTTCTTTCGTATAACTACTGTTATTTTTAGGTTGCTGGTGTGAAGTGTCGACTGAAATCTATAGGTGTTGACCGGTCAGTGTAAATTGGAGTACGAGTGTCGACCGCAGTGTAACACCCGAAATATCTGTGATTTAACTTTCGGAAGTTCGTATTAGTAAACGGCTGAGTTTTGGTCGGAATCGAGTGTGGAGAAATTGTATTAGTAGGTAAATGATTATTTCGAGGCTAATAGAGAAGAGAAAATTTTAGAAATCTAACCGAAAAGGGACTGAATAGCCATTAGGTTAGTGTGAAGGCAAAATAGTAATTAATTATTATTATTATTATTTAATTAAAAAAAAGAGAAGAAAACGGGAGTGGCTTCAGCAGAAGGCACTTCGTCCATTTTCCCTAAGTAGAAAGGAAGGGGTGAACAACTTCCTTCTCTCGCGCGAGCCTTGTCATCGGCGATCGGAGCTTGCCGCTCCCCTTCTTGTTCCTCCTCCCTTCCACATACAGAACTCGGCCCCTCTTTCTCCTCGGTAATCTCTTCCTCTCCTCCCTTCTGTTGATCAGTAATCTAGGGTTGGGTTTCGGTTGAATTTCCGAAGGTTTGTGCTAGGGTTTAGAATGGATGATGTAGGAGTTAACGGTTCGGAGCGGGTAAGGTGAGGGAGTGCCGAAGCTTGCAGATTATTCGAGAGGGGGGGGGGGGGGGGGGTAACGTGGATTTCGGGTTTCTGAATTCGAAATCTCCAACGGTAGTTGGAGGATGTGTAATAGGTTTGAGTACGATAGATTGGTGAAAAATTGAGTGAGTTTTGTCGAGAGAATCGAGAATGGGAGTCTTGGGCATTTTAGTGTGACATTCGGTTCCATTTTTGGGAGTTTTAACTAGCTGCGGTTAATGGATTTAAATTCCGCTTCGATATGTTAAAGTGGGTTATGATTGGAGCATTTAGCCGCTGGAATCGGGTGATTCTGATAATCGACGCAAAAGTTTTGCGCATCAGAAGTTGGGTTGGTTTTGGAGCCGAATAGGTTAGTGAGCGATTTTGGTGAGTTCGCGAAGTGTTGAGCCAGTGTGGTGATTTTAGTGGACAAGTAGAATAGTGGGATAAATATTGATGGAAAAACTGGTTTTGTTGTAGGTTGGTCAAGTTTCGTGTGAAACGAGCACCATGGAAAGCAAGGACGCTAGGTAAGTGATGGATCGTTTGTGAATTGCCTTCGGGCCTACACCGTGGAACGGTAGGATTGTTTGGTTGTTTGTTTGCTTTGATTGTCGTTTGGTTGTTTGGTCAATGGGTTGTGCATATTGTGTTGTCATGCATTATGATTTTGAACTCCGAAAAACGAGTTTTGGGCATGTTTTGAATTGTGCATATGAAATGTAATCAGATAAGAAAAGATTTGCCATGCATGGGTGAATGCCTCGTCGTTAACATGTTAGTGAGAAAGCACTAGGGGGTTCCCATAGATGAATGTACGTAAGATTACACGGTTTGCGAACGCCTCGTCGTTAACGTGCTAGTGAGAGAGCACTAGAGGGTTCTACGATCGATGTTGGGAGGAGATTTGGGTTGGCCGTTCCGTGTGAGATGACGATGTGTGCCTTCAATCTCGCTCCGTGGGTCATGGTGTGGCTTTCCTGAGTGTAGCAGTATGTGCGCCTACTTGACTCACACGTGAAAGTGAAAGATCAAAACAACGAAACGAAAAAGTGTAGAAACTGCATGTGTTAGGGGTTGAGTTGTACATTGGTTTTAATTCATATTCCATACTTGTTAAGCATTAGGATTACGTTTTGTGTTCTGTGGTTTAGGTGACGATGAGCTTTTAGGTGAGTAACGAGAACCAGCCAGGATAAGCCGATGGTTGGCGGCGTGCTACCGTGTGCCGGCAACTGTAGTTCGTCAAGGTGATCCGACCCGTGAGTTGAGGTTAGATAGGGGTCCTTTTTAGTGAGTTTTGAAGAGTCTATGTCGAGTGTATAGGTCTTGATGTGGGCTGAGTGAATGTCCATAATCGGAATTGATGTATAGGTGCATTTTGAAATTTGTTGGGAGTGTTTGATGGAATGATTCATGTTTACAATCGGTTGTTTTAATTCGAGGAAGTTTTCGTGTCATTCTCCCTTAGAACTGCTGTTATTTTTGGGTTGTTGGTGTGAAGTGTCGACCGAAATCCATAGTTATCGACTGGTCAGTGTAAATGGGAGGGTAAATGTCGACCGCGGGGTTCGACCAACGGGGGCAGAGAGGAACGAGGTGTCGACCGGCGACCGTGGGTGTCGAACGGTTAGTGCAAATTCAGCGAGAGTGTCGACCGCAGGTCCACCTGCGCGAGCAGAGAGAGTGAAAGTGTCGACCTGCAAAAGCAAGTGTCGACCACTCTTTGAAATGAATGTGGAAGTTTCGACCGGTGATTCCTATGGCCGATCGACGAGAAGACCAAGGGGAATGCAGTCTCGACTGGCGTTTGCCAGTGTCGACTAATGCAAACCCGAGACAACCTAGGTGTCGACCGGAGTTTGCCGGTGTCGACTGGTCTCTGGATTTCTACGTTTTAAAAAGGTGAAGTCCATTTAAACCGTTTTTAAATGAGTTTTTCACTGCAATGTTGATTAAAATGTTTTCAAAAATGTCGTCTTCAGTCGAAGAATTAAGGTTTTAAAATTTTATACGAAATTGTCGAGGAAACAATTGTGTGTACGGTTGGCGATCTGGGTCTGGGAACGACTCGGGGGCGTTAAAGATGTGGTATCAGAGCAGTGAACGTACCGGAAACGGGGAGGTTTTTGAGGCGTTACAGAGTTGGTATCGGAGCAGTAACGAACCGAAAATAGGTAGGTTTCTAGGGTGTTACACGCGGGGTTCGACCGGGGCAGGCAGAGGGAAATGAGGTGTCGACCGGCGACTGTGGGTGTCGACTGGTCAGTGTAAAATCAGTGAGAGTCTCGACCACGGGGGTTGACCTGCGCGGGCGAAGAGGGTCAAAGTGTCGACCTGCGAAAGCAAGTGTCGACCACTCTCCTAGCTGAGCCTAGAAGTGTCGATCGGTGATTTCTAGTGTTGACCGACGTGAAGACCTGAGGGGAACGAGGTGTCGACCGTCGTTCGCCATTGTTGACCGTCGTTCGCTAGTGTCGACCGTCGTTCGCCAGTGTCGACGGATGGAAACTTGAGACGACCGAGGTGTCGACCGGCATTTACAATTGTCGACCTGTCTCTGTATTTCTGTGTTTTAAACTGGTGAGGTCTATTTAAACTGATTTTAAATGAGTTTTTCGGTGCGGCTTTTCATAAATAATTTTCGCAGACGTTGTTTTGAGTCGACAAACAAAAAGTTTTTTAAAATTATGTACGAATTTGTCAAAATGGGAAGCGAGCATATGGTGGGCGACCCGAGTCCGGGGATGACTCGAGGGCATTATAGAAGTGGTATTTGAGCGTTGAACGTACTAGAAACGGGTAGGTTTTCGGGGCGTTTACAACGCAGGTCTCAACAGACTTAGCCACTTCTCGCTTCATATTGGGCCACCAATAGTGCTGCTTCAAATCCCTATGCATATTGGTAATGCCTGGATGTACAGAGAAAGAAGACGAGCGAGCTTTTGATAATATCTCCTTCCTTACCTCCTCGTCTTTTGGGATGTACCACCTATCTTGAAACTTCATAATCCCATTTTTTGAATAACGGAGTTCAGTGCTAGCATTGGCCTCCATACCCGCCTTTAGCCCACTGCACCTAGAGTCAGTCTTCTGGGCCTTCGTAATTCTATCCAGGATGGTTGACCTCAATTAAATCGCCGAAAGTGTCGCTGCTAGATCAGAAACTACCTCCACCCCAAACCTCCACAGCTCGGTACTTAGCTCGGCCGGTACTGCTGAACCCAAAGCAGAAGTCGAGGCTGTTACTCGGCTTAGAGCATTTGCTACCACGTTTGCCTTTCCTGGATGATACTTGATTTCCAGGTCGTAATACTTAACCAGCTCGAGCCACCTCCTTTGTCTTAAGTTCTTTTTTTTTGCGAAGATATACTTTAAACTCTGGTGGTCCGAGAAGATCTCGCACTGTTGTCCATACAAATAAAGCCTACATATCTTAAGTTCGAATTCTGCTCGTAGGGTTTCAATTACATGGAAGCATAGGCAATCAGCATAGGCAATCAGCATAGGCAATCACCCTCCCACTCTATAACAACACGCAACCCAAGTCTATCCTGGAGGCGTCACAATACATACTGAACTTGTCGCCCTCCATTGGCCGAGCCAACAAAATAGTTGTCGTCAACTTCTGCTTCAGTGTCTGGAAGCTGCCTTCACACTCGTCAGACCATCCATACTTCACATCCTTCCTGGTCAATCGAGGGAAAGTGGCTACGATCTTGGAGAATCCCTCAATAAATCTCCGATAGTATCCTGCCAATCACAGAAAACTATGTATCTCGCTGGCACTGGTCGGTCACGGCCACTCCTTCACAGCATGAACTTTTGTTAGATCCACTGAAATATCATCACAGTAGAGGATATGCCCAAAAACGTTGATTCTGTCTAGCCAAAATTTGCACTTAGAGAACTTACATATAGTCGGTGCTGCCCAGAGTCGTCAACATGATCCTCAAGTGCTCTCTGTGCTCATCCTCGCTCCGATAGTATATCAGGATGTCATCAATGAACACTATCACAAATCTATCCAAGTGCTCCTTGAATACTCGGTTCATCAGGTCCATGAAGGCGGGTGGGGCGTTAGTTAGTCCAAACGACATCATTAAAAACTCGTAGTGCCATACCGCGTCTGGAAAGCTGTTTTCGGGATATCTTCCTCTTTAACCTTCAACTGATAATAGTCGAATCTCAGGTCGATCTTAGAAATTACTTGTGCACCTTGAAGTTGATCAAACAAGTCATCTATCCTCAATAACAGGTACCTGTTCTTCACTGTCAGTTTATTCAACTCCCTGTAATCAATACACATGCGTAGTGACCCGTCCTTCTTTTTGACGAAAAGCGTCGGCGCACCCCAAGGTGAGAAACTAGGGCGTATAATGCCCTTATTTGTCAATTCTTCTAACTATGTCTTTAACTCCTTTAATTCCGTAGGTACTAGCCTGCACGGGTTCTTACATACTGGTTCAGCTACAGGGTATACGTCAATGACAAATTCGATCTCCCTGTCAGAGGGAAGACCTGACAAATCCTCTAGAAACATTCCTTGAAACTCCTGTACAATGGGAATATCCTAAAGCTGAACTTCTACCTGAAATTGCACGTCCATAACGCCAGCTAAAAAGCCCACGCACCCATCTCGCAACTATTTGCCAGGCTCTCAGAGAAGACACAGCTCTGTACAATGGGAATATCCTAAAGCTGAACTTCTACCTGAAACTGCACGTCCATAACGCCAGCTAAAAAGCCCACGCACCCATCTCGTAACTATTTGCCGGGCTCTCAGAGAAGACACAGCTGAAACCCTGCTCATACTCTTTCCCGTCCTGAAAGAGTAACTCTCCCTGCTCGGGGTCGGAAATGGATCTCTCTAGTCCTGCAGTCTATCGCGGCATAATACCTGAACAACCAATCCATTCCCAAGATGACCTCATACTCCTTCATGTCGAGTATAACAAGATTGGCATATAATGGCTTATCTCCCACTTTCACTATGTCACCCCGAACCACCTAATCGGAATAAAGACGCTCTCCTGACGGTAACATCACATCATAAAACCTCCTTGAATAGCTAGGCGTTAAATTTGCCTTAACCACAAAGGCAATTGATATGAATGAGTGTGTAGCATCTGTATCAATCAAAGTATAAGCTGCAACTCCCAGAATAGATATACTACCTGAAATCACCGAGGGCTGAGAGGCATCGTCAGGCTCAATGAGGGCGAAAACCCTCGGCATCACTCTCGCTGGGGCCTTACTCAAGGCTGGACAGTTTCTGGAAAGATGACTGGCCTCGTTGCAGTTGTAGCATCGCCCATGATTTGACTTCGTGCAATCTTTAATGTAATGGCCCACCTCGTTGCACCTGAAGCATCGGCTGGTGTCCACTTTACACTCATCAGGGTGGTTCTTTTTACACTTTGGGCATAAGGGAAACTGTCCTGATCCATGTGGCCGCTTGCTACTGCTTTGACCACTCTAACTATCGCTGGGCCTCTTTAGACCCTTCTGATGTTGTTGCGGCCCATGTCCAGGCTGTTGAGGAAATATTTCTCTGAAAAATCTCCTAGGCGGCTCCCTATGGCAGGGAAGCTTCAATCCAACCTCCTAAATATTTAGGGCCTTGGCAACCACCTTCTCGTAAGGAACATCCTGCGTCCCCCTTATCTTTATGCCCATATAAATGTCTGCATTCAGGCCCTACACGAATTGGTGTAACTTATTCTCGTTCAAGCTCACCCGGTGACTAGCAAATCGAGACAGTGCTTCAAATTTCCTCACGTACTTGGCCACAGTACCCGTCTGCCTCAACTGGGCAAACTCAAACATCTTCCAAGTCCTGACTAAGTGGCTGAAACACTTGCCAAAGAACACAGTCTTAAACTACTCCCAGGTCATGGTCTTCATGTCAATGGTGGCTTTTACTGAATCCCACCAAAATCGAGCATCCTTGGCAAGGTGGAACACCGCACTAGAAACCTTGTCTCGATCATCCACCTTGGCATAGTCTAGCATGTCTTCCATACTTCGAATCCACTCTTCAACACTGAGTGAGTTCGAAGATAATCCATTGAACACTGGGGGTCACAGTCGGTGGAACCTATCTCCCCCGTAATCTGTTGTAGCACTACCGTTGGACTTACCTGGTCTTCTTTGCTCATAAACCGCTCCAGCTCCTGAGACTTGTGGTTTACTAGTTTAGTAAGCTGCCTAATGGGCATCGTCCCTCTCATCTGTAGCCCTCTGTGGCTCTCTAACCATAGTGCTAATCTTGTACACAACAACATCTACTAAGACTAAACGAAACTACGAGGATTCTAAGAAATACTTACAATTAGTGGAGCACTCCCATGAAGTGGCTGGCGGTGTTAGGTAATCCACTTAACGATGTCGACCCTGTGGTTCTGATACTTGTAACATTCCTCTCTTCCCACCTATTAACTGTCCTCTCTACTTTTCCCTAAGCGATTTGAGAATTGTGACATATTCTCTTGCCTTCACAATCTTACCCCTCCTCCGAGAGACCCGACATTCTAGTCGGCCACACTTCCGGTTGGCTAAAGTCTCAGATACCATCTCTGTAGCACCCCCGTCAGCAACGCCTTGAAAACCCCTCTAGTTTCTGGTTCACTCTGATCCCATCTCTATAGCACCCCGGTCAACAATGCCCTCAAAACCCCTCTAGTTTTCAATTCACTCTGATACCATACCGAATGTGTAGCACCCAGAATTTCTGTTTAAATTAATTTCAAATTTTTGTAATTATAATCGAAGGAGTTTTGGTCAGAATTGATATTAGAGAATTTCTACCCTTAATTAAAAGATTATTTGATACTAATGCAGAAGAGAAAAATTTAAGAATCCAACCGGAATCGGACCGTATAACAGATTTTTTAAACGGTTAAGGATTAATAGTGAAATAGTAATTAAGTTATCAGTATTATTATTATTATTATTAAAAAAAAAGGTGATGCACAGAAGCTAAAACACCTTACGGTGTTATTCTCCAACGCAACTCCTTCAACTTCTACTCCTCTCCCATGTGAAGCCCTCAATGATTCTCCTTCGTTATTCCGTGAATCTTTGAATTCTAAGATATGTTTTAGTTAGTTTCTAGTAGTTAGTTAGTCATTTAGCTGTTTCGAGTGTTAAAATCGAAGTTAGTAAGGGTATTTGGTGATTTGGTGAAAATCTAGCAGGGAGATAAGGAAAATTGAATGTAGAGTCAATTTTTATCCGCATGTTGGTGCCTAAGCTAGAAATAGGAGTAGATTACAGGATTTAATGAGAAAGATTAAGTGGGTGGTTAGTCGAATATATAAATTTTAGAACGATGTCCGTTCGACATCGTTAGGCCAAGTTGTGGATGTCCAATTAGGAAATGGATAAAAGCATTGGAAACTAGACGTTCTGTGGAGTTTGTAGCACATTGAATCATCCAATTCGGACACGTATTGTAGAAGTTGTGAATTTCTGAAGTTGGTAGGAAATTGAGTGGGATTTCGGGTTTAGTGGGGAGTTTTGGTTTTGGTATGAGTCATGACTTTCAAGATAGGAATTTATGAATTGAACGAGTTAGAATTGATGTATGTGTAGTTTTATAGGTATTCCCAGTTAAAGTACGAAGTTACGAAGTACGAAAAAATTTCAAGGACGCCAGATAAGTGATGAATTGTTTGTGGTTTGCCTTCAGGTCTACACCATGGAATGTTAGGATTGTTTATTTGTTTTGATTGTTGTTTGCTTAATTGGTTGTGCACATGTGTTGTCATGCAACATGGTTTTGAATTACAAAAGAACGAGTTTTGATCATGTATTGAATTGTGCATATGCAATGTAATCAAATAAGAAAAGATCCCACTCCTGGGCAATGTCTCGTCGTTAACGTGCTAGTGAGAAAGCACTATGGGGTTCCCATGGATGAAAGTACGTAAGATGACACGGTTTGTGAACGTCTCGTCGTTAACGTGCTAGTGAGAAAGCGCTATAGGGTTCTATGATCGCTGTTGGGAGGGGATTTTGTGTGGCCGTCCCGTGTGTAATCACGAGGTGTGCCTCTAATCTCGCTGCAATGGTCATGGTGTGGCTGTCCTGAGTGGAATAGAATGTGCGACTACTCGATTCATACGTGAAAGTGAAATATGATAATAATGAAAACAAAAACTAAACAAAGTATAGAAACAACATGTGTTAGGGGTTGGGTTGTGCATTGAATTTTAATTCATGCTCTATACTTGCTAAGCATTAAGATTACGTTTGTGTTATGTGGTGTAGGTGACGACGAGCTTTCTGGTGAGTTGTTAGGTGACGGGCATGCCTAGTATGGTGTTGGTGGCGTACGCCGTATGTAGGTGCAGCCAGTTTGTTGGAGCGACACGACCATGTTGGGATAGGTGTGGAATTTTGTTAGCGTTTTGTGTTAAACAACTGTGTATAGATTTTTGAGGATACAGGTTATGTGGTACGGTTATTGTCGGGATTGGAGTATGCATCATGTTTTTTTTTTAATTACTTGGAGAGATTATGTTTTAAAAATATAGGTTTTACTTCGTGGATTTAATCGTGGAAATGTTCGCCGTGTGTTTTCTCTGAACTGGTGTTATTTTTATATATACTGGTGCAAAATGTTGACCAAAGTCGATATAAGTTGACCGGTCGGTGTAAAATGGAAGGTGAGTGTCGACCGCGGGGTTCGACCTGCGTTGGTAGAGCTGAAGTAAGTGTCGCCATGGATATAGGTGTCGACCGGTCAGTGCAAAATGGTAGTGGTGTCGACCGCGAAGATTGAGCTGCGCAGATAGAGGGGATCAAAGTGTCAACCTACAACTGTAGGTGTCAACCGAGAATGAAGGGATGGTAGAGGTGTCGACTGCAAGGGTGGTCGACCGATGCAAACAGAGAGAATTGACGTGTCGACCGGCATTGCAAGTGTCGACCGATGCTTACAGGTTTCGACCGGGTGTCTTTACTTTTCATTTCATAAAATGAAGTTTTATCCAAACTTATTTTAATTGAGTTTTCTGCTGCAATGCCGTTAAAAACATTTTCAAAAATGTTACTTTAAGTCGAAAAATAAAAGTTTTAAAATTTTATGCAAATTTTTCGATACGTGTGAAATAGAGAGTAAGTAGCAACCAGGTCCAAGGTGGACCGGGGACGCACAAAGTTGGTATCACAACAGTGAATAAACCGACAATTGTGTAAGGTTTTCAGGGCATCACAGATCTGGTATTAGAGCAGTAGCAAACCGGGAATCGGGTAGGGTTTCCGGGTCGTCACAGGAATTGGTAACAGAGCAGTGAATGAACCGGGAATTGTGTAAGGTTTCTAGGCATCACAGAGCTGGTATTATAGCAGTAGCAAAACGAGAATCGGGTAGGGTTTCCGGGGTGTCACAGGAGTTGGTATCAGAGCCATTATGGTCAAGTCGTTCAAAGAATTAACCAACATTGCCGGCTGCCATGCAACGTGCTCCATTAACTGTAAGTAGTTGTTTATTTTAGTTAGATTGTGACTAAGTCTAGATTATGCTAACCTTGTATAGGGATTAGACAAAATGAATAGATGATCGGGATGACCTAGAGTTCCGAGAGAGGTAGCAGGGTCAGAGAATGATGACAACTTGGCTACGATCAGACGACTGACCGAGTTGGTCGCCAGGCAGTCCCAACAATTGGGAATACTATTTAATCAAGGACAGGGGAGCCATGGAGCGGACTCTAGTGGAGAAAGGTTTAAGAGACTGAAGCCTTCAACATTTGATGGCCAGATGACAGATCCGACGGCTGCAGAAAGATGGATACGCACCATTGAGAATATGTTCAAGTATGCTAATGTGGAGGAAGGAAATATGGTTACATGTGCGACATTTCACCTCTCGAATGACGCTCAGAGTTGGTGGGATACAGTATAGGCCACTATAGCTGCCAGGGACTTGACTTGGAAGGGATTTAAAGAGATGTTTTATGACAAGTATTACAACCGGACGGTCTAAGCTGCAAAGAGGTTGGAGTTCTTACAGTTAAAGCAGACTAAACCAGTAGCTGAATATGTCAGATAGTTTGAGTCGTTGTCTAGGTTTGCAAGCCAATTGGTGAGTAACGAAGAAGAAAAGGTGCTACAGTTTGTACAAGGGTTGAAGCCAGAGATATATAGAGGTGTGACAATCTCTGGAACTGAAGGAGTACCATATGCACGAGTCGTGACCAAAGTATTGGCAGTGCAGTGAGCGGAAGCCAAGTGTGTGAGGCAAGGAGAGATCACCAGAAGGTTCTTTAAGCAGATCACATCACAAACGAGCAAGGGAGGATTTTCTTCTAAAACCAAGAGGTTAGGTGGCATTGTATATGATTCGAGGGGAGGAAAGAAATCACAAATGCAAAATAGGTACCCGTAGTGTCCGAAGTACTTGAAGAGCCATCTAGGAGAATGCGGACATTTCGAAGGCAAATGCTACAATTGCAATGAAGCTAGTCATATTTCCCAGAACTACACAAAGCCAAGAGTCAACTGGTGCTTCACTTGCAATGAGACTGGTCACATATCTAGGGATTGCCTCGCAGCAAAGAAGGGTCCGGCCAAAATGATGCCCAGGATCTTTGTTATGGTAAAGCCCAAGAGTGAGGATCAACCAGCTGTTATTTCAGGTACGGTACTAGTTGATACGGTGCCTGCATTTACGTTGATAAATTCAGGAGCGTCACACTCTTTTGTTTCTATGGCTTTTGTGGTGAAAGTAAATTTGTGGGCTAAACCCGCCGGGTGTACATATGAAGTGAGGCTACCATCTGGTGAGCGCATGCACGCCGATCAAGTGGTGTGTGACAGTGTCATATCAGTGGAGACTAGAAGTATGTCTGCTGATTTGATTGTGATGGGGATAACTGGCTATGACGTGATATTGGGCATGGATTGGTTGTTTCAGTACTATGCAACGATTGATTACAAGACTGTAACTGTTAATTTCAAACCCCTAGGTGGTGCGAAACATTCGTTGCAAGCTATGAGAAATGTGGAAAAGCTATCTGTAATGGCACCCATCGAGGCTCGGAGATTATTAATGGGTGAGCATTTTTGTTTTCTCGCAACAATTTTAGATACTCAATTTCACGTGGAGACAAAACCGCAGGATATTGTGGTAGTTCGTGAGTTTCTTGATGTGTTTTTGAACGATTTGCCCAGTTTACCCCCAGACTGGGAAGTCTAATTTGTGATTGACATATATCCTGGTGCGTAGCCAATATCGAAGAACCCTTATATGTTAGCTCCTCTTTAATTTAAGGAGTTGAAAAAGCAGTTGGAAGAACTATTGGAGAAAAGATTCATGCGCCCGAGCTTTTCACTATGGGGTGCGCCGGTACTATTTGTAAAGAAGAAAGACGGATCGCTCTGAATGTGTATTGAATACAGTGAGCTGAATAAGCTAACCATAAAGAATAAGTATCCACTGCCAAGGATATATGAATTATTTGATCAACTTCAAGGAGCCCGGATTTTCTCGAAGGTAGACTTGAGATCGGGGTATTACCAGCTAAAGGTCAGATCGTAGGATATCCCCGATACAGCCTTTCAGACTAGATACGGACACTATGAATTCTTGCTAATGTCGTTCGGGCTGACAAATGCCCCAGCCGTCTTCATGGACCTGATGAATTGGGTATTCCAAGAGTATCTAGATAAGTTCGTCATTGTATTTATCGACAATATCTTGGTTTACTGCCGTAATAAAGAAGAACATAAGGAGCATTTGAAGACGGTTCTGAAGACTTTGAAGCAGCATTAGCTGTATGCAAAATTCTCCAAGTACGAGTTCTGGTTGGATAAGGTCCATTTCCTTGTACATGTGATTTCCAGTGGTGGGATGTCGGTGGATACAGCTAATATACAGTCGATCAACGAATGGCCTCAACTAAAGACTGTCATTGAGATTCGAAGCTTTCTGGTGTTAGCTGGCTACTACATGAAGTTTATTGAGGGGTTTTCAAGGATTGCAGCACCCTTACCTCGTTTGACAAGAAAGGAAGTCAAGTATGTATGGTCGGAAGACTGTGAGTAAAGTTTCTAGATACTGAAGCAGAAATTGACTACAACTCCAGTATTGACACTTCCGGTGATGGATGAGAAGTTCAGTATTTACTGTGATGCTTCCAGAATCGGATTGAGTTGTGTCTTGATGCAAAATTAAAAGGTGATTGCTTATGATTCAAAGCAACTAAAACCCTATGAGCGAAATTATCCAACCTATGATTTGGAGCTAGCGGCGGTCGTGTTCGCACTAAAGATCTGGAGGCACTATCTTTATGGACAGCAGTGTGAGGTATACTCAGATCACAAAAGTCTGAAGTATATCTTCACTTAGAAGAAGCTGAATATAAGGCAGAGGCGGTGGTTGGAGGTCGTGAAGCAGTACGACCTGCAGATCAAATACCACCCTGGCAAAGTCAATGTAATGGCCGATGCATTAAGTTGGATTTCGACCTCAACTTCAGAAATGCATGCCAAGATGTCTAAAGAGTTGAGTGCAGAACTTCAGAGATTTAATTTGGAGCTAGTATCAAATGTGGCGGTAGAATTATCAGCCTTATCACTAAAGCTGTCAATTCTTGAGAAAATTAGAGAAGTCCAACATGACGACCCAAGGTGCAACGAATTTAGGTCGAGCATAGCATCTAATGATAGAACCGAGTTTAGCTGTTTAAGTGATGGAATCCTGAAGTTCCGGAACATGACGACCCAAGGTGCAACGAATTTAGGTCGAGCATAGCATCTAATGATAGAACCGAGTTTAGCTGTTTAAGTGATGGAATCCTGAAGTTCCGGAATATGTGGTATGTTCCGAACAATGGTCAACTTCGGAAAGAGATTTTGTTTGAAGCGCACTCTTTAAGGTTTTCTGTTCATCCCAAAAGCACCAAGATGTATAGAGACCTTAGGCAACATTATTGGTGGCCTGACATGAAGAAGTCTGTAGCAAGGTACGTAAAGACATGCTTGATCTGCCAGCAAATCAAGGCTGAGCATTAGAGACTGGCCGGAAAGTTGCAACCATTGCCAGTTCCAGAATGGAAGTGGGATCAAATATCCATGGATTTTGTCATTGGGTTACCCCGTACAGCAAAGGGATTTGATGCGGTGTGGGTGATTGTGGATCGTTTAACCAAATCTGCCCATTATTTACCGGTGAAGATGACATTCAATATGGACCAATTCGCTAACCTGTATATTCAAGAGATAGTAAGGTTGCATGGAGTGCCGATTTTGATTGTGTAGGACAGAGACCCAAGATTCACATCAATCTTTAGAAGAGGCTGCACAAAGCAATGGGGACACGACTGAATTTTAGTACAAACTTTCATCCTCAGACCGATAGACAATCTGAACAAACTATTCAGATTTTAGAGGATATGCTTCGAGCCTGTGTACTAGAGTTCCAGGGTTCGTGGATTAAGTATTTGCCCTTGGTGGAATTCTCGTACAACAACAGCTATCAGGCTATGATAGTTATGGCCCCTTATGAAGCTTTATACGGAAGGAAGTGCAAATCGCCCCTTTATTGGGATGAAGTCGGTGAAGCCGGCTTGATTGGTCTAAAAATTATGCAGCAAACAACTGAGAAGATCAAGATTATTCGGCAGTGGATATTGATAGCTCAAAGCCGACAAAATAGCTATGCCGATGGAAGAAGAGGAGAATTGGAATTCAAAGTAGGAGATGGAGTTTTCCTAAAAATTTCGCCGTTCAAGGGTGTAATGAGGTTCGGGAGTAAGGGTAAGTTGAACCCAAGATAGATTGGACCATTGCCGATCACAAAGAGAATTGGAAGGACTATGTACCAACTAGAACTGCCAGCTTCTATGGAAGGAGTTTACAATGTTTTCCACGTGTCGATGCTAAGAAAGTGTCTCAAAGATCCGTCACACGTTGTGGTTCAGCAGTAGATTAATGTAGAGGCAACCTTAGTGTACGAAGAGAAGTTAGTGGAGATTTTAGATTATGCAGTGAAGACACTACGCAACAAGTATGTTTCGCTGGTGAAAGCATTATGGCGTAACCACTATGTGGAGGCAACGTGGGAAAGACAACATGATATGATGTATCGTTATCCTGAGTTGTTTAGGTAGCACCCAGAATTTCCATTTAAATTAATTTTATATTTTTGTAATTATAATCGTTGTAGTTTTGGTCAGAATTGATAACGGAGAATTTATGCTTTTAAATAAAGATTATTTTGAGGCTAATGGAGAAGAGAAAAATTTAAGAATCTAACCAGAATTGGACCGTATAACAGATTTATTAAACGGTTAATAATTAATGGCGAAATAGTAATTAAGTTATTATTATTATTATTATTAAAAAAAGGGTGATGAAGAGAAGCTAAAAGACCTTACGGTGTTATTCTCCAACGCAACCCCTTCAGCTTCTTCTCCTCTCCCGCGTGAAGCCCTCGATGATTCTCCTCCGTTCTTCCTTGAATCTTCGAATTCTAAGATATGTTTTAGTTAGTTTCTAGTAGTTAGTTAGTCATTTAGCCGTTTTGAGTGTTAAAACCGAAGTTAGTAAGGGTATTGAGTGATTTGGTGAAAAACTAGGAGAGAGATACGAGAAATTGAATGTATAGTCAGATTTTATCTGCATGTTGGTGCATAAGCTAGAAATAGGAGTATATTACGAGATTTGATTAGAAAGATTAAGTGGGTGGTTAACCAGATATATGAATTTTGAAACGGTGTCCGTTCGGCCACGTTCGGCCAAGTTGTGGATGTCCAATTAAGAAATGGATAAGAGCATTGGAAACTAGACGTCCTGTGGAGTTTGTAGCACGTTTAATCATCCAATTCGGACGAGTATTAGAGAAGTTGTGAATTTCTAAAGTTGATAGGAAATTGAATGGGATTTCAGGTTTAGTGGGGAATTTGGTTTTGGTATGAGTTATGACTTTCAAGATAGGAATTTATGAATTGAACGAGTTAGAATTGATGGATATGTAATTTTATAGGTACTACTAGTTAGAGTACGAAGTTACGAAGTACGAGAAAATTTCAAAGTCGCCAGGTAAGTGATACATTGTTTGTGGTTTGCCTTCGGGCCTACACCATGGAATGGTAGGATTGTTTATTTGTTTTGATTGTTGTTTTGTTGTTTGATTAGTTGGTTGTGCATAAGTGTTGTCATGCATCATGGTTTTGAACTACGAAAGAACGAGTTTTGATCATGTTTTGAATTGTGCATATGCAATGTAATCAGATAAGAAAAGATGCCATGCCTGGGCAATGCCTAGTCGTTAACGTGCTAGTGAGAAAGCACTAGGGGATTCCCATGGATGAAAGTACGTAAGATGACATGGTTTGTGAACGCCTCGTCGTTAACGTGCTAATGAGAAAGTGATAGACGGTTCTATGATCGCTGTTGGGAGGGGATTTTGTGTGGCTGCCCCGTGTGTGATCATGAGGTGTGCCTCTAATCTTGCTCCATGGGTCATGGTGTGGCTGTCCTGAATGGAATAGCATATGTGCCTACTTGACTCACACGTGAAAGTGAAATATGATAATAATGAAAACGAAAACGAAACAAAGTGTAGAAACTTCATGTGTTAGGGGTTGAGTCGTGCATTGATTTTTAATTCATGCTCCATACTTGCTAAGCATTAAGCTTACGTTTTTTGTTCTGTGGTGTGGGTGACAACGAGCTTTCTGCTGAGTTGCTAGGTGACGGGCATTACTAGGATGGTTTTGGTGGTGTATGCCGTATGCCGGTGCAATCAGTTTGTTGGGGCGACACGACCATGGTGGGATAGGTGTAGAATTTTGTAAGTGTTTTGTGTTAAACACTTGTGTATAGATTTTTGAGCATACACGTTGTGTGGTACGGTTATAGTCGGGATTGGAGTATGGATCATGTCTTTTTTTTTAGTCACTTGGAGAGGTTATGTTTTAAAAATATAGGCTTTACTTCGTGGATTTAATCGTATAAATGTTCCTCGTGTGTTTTCTCTGAACTGGTGTTATTTTTATATATACTGGTGCAAGATGTCGACCGAAGTCGATATGTCTCGACTGGTCGGTGTAAAATGGAAGGTGAGTGTTGACCGCGGGGTTAGATCTGCATGGGCAGAGTCGAAGTAAGTGTCTACCCATGGATATAGGTGTCGACCGGTCAGTGCAAAATTGGCAGTGGTGTCGACCGCGAAGATTGACCTGCACAGACAGAGGGGATCAAAGTATCGACCTACGGCTAAAGGTGTTGATCGGGAATGAAGAGATGGTAGAGGTGTTGACCGCAGGGGTCGACCGATGGAAACAGAGAGAATTGACATGTCGACCGGCGTTGCCAGTGTCGACCGATGAAAAACCCAAGCAACCTAACTGTTGACCAATGCTTATAGGTTTCGACCGGGTGTCTCTGTTTTTCGTTTCATAAAATGAAGTTTTATCCAAACTTATTTTAATTCATATTTCCGCTGCAATGTCGTTTAAAACATTTATAAAAATGTCAATTTAAGTCAAGAAATAAAAGTTTTAAAATTTTATACAAATTTTATGATACAAGTGAAATAGGGCGTAAGTAGCAACCCGGTCCAAGATGGACCGGGGACGCACAAAGTTGGTATCAGAGCAGTGAATGAACCGAGAATCGTGTAAGATTTTCGGGGCATCACAGAGCTGGTATTAGAGCAGTAGCGAATAGGGAATCGGGTAGGGTTTAGGGTCGTCACAGAACAAACCATCTCTCCCTCTTACCCAAATTGTATCAAAATTTAATTTTTGCTTGAAAATGTTTTATAAAGACTTACGCAGCGGAAAACGACACCTGTGCGGAGGACTTATCATTAAAAAAAACACACTTCTTTTTTGTTTCGTTAAGTTTAAAACAGATAAATAGGAAACCGGTCGACCACTGTAAAAGCCGGTCGACAACTTACCTATTCTACACAAAAGGGTCGACACCTATATACATAGGTCGGCACCTCGGTCGCCTCTTTTTACACAGGTTGACACTTGCTTGCAGCGGTCGACACCCTGATCCTCTCTGTCCATCCCGGTCAAAGCTCACGGTCGACACCTTTACGTTTATCTCAAAAAGCGATCGACACCTGTATTCACAGGTCGACACCTTAATACTCTCTACCCACTCTGGTCGAAACTCGTGGTCGACACTGTCACCATTTTTACACTAACTGGTTGACACCTAAAGACACAGGTTAACACCTAGTTTGGTTCTGTCCCTGTAGGCGACCCTTGCGGGTCAAAATTTTCCTAGTTCGGTCGACATCTAGGCTTACCGGTCGACACCTTGAACCAGCAACCTAAAACTGTATTCAGAACTCAACATAGAAACGAACGACGAAAACCCCCGCCATTTAAAACCACAAAGTAAAACCTAGATTTTCAATCAAAATCTACAAAGTAGTTTCAAATTATATCTACTAATGTTTAAATATCCATTTATACATCAAATTCTATACACTAATCCTATACATTTGACACTGACTCACAAAAGTACATCCTTCAAAACTCACTATTTCCCCCAAAACACTCTTACAGGTCGGGTCGCCCTAACAAATTCCACCTGCCGGTGCATGGCGGTATGTCGCCAACTATCTGCTACTCTTGGCTAGGCTCAGGAAACTCACCCTACTGATCGACTGTACCTACACCACAGAACACATGTCAGCCTAAGGCTTAGTAAATAGTGTGAAAATGGACCATGAAAAACATAAATGCAATGCTAACACATGCAATCTCTACTTTCTCGCTTTTGTTGTCACACCATAACGCGTATTGCAAAATCCTCATACTGAGTTGGGAAGCGGATAAGGTTTTCCAAGTGGATTCTCATACTGCGTCGAATGGTGAATCACTTCCTTCGAGGCTACGTCGTACAACCACCCTAGGAAGTTGACCCTCAAGCCACACCATTCCTGATACGTCGCCACCGTCCTGGCTCAACCGGTAACTGGGCCCAAGAGTCTCACACGCATCTCATGTCAAATATCCTTTTATAGAGTTAGGAAGCAAATCAGGTTTCCCAAGTCGATTCTCTGTCTGTGTTGAAGGGCGAATCATTTCCTTCGAGGCCACGTAACCATTTTCCTCACCGTTTAGATATCACACTTCACGTTCGCACATAAAACCATGGTCAAATTCATTTTCGTTACACTTTTCAAAACATCATGCATGACTGAAGCAAAATATGCAAAACATACAACACACGCAGCTATTGCTACCGTCCTATGGTGTAGGTCCATAAGAGCAACGCACATGCATACACTATTTACCTAGCGTCCTTAGCTTCCGTGGTGATCGGTCTCTATCAAATTCTCGGGCTTAAACTATCTCACAACCAATTCACATTAAGTTCCATCTCACAACTCATTCTACGTACTAAAAATACGACTACTAACTCAATCCATCAAAGCCCGACTAAAACCTTAACGCCTTGAAAACCCACGGGGTTTTCGGCTCACTGTACTCTGTTACCACCTCTGCAGCGCCCTCGAGTCGTCCTCGGACCCGAGTCACCAACTGTACACTTACTCATCACCTCGATAAAATTCGTATAAAATTTTAAACTTTTGTTGCGCGACTTCAATCAACAATTTTGAAAACGCCTAAAAATCGTCGCGGCAGAAGACTCAATCGAAAGTCAGTTTGAATGAAACTTCACTTTTCAAAAAATAAAAAAAAGAGGTATCAGTCGTGATTGTACACACCGGTCGACACCTTAATACTCTCTGCTCGCACCTGTCGAACCTCGTTGTCGACACTTCTACGCTTATCATATATAGCAATCGACACTTGTCTTCGTCGGTCGACACTTTAATTCGCTCTGCCCGCACAGGTCGAACCTCGTGGTTGACATCTTACAATTTGTGCACTAACCGGTCGACACCTAATTTGGCTCTGTCCCCGTAGGTCGACCCCTGCGGTCGACATTTTCTTAATTCGGTTGACACCTACGCATACTGGTTGACACTTTAACGCTCTCTATTCGTGCTGGACGAACCTCACGATCGACACTCTCATCATTTTTTACACTAATCGGTCGACACCTAAAGACACTGGTCGACACCTTACACCAACAGCCTAAAGTAAACAATAGTTCAAAGGAATAACGAATGACAAAAACTCCCGTAATTAAACCCACAATCAAAAACCTGGATTATTCAATCAAAATCTCCTAAATAGTTTCAAAACACGACTATACATCAATCTCAACTACTAATATTCAAATGCACCTATGCCTCAAAATCCATACACTCGACATAGGCTCCACAAAACACAACCCTCAAAACCTACCATCTGGATTCACTCCATAGGTCAGGCCGCCCTGACGAACGTCACCTTTCGGTAGATGGTAGCACGCCGCCAACTGCCTACTCGTCCTGCCTGGACTCTTGTAACTCACCAGCAGAAATCTCTGCACCTACACCACAGAACACACAACATAAGTATAACACTTAGTAAGTCGTTCAATATGAAAAGTAAAACTAACAATGCAATTCTATCACATGCAGTCTTTACTTTCCCTCTCTTGTTGTCGTAACCTGTGACGTGTAGTACAGCCGCACCAAGGTGAGGATGAACCTCGCGCCACACTACACCCTGACACGTCACCATCGTACCGGACTCTCCAGCAATGAGGCCCACGAGCTACACACACGCCGCCACAAAGCAACCGCCCTAGGGTAAGGATGGACCTCGTGCTATGCTACACCCTGACACGTCGCCATCATCCCGGACTTGCCAGCAACGAGGCCCACAGTTGCTACACACACACATTTCACGACAGCCCAGCGACCCACCCCGTGGGATCCGTGACTGGTGATGCACCGACCCACTCCTCGAGCAGAATTTGCGGCGCTACTGTCTATCATTCTCCCCGCCAACACATACAAGCTGCATGATGGCCCAACCAGCCCACTCACCGAGCGAAATTTGCTGTTGGTTATGCACCGGCCCACTCCCCGATCAGAATCCGCGGTACCACCACCACGCGTCCCCTTCAGCGACGTCGAACCCTCCTCCTCCTTCGGCGATTTCCTTTCCAGCGACACCGGCTGACAATTTCTCTCCATCTCTCCGTCAATCTTCAAATTTAAGGTACGTTTCTAGTAGATAGTCAGTCATTTAGTGGTTTTTTAGCATTAAAAGTGAAGTTTGAGTGATTTATTAGATAGTTTAATAAAACCCCAGCCGGGAGATGCAAAATTTTAAGGTTTGTAGTCGATGTTACTCGTTCATTGGTGTTTAAGCATGAGATAAGTTTAAATTATAAGTTTTATGGAAAAAATTAGGCGTTGAATAAACGAAAAATAACTCAGGTTACAGAACGGTTTCCGTTTGGCCATATTCGACCAAACTATAGATGTTGGATTGGGAAATGGATGAAATCATTAGGAACTAGACGTCCTACGTCCTATGGAATCCGTAGCTTTTTGAATCGTCAAAATCGGATGAGTATTTGTTTAGTTATGAATTTCAAAAATCTTGTCAGAAATAGAGCCGGAATTCGAGTTTAGATAGATTAAGTGTCAAATTTTCAATTCTCTTTAGAATTTTATGAATTGGAAGGAAAGTAGAATTGATGAATGTGTGGTTTTATAGGTTCTCCAATTTAGCAAGCGATCTACTAGCAATTGCTAAGGACGCCAGGTAAGTACTGTACGTATGTGCTTTTACCTTCGGCCTACATCACAGTTCGATAGGGTTTTACTAAACTATTTAATAAATCCCTCAAACTTCACTTTTAATGTTAAAAAAATCATTAAATGACTAACTATCTACTAAAAACTTATATGAAATTTGAAGATTGACGGAGAGATGGAAAGAAATCCTCGACCAGCGTCGCTGGAAAGGAAATCGCCGAAGGAGGAGGAGGTTTTCACGCGGGGAGGGGGATGAACATTGAAGGGGGAGGGGGGTTTTACGATCCTCTTCTTTCTCTTTCTTTTATTTTTATTTATTTTTTTATAACATAATATAATCTTAACTATCTTTTCTCCCAAAATCTTTAATCTTTTATCTAAACGATCAATCAGTCTGTTTCTGGTTGGAATCTTATAAATCTATTTTATTCATTAGTTTTAAAATAATCTTTTACTTAACGATATAAATTTTCCGCCGTCGATTTCGATTAAAACTTCGTCGTTTACCGATACGAAATTCCAAAAATTATTTTAACAGAAAATTCTGGGTGTTGCATTCGACCCTTCGTAAAGAAATTTTGTCCTCAAAATTTGCGTAACGATCAATTCCTGATATTGACGCCGCCAAATCCACTGTCCCATACCTGGCCTCTCTTCAAATAGTGTCTAGTCTACATTACGTTCTTAGTTCTTTAACGTTCTTATGTTTAACTTCATTTTTCAAACTATGGTCCTCTTACATATCATTGAGTTTGTTCCACCCAATTGCTTCCTAGTTTCCATCTATATTCTAAAACTTAAGTGGTTCATCCATTAAGATTTTAATATCGTGATCCTCCCAACAATAACTGTTAAAACTATATATACAATTATGGTCTCATGACCACGTGTGATGCCCAGAATTTTCGTTAAATAATTTTTGGATTTACGGAGTAGTAAACGACGGAGTTCTAGTCAGAATCGAGGGCGAAAAATTTATACTAGCAGGTAAAATATTATTTCGAGGTTAATGGAAAAGAGAAAATTTTAGGAATTCAACCCAAAACGTCTGAATAACCATTTGGTTAAAACATTAAAGTGTGAGGGCGGTATAGTAATTAGAATTATTATTATTATTATTAAAAAAAAGAGAAAATGCTAAAGGGAGAAGGATTGTAAACCCTCCCCCTTCAGCTTTCTTCTCTTCCCCACCGAGGTCTCCCCCTCCCTTTGTGTTGTTCCTTCCAGCGATGTCCAACAACAATGGTTCTTTTGCGTTTCTTCCTTCAAGCTTCAAATTTAAGGTAAATTTTTATTAAATAGTTAGTGTTTTAGTAGTTTTAAGCAGTAAAAATGAAATTTTGAGATTTAAAGTCGATTTTTATTCGTGTATTGGTGTTTAATTTGGAAGTAAGATTAGTTTATAGGTTTTTATGGAAAAGATTAGATGCTTGGATAGCCGAAAAGGTTGGGTTAGAGAACGGTTTCAGTTCGACCGCGTTCAGCCCACTCCCCGAGTGCAAGAATTCAGATTAGTGAGTCGTTTTTCTAACACCCGGAATTTTCTGTTGTGTAATTTCAGAAATTCATATTGGCAAACGGTGGAGTAGTGGTCGGAATCGATAGTGGAGAATTTGTACTAGTAGATAAAAGATTATTTTGAAACTAATGGACAAGAGAAAATTTTACGATTTTCAACCGTAGACGAACCGAATAACAGTTTAGTTAAAAAAATAAACAGTGATAACGATATAGTAATTAGGTTATTATTATTATACAAGTGATAAGGGAAGGAATCACATAATACCTTTGGTGATCTCCATCCAAGCGCGAAACTCTCCCTCCTTCGGTTATTCTCCTTCCCGCGATAGTTTTCCTCTCCGATTCTTCATTAGCTTTCAAATTTTCGGTAAGTTTGAGTTAATTTTTTAGTAGATAATTAGTTCGTTAGTTGTTTTGAGTATTACAAAAACGGCTCACTAACCCTCTTCCTCCTTCGGTGATTTCCTTTCCACCGATGCCGGCCGACGATTTCTCTCCATCTCTTCGTCAATCTTCAAATTTAAGGTAATTTTCTAGTAGATAGTTAGTCATTTAGTGGTTTTTTAGCATTACAAGTGATGTTTGAGGGATTTATTAGATAGTTTAGTAAAACCCAAGGAGGGAGATGCGAAATTTTGAGGTTTGTAGTCGATGTTACTTGTTCATTGGTGTGTAAGCATGAGATAAGTTTAGATTATAAGTTTTATGGCAAAAATTAGGCGTTGGATAGTCGAAAAATAACTCGGGTTACAGAATGGTTTTCGTTCGGCCATATTCGGCCAAGCTATAGATGTTGGATTGGAAAATGGATAAGATCGTTAGGAACTAGATGTCTTATGGAATCCGTAGCATTTTGAATCGTCAAAATCATATGAGTATTTGTTTAGTTATGAATTTCCGAAGTGTGGTAAGAAATAGGGCCGGAATTCGGGTTTAAATAGATTAGGTGTTAAATTTTCAATTCGCTTTAGAATTTTATAAATTGAAACGAAAGTAGAATTGATGAATTTGTGGTTTTATAGGTTCTCCGATTTAGTAAGCGATCTACAGCAATTGCTAAGGACGCCAGGTAAGTAGTGTACGTAGATGATTTTGCCTTCGGCCTATATCACTGTTTGATAGGTTGCATGCACGTTTATTTTATGTTATGTTTTTGTAGTTTATGAATTCATGGTTTTAAAGTATGAGAACAAAACGAAAATGAATTTACATGCTTTTACGAAATGTAACTATATGATGTGATGAATGAAAGGAAAATATATGTAAGAAGATAATGAAGGTGGGGTTGAGTGGCCTTGTCCAGCGAGGTGTGTCACTTCTTCCCCAACATTACGTGGTGGCCTTGTTCCGAGAGATGGATTGCGAGGTGTGTCACTTTACTAGATTGAGGTTGACCTTGTCCCGTGAGGTTGACTAGATCTAGCACGTAAAGAAGAACCCAGTAGTAAGATAAAAGATGTGTAAGAAAGAGATGGAAACGAAAGTATAGACGAAACTATAGAAACTACATATGATAGTAGATGTATTGTTTTCAGTGTTTATGTTTCATTATGCATTACTTATTTAGTATTAGGCTAATAGATAAGTTCTGCGATGTAGGTGACAAAACGATAGCTGGCGAGTATTCAGAGCATGTACAGGACTAGAAGGCAGTTCAAGGAGTGCGCTTGTGGGACGATCCAGCCGGCTGTTGGCGCGTTTTGACCATGTGTGTGTATGTAAGGATTTAGAGTCATTTGAGTCGTTTTTAATCGTTTTAACGTGTAGATGGATTTCAAACTTATAGTAGTCAATTTGATGTATATGGTTGATTTCAAAATTGATTGGGAAGTATAGGTCTTGGCTTTTAAACATCGAGTCAAAATTCTGTTCGTTTTATGTATGGAAAATTTTTGGTTAAGGATTATGGTGTAAAGTGTCAACTTGTATGCACAAGTGTCGACCGAACTTGGTAGGAGTCGACTGCCAGGGTCGACCTACGGAGACAAAACCATGTTAGGTGTCGAATTGTGCTTGTAGGTGTCGACCGGTCAGTGTAAAAGTGGTAATAGTGTCGATCGCAAGGTTCGACTGATGCAAACATAGAGGATTACGGTGTCGACCGGTTAGCGTGATGTGCATGAAGATGTCGACCGCTAGGGTCGACCGATGCAAACAGAGGCATCTAAGGTGTCAACCTGTATATATAAGTGTTGACCCTTGGGTGCAGCATGGGTCAAGTGTCGACCGTAGCCTGCAGGGGTCGACCGGTACCCATTGTTTATTGCTTTTAAAACTTAAACTTCATTTAAATTTATTTTTGACAGAGTCTTCCGCCGCAACGATTTTAAACGTTTTCAAAAATCTCATTTTAAGTCGAGGAACAAAGTTTTAAATTTTACACGAATTTTACCCGATTTTATGGGTGAAAGTAGGGATAGCGACTTAGGTCCAGGGACGACAAGGGGTCGTTACAAAGATGGTATCAAAGCGAATCGGAAACAAGTGCGATTTTGGGTTGCTACTGAGTTGGTATTATAGCAAACCGGAAACAAGTGGGTTTGCGGGTCACTACAGAGTTGGTATCAGAGTGAACAGGGAAACAAGTTGGTTTTCGGGTCGTTACAGAGTTGGTATCAGAGCAGAGAGCGAACCGGAAACTGGTAGGGTTTTCGAGGCGTTACATTAGTGATTGCCTTCCAAGGCCTAACATTCTCCCTATGTTTTGAGGATTGAGTCTCGAGTCTAGATGTTTGCATCCTTGTGCTCTTTGTTCGTGGAAGAATCCTCTATTTGATTCATCGATAAAGGTTCTTACAAAATGAGCAAAATTAGCCATATATAAATAAGGCTATAGATTTGGCCATGGTCGATTAGGGCTAGGTTGGGGCACATCATTAACCCATTTAGCCATTTCAACCAAGCCCTCATTTTGAGGCTTTGAGGCATTGCAATTCTGTAACCAGTGCAAAACACTCACCCGATCCCTCAGTGACAATTCTTAGAAGCATTCGGCAAATGCTACACGGATCAGTACCTGGGCAAACCATTGCCAGAAGAGTCACCTTCTTGTAATCTAGTAGGCCATTGCAGCGTGGGATGCTCCACAAAAGACAACCACGTCATCAGCACTGCCTCAAGCTCCATCGCGCACCTTGCACAAGACGACTTCCTATAAAACCTGAAATTTTTCGTCGTATGATCTATTATTCATGCACAGGGTTTTGTGTTTTAAAACTTTTCAATTTGATAAACTGGAAGAATGAAGAGAAGGTGATAGCATGAAGTTGGAAAGTCAAAGAAAAAGAGAGAAGATGAGTGCAAGGTGTTTGGCATGAAGAAGTAAAAGGAGAAAGGAGTTAAAGTTTGAAAAAGTCAAAAAGTTAAAAGTGGAATCTATGAGGTAGGTTTTGACATGAAGAAGATGAAGTAGAAAAGTCAAGTCTAGGAGAGAAATGATGACTTCACGGTAAAAATAAGATAAATAATATAAATAAGAAGGATGAAAAGAAGTAGAAGGAAAAGAAAGGAAGAAGAAAACTGAAGTTTGAACAATCAAACTTCTTTGCAACTTTATGAAAATCACATTGGATGCAAATGAAGGGTAATTTTGGAATGATGACTCCTTTGGGTTAGGTTGTTAACATTTATCAAGTGAATGAAAAAAAAAATCTTCATTTTACTAATCTTCTTCTTCACGACAGAAGGTCTTACCCTCTCCCTTTCCTTTTTGAAAGCTTCTCACCAAAACCCTACACACACACACACATTCTCTCTCCGATTTCTAAGGTAAGAGTTATTCATTTATGAGTAAACTAGAAGGGTTTATGGAGTTTAGTTTATGCTTGTTGAACCCTACTTGTGATGCATGAAAATGTTTAAGTTTCTCCATTTCTTGTTGGTTTTGCGGGTTAAATGGATAATAATAATTGTTGTGGGATTAGATAAAGCGGAAGACATAAATTTGGTTAAGAATGTATAAAAATGATAAAGTTAAAGGACAGTTTGAAAATCTAAAATTTGCAGTTTTGTAAGTTGTTTTTCTTTGAATTATGAATTAAGCATGTTAAAATAGACCCTTTAAGAAGTCCATAGCCTTTGAAATTTTTGATTTCGAATATGTATAGGTAATATTATGGGATTTTGAAATTCGTAGCTAATTTGAAGGATTTTTCGAAATTTAGTTTTTTAGATGCATTTTGATTTATATTATTTGATTCCTATGTTTTAGGTTTGCAAATCAAAAGGAAAGTAGATCAATTGCCTAATTTTGAGTTCAGGACACGAGATAAATGCATGTTTGTATGTGTTTTGGCCATTTAGCCTACAGTACAATGAGTTAGGACGTTGATGGCTATATTGAGAAAATTGAAGATTTATAGTTTTCGAGAATTTTTGTTTAGGTAGTGATTTTTAGATTGTAAGTTATTTATGATAGTCTTTATTATTTATTGATGTATTTATTTATTAGTTTATTTTATTTTACACATATAGCATTTGAGGTTATGTATGTGACATACATTCAAGCATCATGGTTTTTCAAATAATAAAAAATAGTTTTATGCATACGTTTTCATGTTAACAGAACAAAAGAATACAATAAAGTACGTAAATAGTCAGTGTGGGTTGGGAACTGAGTTTGGCCATTCCATTAAAGGGATGGTCAGGTGTGCTATTGTACTTCCCCTAGTGTGAGTTGATCGTCTCGTCAGGTGGACAATCAGTCAAGCCATCTCCCCACTAGAATCAAGACCCTAAGTACTCATGTTATGCCAGAAAATAAAGAAAAGATCAAGTGCATGTTTTACGAACAACATAGCATATTAATGATCATGCATCTTTTATTTGACATCACTTGCTCAACATTAGGCTCATTAATTTACTTTGTGGTGTAGGCTATATTATCACAGGTGAGGGCGTCGATGCTTAGGACGGTCGACAGTGCAGTTGAAGAAGGACGTCCATGGGTTGTGCTTGTAGTAGTTAGGGCGATTTTGACCTGTGGACAACTCTGTAGGTATTTTGACGAATGTGTATAAATTGATAGATTTTGAACTTTTAGAAAATACGAATTTGTGGTTTAAAGGATTTGTTTAAATTTAGTTTTGTTTAAATATGTTTAGAAAAATGGGTTTATATTTGCTTTAAAGACTTCTGCTTGGTTATCTAAAAAAAGGGAATTCTGGAAAAACAATATGATTATGTAAATTATGAATGTTATGTTATTATAGGTTGAACAAGAAAAGGATACGTATGGAAAATAAGATAGGCAGGGATGATCTCATCATCCCTCCATGAGGAGGGCGATGTATCGCCCAAAAAGGGGCAACGCATTGCCCCACTTGCTGGAGGTTGGGATGCAAATCGCCCCAGGGGCGATTGAACAGTACCCATCGCAGTACTGTTCACGTGAATAGTGACAGATACTATTCACCTGAATAGAAAAAAAAAATAAGTTTTAACAAAATTTTATGCACGTTTTCTATGAAGTTTTATAGGGGAGGTTCACACGTTTTTAGTTCTTTTAAAAATGTATTGTAATTGCAAAGAATTTTCTTATGAAGTTTTACGAAAAGTCAAGTTAGTAATGGGCGAATTACGGGGCATTATAGTGGTGGTATCAGAGCCCATGTCAAAAATCGTTTCTGCAGACTGCCTAACAACATAAGCCACGACATAGATATTCTCCATCAACTGTAAGTATGTTTATGAATTCTTTATTGATTTATAAATTAATCATAGTTATAATTTTGTTAAGGTCTAACCAAATGGTCATAGGACAAACAAGAGAAATGGATGATAGGGATAACACCGTCAACCGACTAACTGAACTTTGTGATCGCCAATCTCAACTACTAAAGAGGTTTATTCACAAAGAAGAGCAAGGGGATGAAACAATGGTGGTTCCAGTGACCAAAGTGGAGACAAATTTAGGCTGCTCAAACCTTCGACCTTTGATGGATAGGGGATCCTGCCTATGTTGAGGAATGGATCTGGACCATTGAGGGGTTGTTTGATTACGCGAAGGTGGAAGAAGAAAATAAGGTCACATGTGTCGTTTTCCACCTTTCCAAGGATGCTGGATTTTGGTGGGACACCATCAAGACTACGACAAACGTGAGAGGGATGACATGGGAACAATTCAAGGAGGCATTCTATGATAAGTACTTCAACCGTGCTAGCAGAACGAGCAAAATGGTGGCGTTCGTGCAACTGCGTCATACTGGCTCTGTAGCTGATTATGTTCGCCAGTTTGAATCTCTATCCAGATTTGCTGCTCATTTGGTGAACAACAATGAGAACAAAGTCTACCCGTTTATTCAGAGCTTGCAGGTCGAGATCTACAGAGGTGTAAAGATAGCGGGGACCGAAGACGTTCCCTATTCTAAGGTGGTAGCCAAAGCCCTAGAAGTAGAGGAGGCTGAGTAGAAATTTTACAAGCAAAGAGAATCCACCAAGAGATTTTTTCAAGAAATTCAGCCTCAACAACCAAAAAATATAGGAGGATGACCACAACAAGCAACAACAATAGTGGCAATAACAACAAAGAAGGGTGAAGAGACCAAATGATGGAAAGACTAACCAAGGGAAAGACAAGCAAGCGCAAGGGTCTTTTGTACCACAGTACCCGCAGTGTCCAAAACGCCAGAAACGTCATCTTGGTGAATGGAGGATCGGTTCAGACCAATGTTACAATTGCACTGATGTCGGCCATTTTGGTTAAAGTTGTCCGAAGGGGAATCAAAGTCAGACAAAGACGAACGTAACACCTAGAGTGTTTGCTCTTATAGAAGCAGACGATGAGGAACAACCTTCAGTTATTTCAGGTTCAATTTTACTTAATATTGTTGTTCTTTATACGTTGATTGACTCAAGTGCTACGCATTCGTTTATTTTATGGCCTTTATAATTAAATTAAACTTGCTACCTATGCTTGCTGAGCATTTTTATGATGTTATGTTACCCTATGTAGAGTACTTACATTCAGATCAAGTAGTACGCGATTGCATAGTATCTGTGGGAGATAATAAGATGCTTGTCGATCTAATAATTATCAACATGAAAGGGTATGATGTTATATTAGGAATGAATTGGTTATTTAAACATCTTGCCACTATTAACTGTAGATCAAGAACAGACTGTTTCCAACCCCTAAACTGTTACAGCCAAACTCCTGCTCGGTCACCAAAATGCATGAAAGGATCGGTTAGGCCCTCGGATCACGGCAAGCCGAGAAACCCTTGAGAAAAACAACAAAATGAACAACCAAATGTGGTTTAAATGAAATGAAATTTGGTGTGAGATTAGTGGAGCGAGTGAGGTGTGTGATGGTGGTGGTCATGGTCCAGATTGATTAGAAATGACAAACCTGTGCAAGCAAACCCGCAAGTCGGCCGAAGAGACAATATTATGTTCTCGGCAATCACAACCTTTCCATGGAAAGGCTCTCAACTTGGGGAACCTGTTTTGGCCACTTCCTTCTTGTTTCCTTCCCTTGAAAGGGAGGAGAGAAAAATGGAACACAAGCTCGAGCAACAACCTTGAGTTTCCAAGCTAGGAGGCTACTCCTAATCGGTTCATGGAACCGAGCACTTACCTTGAATGGTGGTGGGAAAACTCTCTCGGTTTCCTCTTAGAAAACATGCCGATGCTCATTAACTTTGCCAACCAAAATACAAACACCAATGCTATGCTTATATAGGCCTAGGATGGAGGGTTTTAGGGCTGTGCTTTGGTCTTCAAAAACTTGGTGCAAAGGAGCTTGTAACCGGGCCAAGTGTTGTAGTGTGCGGACGAGATGATGGCAGCCAAGTGGTCGATCAATGGCTTGCTGAATGCCATGTCATGGATCCATGTTTCTTCCACAAAAGGTAAAGGGGACAAGCATCTCAAATGGCAGCCCAATGGTGTGGCCAAATTGGGTAAAATGGGCCACCACTTGCGGCACTTTCTCCTTGGTGCATTTGCGGCCGAGAGTGGCATGCCTTGCATGCCCGAATGCATCTTCAATTTAAGCCAAGCCCGAAGCCCATTCCATCATCTATCCTAACCATTCAATCTACTCATAAATGCCTAATGCATGCACATAATAAATAGTTAAACAACAAGGCCAATGTTTGCCCAATAAGTTCAAAATAAAACATTACATAAAAGTTGGCTCGGGAAGACAAATTCCCTTAAGAGCTTCATGATCTTCAAGGGTAGCTTCCCATGCAATGATGTGTCTCGGTTGCTCCATGTCTTGAGCCTCCACTTCCCACCTTAAGCTTGCAACTTCCGGCTCCATTGAATCATAACCTGCACAAGAATAAAATGTGTGAGAATGTAGGTTAATTAAAGTGTATGCTTGGACTTGAGATCGTGTGATGGGCCTATGGGGCACATCATAAACGGTGTGAAGTATTCGTTTCGAGCAGTGAAGAATACTAATAATATACTAGTTGTGTCATCCACCAGGTCTCAACGATTATTAAAAAGTGGATGCATGGGATTTCTAGTCAGTATGAATACGAGAATCCAAAATGAAGTGAAACTTCATGATGTGCTCGTTGTTTAGGATTTTTTGAAAGTTTTCTTGGATGATTTGTCTGGTTTGCCCCCCGATAGGGAGGTAGAATTCGTAATTGATGTGTGTCCGGAGACTGCACCAGTATCAAAGAATTCGGACTGTATGGCTCTTACAAAGTTAAAAGAATTAAAATCACAGTTGATAGAACTGGCAAACAAGGGTTTTATCTGCCCTAGTTTTTCGCCCTTGGGTGCACCAGTTCTCTTTGTAAAGAAGAATGATGGATCCCTGAGAATGTGTATTGATTATAGAGAATTGAATAAGTTGATGATAAAGAATAAGTATCCTCTACCATGTGTTGATGATTTATTTGATCAACTCCAAGGAGCAAGGGTATTTTTAAAAATTGATTTGTGATCTGGGTATTATCAGTTAAAAATTAAACCAGTAGATATACCCAAGATTGCTTTTCGAACCAGGTATGGACATTACGAATTTCTTGTAATGTCTTATGGTTTGACCAATGCTCTTGTAGCTTTTATGTACCTGATGAACTGGATATTTCACGAATACTTAGACAAATTGGTGATCGTATTTATTGATGATATTTTGTTCTATTCCAAGACAAAAGAAGAACATGAGGAGCATTTAACTATGGTTTTTTCAACTCTAAAGCTTCATCAACTATATGAAAAGTCTGCAAAATGTGAATTTTGGCTCGACAGGATTTGCTTTCTTGGCCGCGTTTTTTTGCATGATGGAATTTCTATTGATCCGTCAAAGATTCAATCTATTATAGATTGGCCATAACCCAAAAATGTTGGTGATATACAGAGCTTCCTTGGTCTAGCAAGTTACTATAGAAGATTTATTAAGGGGTTTTTAAGGATAGCTATGCCTCAATCTCGTCTAACAAGGAAGAGTGTGAAATTCTGGTGGTCTGAAGAGTTTGAAAACAATTTCTAGAAGCTTAAATAGAAATTGACTGCCCCTCCTATATTGACACTGCCAGTTGAAGACGACAAGTTCAACATTTATTGCGATGGTTCTAAGATTGAGTTAGGTGTTGTTTTAATGCAAGATAGAAAAGTTGTTGGTTACACTTCAAAACAGCTCAAAACTTATGAACAGAACTATCCTACACATGTTCTATAGTTAGTAGCTGTGGCTTTCGTACTAAAAATATGGCAACATTATTTGTATGGACAACAGTGCGAAGTCTTCTCTGATCACAAGAGCTTGAAGTATATTTTTACGCATTAATAGTTAAACCTAAGACAAAGACGGTGGTTAGAATTTGTGAAAGATTATGATATTGAGATCAAATACCACCTAGGAAAAGCCAATAAGGTAGCTAATGCTCTTAGCAGAAAGTCTACCTTGATGCCACCTCCGATGCCCACAATGTTGGTAAAATTGAAATTAGAAATTCAAAGATTTGACATAGAAATAGTCTCTGAATTGTCAACCTTACTTTCAACCATTTCTATAAAGCAGACAATTTTGGATAGAGTCAAAGAAACATAGTAGAAAAATAAAGAATGTCAAAGCCACTAATCGGTAGAGCCATCTAATCATTCTACAGATTTTAATTATTCGCCAGATGGTATTCTAAAATTCAGGGACAGGTGGTACGTCCTTAATGATAAAGACCTGCAGAAGGAGATCTTAACAGACACTCATTCATCTACTTTCTCTGTACATCTTAGAAGTACAAAAATGAATAGAGATTTGAAGCAACATTTCTAGTGGCCTAACATGAAAAGGGATGTTGCAAGGCACGTTGGTGAGTACCTAATATGTCAACAGGTTAAGGCAAAATGTCATATGCCAGCTGGAACACTACAACCATTATTGATTCCAGAATGGAAATGGGACCAGATTTTTATGGATTTTATTGTTGTAATGCCGAAGACAACGAAAGGATATGATGGAATCTGGGTGATTGTAGATCGATTAACTAAATCAGCTCACTTTCTACCAGTAAAGATGACATTTTCAATGAATCAATTTGCAGAATTGTTTATTCTGGAGATTGTTATACTACATGGAGTAGCACTTTTGATTGTATAAGATAGAGATTGTAACGCCCCGAAAACCTACTCGTTTTCGGTTTGTTCTCAGCTCTGATACCATATCTGTAACGCCCTGAAAACCCACGCAGTTTCAGGTTCGCTCTGCTCTGTCACCACCTCTGTAGCACTGTCGAGTCGTCCTCAGACCCGGGTAGCCAAGCGTACACTTACTCATCAAATCGATAAAATTCATATAAAATTTAAAAATTTTGTTCCTCGACTTAAAGCGATATTTTTTAAAACATTTAAAATCGTCACAGCGGAAGACTTTGATCAAGATCAGTTTCAATAAAATTTCAAGTTTTTAAAACATTAAAAGAAATTTTTGGTCGACCCCTGTAAACACCGGTCGACACCTGACCCATTCTGCAACCAAGGGTCGACACCTATAAGCATAGGTCGGCACCTCGGACGCCTCGGTTTGCACCGATCGACACTTGCATGCAGCGGTCGACACCCTAATCCTCGCGATCAACACCTGCCTTCACAAGTCGACACCTTAATCCTCTTTGCCCGCATCGGTCGAACCTCGTGGTTGACACTTCTACACTCATCACACAGAGCGGTTGACACGTGTCTTCACAGGTCGACATCTTAATGCTCTCTGCCGGCACTGGTTGAACCTCATGATCGACACTCTCATCGTGTCTACACTAACTGGTCGACACCTAAAGAAACAGGTCGACACCTTAATCCACTCTACGCACACTGGTCGAACCTCGTGGTCGACACTTCTACGCTCATCACACAGAGTTGTCGACAACTGCATTGACAGGTTGACACCTTAATGGTCTCTGCATGTATTGGCTGAACTTCATGGTCGACACTCTCGCCATGTTTATACTAACCGTGTAAAACCTAAGATTTTTGTCATTTAATTTTTGGGTTTTTGTGATGGTAGACGTCGGAGTTCAAGTCGGAATCGAGAGCAAAAAATTTGTACTGTTAAGTAAAAGATTATTTTGATACTAATGAAAAAGAGAGAATTATAAGATTCCGGCGGAAACAAATATAATGACCGGTTGTGTAAACGATTAAAGGTTAAGGGCGAAAAGACAATTGGGTTTAATTATATAATTGATTATTAAAAAAAAGGGAGGAGAAGTGAAAACACCACCTTCCCCGTGAAACCTTCCTCCAACCCCCCCCCCCCCCCCCCCAAAGTTTCGTTCTCCCATTCCCCCGTGCAAAGAAATCCTTCTCGCGGACGATCTTCTCCGTTCTTTCTTCAATCTACAGATTTTCGATGACTTTTAGTTAGTTCTTAGTAGATAGTTAGTGCATTAGTTGTTTTGAGTGTTAAAAGTAAAGTTAGAGGGAGTATCAGATAGTTTTGGGAACCTTAGGGGGCAGATACAAATTTGGAGATTTGTAGTTGATTTTTTATACATGTATTGGTGTTTAAACTGGAAGTAAGAGTAGATTACAGGTTTTTATGCAGAAGATTAAGCGTTTGGATAACCGAAAAACTCGGGTTACGGAACAATTTTTTTTCGGCCATGCCGTAGATGTTTGATTGTGAAATGGATGAAGTTGTTAGAAACTAGACGTCCTAAGAAGTGTGTAGCTGTTAGAATCGAGTGATTCTGATAACTGATGCAAAAGTTATGCGCATCGAAAGTTAGATTGATTGTAGTTTGGCTTTGGTAGATTGAGTTAGTAGCCATAGTTTTAGTTCGTAGAATGAGTTGTGAGATCAGTTTTAATGTGAATTAGTTACATGATAGGTTAAACCCAAGGAACTGATAGAAAAGAACATCACAGAAAGCTATGCCGTCAGGTTAGTAGTGTTTGCATGTGCATTGCCCTTACGAGCCTACACCATGAGATGGTAGGGAGGTATTATGTGCTTTGTTCAGTCATGCATCACGTTTTGAAAAGTGTAACGAAAATGAATTTGAGCATGGTTTTACGTGCGAATGTAAAGTGTGATGCGTGGCGATAAAAATGATGCGCGTGTGGGCAGCTTTGGCCCAGTTGCTATAGGAACCGGAACAGTGGCGACGTGCCAAAGGTGGTGTGGCGAGTGCGTACAGCCTAACCCTGGGATGGCTGCTGCGGTGTGTGTGTGGTGGAGAGCAACTCTGACCTGTTGCTGGTGGAATCGGGACGGTGGCGACGTGCCAGGGCATGGTTTGGCAAGTGCATCCAGCCTCACCCTGGGATGGTTGCAGTGTGTGGAGTGACGAGTATGTACGGCTTGTGGGCCTCGTTACTAGAGGAAACGGGACGGTGGCGACGTGCTAGCGTGTGAGGTGGCAAGAGAGTACAGCCTCACCATGGTGCGGCTGTACAACGCGGCACAAATTACGATAACATGAGTGAGAATGTAGAGACTGCATGTGATAAGATTGCATTTCCGGTTTTACGTTTCATATTGCACTACTTACTGAGCGTTAGGCTTATGTTGCGTGTTCTGTGGTGTAGGTGCAGAGATTGCTACTGGTGAGTTACGAGAGTTCAGGCAGAATGATTAGGCAATTGCCGGCGCGCTACCATGTACTGGCAGGTGGAGTTTGTTAGGGTGAGCTGACCCGTGTAGTGAGGTTGGATGATAGGTTTTGAGGATTATATTTTGTGGAGTCCGTGTTAAATGTATAGGAAATTGGTGTACAGATTTTGATGTATAAACGGATATTTTAAACGTCGATAGATGTATTTTGAAACTACTTGGGAGATTTTGATTGAAGAATTTACGTTTTTAATCGGTGGTTTTAACTGTGGGAGTTTTCGTCGTTTTTTTTCTTTTTAATTGATGTTTTCTTTAGCCTGCTAATGCAAGTGGTCCACCAGTCTCTTTAAGTGTCGGCTGATTAGTGTAAAAAGTGATGAGAGTGTAAACTGCGAGGTTCAATCAGTGCGGGTAGAGAGCATTAAAGTGTCGACCGGTATGCGTAGGTGTTGACTGAACTAGGTAAATGTCGACCGCAAGGGTCAACCTACAGGAACAGAGCCAAACTAGGTGTCGAGTGATGTCTTTAGGTGTCGACCAATTAGTGTAAAAGTGATGAGAGTGTCGACCGCGGGGTTCGACTAGTTTGAGCATAGAGCATTAAAGTGTCGACCGGTATTCGTAGGTGTCGACTGAACTAGGTAAATGTCGAACGCAGGGGCGAGCTACGAGAACAGAGCAAAACTATGTATCAAACGGTGTCTTTAGGTGTCGACCGAACTACGTAAATGTCGACCGCGGGGGTCGACCTACGAGAATAGAGCCAAACTAGGTGTCAACTGTTGTCTTTAGGTGTCGCCCGATTACTATAAAAGTGGTGAGAGTGTCGACTGCGAGGTTCGATCGGTGCGGGCAGAGCATATTAAAGTGTCGACCGCTATTCGTGATGAGCATAAAAGTGTCGACCACGAGATTCGACTTGGGCGAGCATAGAGTATTAAGATGTTTGACCGCTGTTTACAGGTGTCGACCGGTTTCCTTTTATTTTTTTTAATGTTTTGAAAAGTGAAGTATTTAAACTGATTTTTATCGAGCCATCTACTGTGGCCATTTTAATCGTTTTCAAAAATGTCGTTTTAAGTCGAGTAACAAACGTTTTAAATTTTATGTAAATTTTTATTGGTTTGATGAATAAGTGTTCGGTTGATGAATAAGTGTCATAGAGGTGGTGACAGAGCAGAACGAGTCGAAAACTGCATGGGTTTTCAAGGCGTTACAAACCGGTCGACACCTGAAGACATAGGTCGACACCTAGTTTGGTTCTGTCTCCGTAGGTCGACTCTCGCGATCGACATTTACCTAGTTCGGTTGACACCTAGGCATACCGGTCGACACCTTGCACCAACAGCCTAAAGAAAAACCTCAACTCAAACGAAAACGAACGACGAAAACATTCGATCAATTAAACCATGAAGAAAACCTGGATTTTCAAATCATAATCTCCCAAGTAGTTTCAAAATACGACTATACATCATCCGGACTATTAATGTTCAAAACTCATCTATACATCAAAATCTATACACGTGAAGAAAATTCATAGTATAAGACAATACAATGCCCAAATATATCAATATACACAAGCGCCACTAAAATTACACAAACCATCCCTCCAAAAACTCCATCATATAAGCCTAATTTCACGGGTCGGGTCGCCCTAACACACTCTGTGATAACCCGAATGTGTACGTATGAGGACGACTGCGAGGCAAATCTCATGTTGCTGTGAAAACCTCAGTACGTAAACCTAGTGTAGGTAAATTCCGGACTCGAGTATAGACAAATCCCAAGTCGTGGAAAAAGGGGTTGTAACAATCGTATATCGCTTGGGGAGGTATATGGAAATGAAACATATGTGAGGAAACTCTCCCAAGATAGTAAGACGGGTTTCGGAACACCATTAACAACGTATTCTATAAGAACTCCGAAGTTAATAGTGTTCAGGCGAAAGCAGTACCATGTTGGGTGACCGACTAGGAAGTTCTCGCCAAATAAATCCGTGAAGTGAGGATGTTGCAGTGCAGCGCAATTCCCAGAGCAGACAATATCTTACTGGGAAAACAGGGTCGTTACACACTTCACCTACTGATGCATGATGGTGCGCCGCTAACTGTCCGCTATTCTTAGCTAGGCTCAGGAAACTCACCCGCTGTATCTTCAACACTTGCACCACAGAACACAAAACATAAACCTAATGCTCAGTAAGTAGTGCAAAATGAAGCATAAAACCGACAGTGCAATCCTATCACATGCTGTCTCTAGACTCGCACTCATGTTGTCGCAACCTGTGTTGCGTTGTACAGTCGTACCATTGTGAGGCTGGTGTAACGCCCCGAAAACCTACCCGTTTCTGGCACGTTCACTGCTCTGATACCACTTCTTTAACGCCCCCGAGTCGTCCCTGGACCTGGGTTGCCAACCGTACACTCGCTTCTCACCCCGAAAAATTCCTATAAAATTTAAAAACTTTCGGTTCTTCGACTCAAAAGGACGCCTTCGAAAATCATTTATGAAAAAGCACAGTGGAAAACATGTTTAAAATTGGTTTAATTAAACTTCACCTTCTAAAACATAAAAATAAAGAGACTGGTCGACACTTGTAAATGCCGATCGACACCTGGGTCGTCTTGGGTTTCCATCGGTCGACACTGACAAACGCTGGTCGACACCAAGTTCCCCTCGGGTCTTCACGTTGGTAGACACTAGTAATCACCGATCGACACTTCTACGTTCGGCTTGGCGAGTGGTCGACACTAGCTTACGCAAGTCGACACTTTGACCCTTTCTGCCCGTGCAGGTCGACCCCCGCGGTCGACACTATCATTGATTTTACACTGACCGGTCGACACCTATGGACTTCGGTCGACACCTCACACCAGCAGCCTAGAAAACAACTGCAGTTCTACGGAGAAGGACACGAAAGCTTCTTCGAATTAAAACAACCGATTGCAAACCTGAATCATTCATTTAAACTCTTTCAAATAGTATAACAATGTACCTATACATCTATCCCGACTAATAACATCCACACCCATATATGCCTAAAAACCTACACACTCGACATAGGCCTCACCAAAACGTAACTCCCAAAAGTACCTACCTCCCAGTTTCACTCCACGGGTTGGGCCGCCGTGACAAAATCCACTTGTCGGCACACAGTAGTATGCCGCCAACCGCGTACTTGTGCTGTCTAAGCTCTGACAACTCACCTTCAAGGATCTCTGCACCTATACCACGGAACACACAATATAAGTCTAACGCTCAGTAAGTAATGCAATATGAAATATAAAACGACAATGGAATTCTATCATATACAGTTTCTACGTTCTCACTCATGTTGTCACAACCAGCGCCGCGTAGTACGACCGCACCATGGAGAGGCTGTACCCTCTTACCACATCACACCCTGTCACGTCACCATCGTCCCGGTTTCTCCAACAATGAGGCCTTCAATCCGTACCAACGCGCCACTCTATGCACCGCAACCATTCCAGGGTGAAGCTGTACGCACTCGCCACACTGCCCCCTGGCACGTCGCCATCGTCCTGGTTTCTACAGCAACGAGGCCATAGTTGCACACTGTCACATGAACCCTGCACCACCCATCCCAGGGTGAGACTTGACGCACTCGCCACACCACGGCCTGGCACGTCGCCACCGTCCCGGTTTCTCCAGTAATGGGGCCTAGCTGCCCACACACACACCGTACTCATCACCACACATCGCACTTTACACTCGCACATAAAACTATACTCAAATTCATTTTTGTTCCCATTTCAAAAACATGATGCATGTCAAACAATACACACGCACATTACAATCAACCCACACAACCTAATATTCCTTGGTGTGGGCCCACCTGGGCAAAACAAATGTATACACTACTTAACAGGTGTACTAGCTTTCCGTGATGCTTGTATCACCCAAAACCTGCTCAACCTACAACAAAACCATATTCCTGTCCAAACTCATCCCACTACTATACTTACGTAGTAAAATCACCACACTAGATCAACACTTCGCAAACTCACCAAAATCGATCATCAACATACCTCGGCTCAAAATTCAACTTAACTTTCGACGCGCATAACTTTTGCGTCGATTTTCGAAATCACATGATTCTAGCGGATAAACGCTCCAATCGTAACATATTTTAAGCTATCATAATAGAATCGAAAACCGTTAACAGGCGCTAAGGTGGAAACTCGAAAACGGAGTCAGCCCTAGGGTCAAAATCCCCTTTCCACAGCCATTCCATCAAAAACCCAGTACATCCTTCACCACTCTATCTCATTTATCCTCAACAATCCAGATCAATCAACATTACACTCTATAAACACTATAACCCTAAAACCCCAATTCTCTATCCACCACATTTCTCCTCTATTCCAACACTAAACCAACATTGAACCATAAACTACTTAAACTTACCTTGAACTGTTGAAATGGAGGAGGAAATCACTAGCAACCGCCGGCTGAACGATCATGAGGAGGAGAGAATCAAAGGCTCGCACGGGTAAGGAGAAACCAGAGGAGGAGAGGGTTGTTCTACGAACCCCTCTCCCCTGGTAATGTTTTTAAAATATAAAAATAAAAATAAAAATAAAAATAATCTAATTACTATTTCATCTTTACAGTTTAATCTTTTAATCCGACAGCCATCCAATTTGCTTCCGATTGGATTTTTAAAATTTTCTCCCCACCATTAGCCTCGAAATAAATCCCCACTTCACCTTACAAATTTTTCACTCTCCATTTTGACTCGAGCCCCGACAACTAACGTCCCGACAACCTGAAATTGGTACTATGAAAATACGGGGTGTTACATCCTCCCCTCCTTAAGAGAATTTTGTCCCCAAAATTACGTAACGAATAACTCTGGGTATTGTTTCTACATGTCCCGACATCTTTCCCAAGTGGTCTCCTCCACATTATGATTGCACCACATGACTTTGACCAAGGGAATCTCCTTGCTCCGCAACACCTTTACAGCCGACCCTAGTATGGCCACCGGCTTTTCCTCGTAAGATAGCATCGGCTGCACCTCTATATCCTGCTGTGTAACCACCTAAGAAGGGTCACGCATGCACTTTCTTAGCATGGGGACGTGGAAGACATTATGTATGGCATCCATTGAGGAAGGCAGCTGAAGCTTGTAGGCGATTTTACTAGTTCTTTCCACAACAAGGAATGGCCCAACAAAACGAGGGTTGAGCTTTCCTTGCTTCCCGCACCTGACCACTCATTTGAACGTGTAGATCTTCAGGAATATCTCATCACCCACGCCGAACTCCAGTTCCCACCTCCTTCGATCGGCATAGCTCTTCTGCCGACTTTGAGCTACCTCGATTCTCTTCTTTATGATAGCAATCTTGTCGACCGTATGTTGCAGTATCTCTAGGCCTATAAGTCTTGCCTCTCCAACCTCGTCCCAGTACAACGACGACCTGCACTTTCTCCCATACAAATCTTCGTATGATGCCATGGCGATAGTAGACTGGTAGCTGTTATTATATGAAAATTCTACCAACGGCAAGAACCTGCTCCAAGCCGTCTGGAACTCCAACACACAGGCTCTGAGCATGTCTTCCAGTATCTGTATAGTTCATTCCAATTGTCCGTCGGTCTGAGGGTGGAAGGCCGTGCTGAATTCCAACTTGGTACCCATGGTCTTATGCAGACTTTTCCAAAACTTAGACGTAAATCTGGGATCTCGGTCTGACACTATTGACACAAGGACCCCATGGAGTCTGAATATCTCCTGCACATACAACTGAGCAAACTGATCCATCGAGTAGTTCATCCTCACCGGTAGGAAGTGAGACGACTTAGTTAGTCTGTCTACAATTACCCAAATTGCATCGTGGCCCTTAGCAGTATTTGGCAGTTTGACCACAAAATCCATAGTGACCCGCTCCCACTTCCACTCGGATATAGGTAATGGCTGAAGCGTCCCCGACTGTCTCTGATGTTCTACCTTTACCTGCTGGCACACCATGCAAGCCTCGACGTGCTTGGCTATCTCCCGCTTCATATTGGGCTACCAATAGTTTTGTTTCAAATCTCTGTATATCTTAGTGCTTCCAGGATGCACAGAGAAAGAAGACGAGTGAGCCTCGGACAATATTTCTTTCTTCAGCTCCTCATTCTTCAGGACGTACCACCTATCCCGAAACCTCATAATCCCATCATCCGAATAGCTGAGCTCAGTGTTAGCATTGGCTTCCATTGCCGCCTTCAGTCCGCTGAACTCAAGGTCATTCTCTTGGGCCCGCTTAATTCTGTCAATGATGGTCGGCATCAACGATATCGCCGACAGCGTGGCTGCCATATCTGAGACCACTTCTAGGCTGAACTCTTGTACCTCAGTCCTTAGCTCGGCAGGCAGTGCTAAAACCATAGCTGATATCGAAGTCAACACTCGGCTCAAGGTGTCTGCTACCACGTTTGCTTTTCCTGTAAGATACTTGATTCCCAGGTCGTAATCTTTAACCAGGTCAAGCCACTTCCTTTGTCTCAAGTTTAGCTGCTTTTGCGTGAAGATGTATTTTAGACTCTTACGGTCTGAGAAGACTTCGTAGTGTTGTCCATATAGATAATACCTCCAGATCTTAAGCGCGAATACCACCGCTGCCAACTCCAAGTCATGCGTGGGATAATTTTGCTCGTAGGGCTTCAGTTGCCTTGAAGCATAGGCGATCCCTTCCGTTCTACATCAGCACGCAGCCCAAGCCCACCCTAGAGTCGTCACAATAAACGATGAATTTCTCCCCCTTTACTGGCAATACTAGCAAAGGGGTTGTAGTTAACCTCTGCTTCAGCGCTCGAAAGCTGTGTTCACACGTATTGGACCAGCTATACATCGTGTTCTTCCTGGTTAATCGAGTTAAAGGGGCTGCGATCTTGGAACATCCTTCAATAAACCTCTGATAATATCCTGCCAGCCCTAGAAATCTGCGTATCTCGCTGGCACTGGTCGGTCGCGGCCATTCCCTCACAAACTAAACCTTCACTGGGTCCACGGAAATGCCATAACTAGAGATAACATGCCTTAAAAATTTGATCATATCCAGCCAAAATTTACATTTAGAGAACTTGGCATACAGTTGGTGCTGCCCTAAAGTCGTCAGCACGATCCTCAAATGCTCTCTGTGCTCCTCTTCACTCCGAGAGTATACCCGGATATCATCGTTGAATACTATCACGAATCTATCCAGTTGTTCTCTGAATCCTCAGTTCATCAGGTCCATAAAGGCAGCTGGGGCATTAGTCAGTCCGAACGACATCACTAAAAATTCATAGTGTCCATACTGCGTCAGGAAAGCTGTCTTTGGAACGTCTTCCTCCCTAACCTTTAAGTAATAATAACCAGACCTGAAGTCAATTTTGGAGAACACTCGAGCCCCTTGAAGTTGATCAAACAGGTAATCTATCATTGGCAACGAGTATTTATTCTTCACCGTCAATTTGTTCAGTTCTCTATAGTCGACACACATCCGTAAAGATCTGTCCTTCTTTTTAAAAAAAAGCACCGGTGCTCCCCACGGCAAAAAACTAGGGTGTATGAAGCCCTTATCTGTTAACTCCTCTAATAGTGCCCTCAGCTCCTTCAACTCGGTAGGCGCCAGCCTGTACGGGTTCTTGCACACTGGTTTAGCTCCAGGGTACACATCGATAACGAACTGAATTTCCCTGTCAGGGGGCAGACCTGGCAGATACTTAAGAAAGACATCCGGATAATCCTGCACGATGGGGATGTCTTGGAGTTGAGCCTTGCCCTGAATCTGCACGTCCATGACAATAGCCAAGAAGCCCATGCATCAACCCCGTAACAACTGTTGGGCTGTCATTGACGACACTGTCGGGATTCTAGTCAAACCATTTCCTGCACTAAAGGAGCAACCCTCTCCACTTGGGAGCCAAAAGTGGATCTCTCTGGTACTACAATCTATCATGGCAAAATGTCTAAACAGCAAGTTCATCCTCAAAATAGCCTCATACCCCTTCATGTCAAGTATGATCAAATCCGCGCACAGCCATTTTTCTCCCACTGTCACAATATCACTTTGTACCACCTGATTTGAGTATAGGGACTCCCCCGATGGCAACAACACATCATAGAACTGCCTAGAGTAGTTGGGCACTAGATTTGCCTTGACCACGAAGGCAGTGAACACAAATGAGTGAGTAGCACCTGTATCGACAATGGTATAAGCCGCCATGCCCGAAATAAAAATACTACCTGAAATCACCGATGGCTTAGCGGCATCGTCCGGTTCTATGAGGGCGGAAACTCTTGGCGCCACTTTCGCTAGGGCTTGCCTAAATCTGGGCAACTCCTAGCAAAATGTCCCACTTCATTACAGTTGAAGCACCGATTCTGTCTCGGCTTCTGACAATCTCTGGACGTGTGGCCCACCTCGCCATAATTGTAGCATCACCCTACACCTCCCTTACACTCACCGGGGTGACTCCTTTGGCATTTTGGGCATACCAGAAACTGCACGGGTCCATGAGACCGCTTGTTGCTCCCCTGACTACTAGAGCTGTCATTGGACCTCTTCAGGCCTTTTCGCTGAGACGACTCTTCTCCGCTCGATTGTGGCAACACTTCCTTGAAGTACCTCTTAGGCTGTTCTCTAGGCAACTCTCTGTAATTGGGAAGCTTCGTCCTAGCCTACTCAAAGTCCAACGCCTTTGCCACCACCTCCTCATAAGGTAACCCTCGAGTCCCAGCTATTCGTATACCCATATATATGTCCGGCTTCAGTCCCTGTACAAATTGGTGCACTTTGTTCTCGTTCAGACTCACCAGATGACTAACAAACCGAGATAGCGCCTCGAACTGCCTCACATAATCGGCCACTGTACCTTTCTGCCTCAACTTGGTAAACTCCACTATTTTCTAGGTTCTGACTGAGTGGCTAAAATACTTGCCGTAGAATGTCGTCTTAAATTCCTCTCATGTCATGGACTTCACATCGGTAGTCGCCTTCACCGAATCCAACCAAAATTGGGCATCCTTGACAAGGTGGAATGCCACACTGGATACCCTATCTTGCTCCTTTACCTTGGCGTAATCCATCATGTCTTCCATACTTCGAATCCACTCCTTAGCACTGAGTGGGTTCGAAGATGCTCCGTCGAAGACTAGGGGTCTAAGCCTGTGCAACCTATCACCCCCACGATCAGTCGAAGTCTAGGCACTAGACTGGCCCTGGTCCTCCCTGCTCACGAACCGTTCTAGCTATTATGATTGGCGGTTGAACAACTCAGTAAGCTGTCTAACGACGTCATCCATATCGCCTATAGCTCTACGCGTCTCTCTAACCATATCGTGAAGCCTGTATACTACAACATCTAATGAATCTAAAACGAAACTGCTAGGACTCTAAGAAATACTTACAGTTGGCGGAGCACTGCCATGGATCGGCTGGTGGTATTAGAAGATCCATCAAACGACGTCGACCCCGTGGCTCTTACACTCATAACATACCCTTTTTCCCACCTATTAACCGTCTCTTCTATCCTTTCCCCCCAAGCAGTGTGGGAATTGTGACATACCCTCTTGCCTTCACAATCTCACCCCCTCCTTCAAGTGGTCCGACATCCTCGTCTGCCACACCTCCGCTTGGGTAAAGGCTCTGATACAATCACTGCTCCGATACAACATCTTTGACGCCCCCGAGTCGTCCCTAGAACCAGGTCGCCAACCGTACACTCACTTCTCACCCCGACAAATTCCTATAAAATTTAAAAACTTTGTGGTGTTCGACTCAAAACAATGCCTTCGAAAATCATTGATGAAAAACCGCAGCGGAAAACACGTTTAAAACTGGTTTAATTAAACTTCACTTTTTAAAACCTAGAAATAAAGGGACCGGTCGACATTTGTAAACACCGGTCAACACCTGGGTCTTCTCGGGTTTCCATCGATCGACACTGGCGAACGCTGGTTGACACCGAGTTTCTTTACGTCGGTCGACACTAGGAATCACCGGTCGACACTTCTACGTGCAGCTCGGTGAGTGGTCGACACTAGCTTACGCAGGTCGACACTATCTTACGCAGGTCGACACTTTGACCCTTTCTGCCCGCGCAGGTTGACCCCCGCGGTCGACACTCTCGCTGATTTTACACTGACCGATCGACACCTCACACTAGTAGCCTAGAAAATAACAGTAGTTATACGGAGAAGGACACGAAAGTTTCTCCGAATTAAAACAACTGATTGCAAACCTGAATAATTCGTTTAAACTCTTTCAAATAGTGTAACAATGTACCTATACATCAATCCCGACTAATAACATCCACACTCATCTATGCCTCAAAATCTACACACTCGACATAGATCTCATCAAAACATAACTCCCAAAAGGACCTACCTCCCGGTTTCACTCCACGGGTTGGGACGCCGCGACAAGCTCCACCTGCCGGCACACGGTAGTACGCCGCCAACCGCCTACTCGTCCTCTCTAGCCTCTGGCAACTCACCTACAAGGATCTCTGTACCTACACCACGGAACACACAACATAAGCCCAACGCTCAGTAAGTAATCCAATATGAAATGTAAACAACAATGCAATCCTATCGCATGCAGTTTCAACGTTCTCGCTTATGTTGTCACAACTAGCGCCGCGTAGTACGACCGCACCATGGCGAGACTGGACTCTCTCACCACCTCACACCCTGGCACGTCGCCATTGTCCTGGTTTCTCCAGCAATGAGGCCCTCAATCCGTACCAACGCGTCACTCTACGCACCGCAACCATTCCACGGTAAACCTGGACACACTCGCCACACCGCCCTCTGGCACGTCGCCATCATCCCGGTTTCTCCAGCAACGATGCCATAGTTGCACACCGCCACACGCACCCCGCAGCAACCATCCTAGGATGAGGCTGTACGCACTCGCCACACTACGCCCTGGCACGTCGCCACCGTCCCGGTTTCTCCAGCAAAGGGGCTTAGCTGCCCACACACACACCGTCCTCATCACCACACATCATACTTCACACTCACACATAAAACCATGCTCAAATTCATTTTCGTTCCCATTTCAAAAGCATGATGCATGTCAAATAATACACACTCACATCACAATCAACCCACACAACCTAACATTACTTGGCGTAGACCCACCTAGGCAAAACGCATGGATACACTACTTACCTGGCGTCCTAGCTTTCCATGGTGCTACTATCACCCAAAACCTGCTCAACCTACAACAAAACCATGTTCCGTCAAAACGTATCCCACTACTCTACTTACGCACTAAAATCACCACATTAGCTCAACACTTCGCGAACTCACCAAAATCGCTAATCAACCTACCTCGGCTCCAAATTCAACTTAACTTTTGACTCGCATAATTTTTGCGTCGGTTATCGGAATCACATGATTACAACGGCTAAACGCTCCAATCGTAACCTAGTTTAACCTACTATAACAAAATCTAAAACCATTAACCGCAGCTAAGGCAGAAACCCAAAAACAGAGTCGGCCCTAGGGTCAAAATCCCCTTCCATGGTCATTCCGCAAAAAACCCAGTACATCATTCACCATTCTACCTCATTTATCCTCAACAATTCACAACAATCAATATTACACTCAATAAACACTCTAACTCTAAAACTCCAATTCTCTATCCACCACATTTTTGCTCTATTCCAACACTAAACCAACATTTAACCATAAAATACTTAAACTTATCTTGAACCGTTGAAATGTAGGAGGAAATCACAAGCAACCGCTGGTTGAACGATAGCGAGGAGGAGAGAATCGAAGGCTCGCACGGGTAAGGAGAAAATAGAGGAGGAGAGGGTTGTTCTATGAACCTCTCTCCTCTGTTAATTTTTTTAAAATATAAAAATAAAAATAATAATCTAATTACTATTTTGCTCTCATACTTTAATCTTTTAATGCGACGGCCATCCAAACTGTTTTCGATTGGATTTCTAAAATTTTCTCCCCGCCATTAGCCTCGAAATAAATCCCCAGCTAACCTTACGAATTTTCTGCTCTCAATTTTGACCCAAGCCCTGCCAACTAACTTCCCAAAAACTTGAAATCGGTATCGTGAAAATACGGGGTGTTATAGCTGGGCTGTCTCGTCACCTCACTCCCTGGCACGTCGCCACCATTACGATTCCTCTAGCAACAGGGCCCACAAGCCGTACACACGTCATCCCACACATAGCAACCATCCCAGGGTGAGGCTGGACGCACTCGCCACACCACCCCCTGACACGTCGCCACCGTCCGGGTTCCTCAACAACAAGGTCAGAGTTGCTTACCACCACACACATACCACAGCAGTCATCCCATAGTGAGGCTGGATGCACTCGCCACACCACCCCCTGACACGTCGTCATCGTCCCGGTTCCTCCAACAACTGGGCCAAAGCTCCCCACACACACATCATTCTCACTGCCTCGCGTCACACTTCACTTTCGCACATAAAACCATGCTCAATTCATTTTCGTTACACTTTTCAAAACATGATGCATGATTGAACAAAAACATGCAACACACATAATACCTCTCTACCGTCCCATGGTGTAGGCCCATAAGGGCAATACACATGCAAACACTACTTACATGGTGACCTTAGCTTCTGTGGTGATCGGCCTCTATCAAATTCTCAGGCTCAACCTATCACATAACCAATTCACGTTAAAATCTATCTAACAACTCATTCTACGCACTAAACTTACGCTACTAACTCAATCCATCAAACCCCGACTAAAACGGCTCACTAACCCAACTCGGCCAAAAATCAACTTAACTTTCATTGCCCATAACTTTTGTGTCGGTTATCGGAATCACTCGATTTCAGTGGCTAAATGCTCCACTAATAACCTAGTTTAACATACCAAAAAGAGTTTCTAAATGGGTAATCGTAGCTAGGGCGGAAATCCAAAAGAAATGAATTCATTTTAGGACATAAATTCTACATTCCTCAGTTTTTCAACAAAACTCACTCTATTCATCGCCAATCTATTATATTCTAACCTGGTAAGGATAATCTAATCACAATTAGAAGTTTCAAATTCGAAAAAATCCGAATTGCACAGAACACCCTCTCAATTTTTCTTCCAAAATTCTGACATTCACCATCCGCGGTTCAATTGTTCGCAACTCACCTTTAAACGCTCTATTTTAGCACAAACCTTAAGAAATTGAAACCCCATTGAATCTCCACACTCGACCACCGAGACAAAGAGGAGAGGAGAGAAAAATGCTTACCCGAGGGGGAGATCGTGTTCTGTGTGTGGGCGGACGGAGAGAAAGTTGAGAGTGGTGACCTTTGATCACCGGCATGCACACTAAAACTTCGCAGAAGAAAAAATGACAGGGACATGAGAGGGTTTTTCTATTCTCTTCTTTCAGCTGCGGAAAATAGAACAGGAGTTGCCTCACGTGTTTTAACCCTCCGTATTTCAGTCAAACGCGCGTCTTTTCGACTTAAAATTTGAAACTTTCCTCCAAATAAAATTCGAAGTCTTTGCAAAACTAAATTGATTTGTTAAAATCTCTCACGACATTTTCACGAAACTTTTAATTTACTAAGTAAAATTTCTAGGTTGTTACATCCCCCACCTTGTGTCCCCAAAATTTATATACCGAATAGCTCTGGGTACTGTTGCTCCATGTCTTGCCGTCTTTTCCAATTGTTCTCCTCCACGTTGTGATTGCCCCATAAAACTTTGACTAAGAGAATCTTCTTGTTGCGCAATACCTTCACAACCGACCCCAGTATCCCCACTGGCTTCTCCTCGTAAGTTAGCGTTGGCTGGATCCCTATATCCTGTTGTGTAACCACCTGAGAAAGATCACGCATACACTTCCTCAGCATGGAGACATGGAAGACATTATGAATTGTATCCATCGAAAAAGGCAACTGAAACTTTTAGGTAGTCTTCCCAATCCTCTCCACAACAGGGGACGGTCCAACATAATGAGGGTTGAGCTTTCCTCGCCTCCCAAACCTGAACACTCCCTTGAACGAGAAGATCTTCAAAAATACCTCATCGCCTTCATCGAATTCTAACTCTCACTGCCTCTAGTCTGCATAACTTTTCTATTGACTCTGAGTTACCTTAATCCTCTTCCTTATAATAGCAACCTTGTTTACAGTTTGATGTAATATCTCCAGGCCTATAAGTCTTGCCTCTCCAACCTCGTTCCAATACAATGGCGACTTGCACTTCCTCCCATACAAAGCCTCATACAGTGCCATACCAATGGTAGACTAATAACTATTATTGTACGAGAACTCGACCAACGGCAAGAATCTGCCAAGGGCAATGATGCTCTGCTGCCAGTGGCTGCAGCAGACCTGACGACCTCTGATGCTCTGCCTTTATCTGCTGGCATACTACGCAGGTCTCCAAATACTTGGCCACTTTCCACTTTATATTGGGCCACTAATAGTGCTGCTTCAAATCCCTATACATCTTGGTACTACCTGGATATATAGAGAAAGAAGACGAGTGAGCTTCTGATAGTATCTCATTCCTTAGCTCCTCGTCTTTCAGGACGTACCACCTATTATGAAACTTCAGAACCCCATCCTCCGAATAACGGATTTCATTACTAGCATTGGCCTCCATACCCACCTTTAGCTCACTACACGTAGAGTCAGTCTCTTAGGCCTGCATAATTCTGTCCAAGATGGTCAGCCTCAAAGACATAACCGAAAGTGTTGTTGCTAAATTCGATACTACCTCTACATCGAATCTCCAAAGTTTTGCTCTTAGCTCGGCCGACACTGCTTAACTCATAGCAGAAGTTGAAGCTGTCACTAGGCTTAGGGCATTTGCTATCACATTCGCTTTCCTTGGACAATACTTGATCTGCACGTCAAAATCCTTAACCAACTCCAGCCATTTTCTCCGCCTCAAGTTCAACTCCTTCTGCAGAAAAATGTACTTTAAGCTCCGGTTGTCTGAGAAGATCTCGCACTACTGTCCATACAAATAATGCCTTAGTGCGAATACCACTGCCGCTAACTCTAAGTCATGCGCGGGGTAATTCTGCTCGTAGGTCTTCAATTGTCTGGAAGTATAGGCAATCATCCTCCCACTCTACATCAACACGCAACCCAAACCCATCCTAGAGGCGTCACAATATATACTGAACTTCTCACCCTCTACTGGCAGAGTCAACAAAGGAGTTGTATTCAATTTTTGATTCTGTGTCTGGAAGCTACCCTCACACTCATCAGACCAACAACACTTTACATTATTCCTGGTCAATCGAGTCAAAGTAGCTGAAATCTCGGAGAACCCCTCAATGAATCTCTGATAGTAACCAACCAACCCCAGAACACTGCGTATCTCACTGGCACTAGTTGGTCGTGGCCACTTCTTCACAGTCTGAACTTTCGTCTGATCCACTAAAATACCATCACAGGAGATGACGTGCCCAAAAAAGTTGATCCTGTCAAGAAAAAATTTGCAATTAGAGAACTTAGCATATAGTCGGTGCTTCCCCAGAGTCATCAGCACGATGCTCAAGTGCTCTCTGTGCTCATCCTCGCTCCGAGAGTATATTAGGATGTCATCAATGAACACTATTACAAATCTATCCATGTGCCCCCGGAATACTCGGTTTATCAGGTCTATGAAGGCGGCTGGGGCGTTAGTTAGTCCAAATGACATCACTAAAAACTCGTAGTGCCCATACTGCATTTAGAAAGCTGTCTTTAGGATATCTTCCTTCCTAACCTTCAACTGATAATAGCTGGACCTCAAATCAATTTTAGAGAACACCCGTGCACCTTAAAGATGGTCAAAAGTCATCTATCCTTGGCAGTGGGTACTTGTTCTTCACTGTCAGCTTATTCAGTTCCCTGTAATCAACGCACATGCGTTGGGATCCATCCTTTTTCTTCACGAAAAGTATCGGCTCACCCCATGGTGAGAAACTAGGGCGTATAAAACCTTTTTCCGTCAACTCCTCTAACTGCGCCGTTAACTCCTTCAGCCAGCCTGTACGGGTTCTTACATACTGATTTAGCACCAGGGTACACGTCAATAACGAACTCAATCTCCCTGTCAGGGGGCAGATATGGTAAATCCTCGAGAAATACCCCTGGAAAATCCTGTACTACAGGGATGTCCTGGAGCTGAATCTCTCCCTGCAGTTGCATGTCTACCACACTAGTGAAGAAGCCCATACATCCGTCTCGTAACAACTGCTCGGCTCTCATAGAAGACACAGTAGAAATCCTGCTCGAACTCTTCCCCGTCCTAAAAGAGTAGCTCTACTCACTCGGGGGTCAGACGTGGATCTCCCTGGTTGATGTGCCCCATAGGCCCGTCACACGATCTCAAGTCCAAGAACACACTTTAATTAACCTACATTCTCACACATTTTATTCTTGTGCAGGTTATGATTCAATGGAGCCGGAAGTTGCAAGCTTGAGGTGGGAAGTGGAGGCTCAAGACATGGAGCAACCGAGACACATCATTGCATGGGAAGCCACCCTTGAAGATCACGAAGCTCTTAAGGGAATTTGTCTTCCCGAGCCAACTTTTATGTAATGTTTTATTTTGAACTTATTGGGCAAACATTGGCCTTCTTGTTTAACTATTTATTATGTGCATGCATTAGGCATTTAGGAGTAGATTGAATGGTTAGGATAGATGATGGAATGGGCTTCGGGCTTGGCTTAAATTGAAGATGCATTCGGGCATGCAAGGCATGCCACTCTCGGCCGCAAATGCACCAAGGAGAAAGTGCCGCAAGTGGTGGCCCATTTTACCCGATTTGGCCACACCATTGGGCTGCCATTTGAGATGCTTGTCCCCTTTACCTTTTGTGGAAGAAACATGGATCCATGACATGGCATTCAGCAAGCCATTGATCAACCACTTGGCTGCCATCATCTCGACCGCACACTACAACACTTGGAGCCAGTTACAAGCTCCTTTGCACCAAGTTTTTGAAGACCAAAGCACAGCCCTAAAACCCTCCATCCTAGGCCTATATAAGCATAGCATTGGTGTTTGTATTTTGGTTAGCAAAGTTAATGAGCATCGGATGTTTTCTAAGAGGAAATCGAGAGAGGTTTCCCACCACCATTCAAGGTAAGTGCTCGGTTCCATGAACCGATTAGGAGTAGCCTCCTAGCTTGGCAACTCAAGGTTGTTGCTCGAGCTTGTGTTCCACTTTTCTCTCCTCCCTTTCAATGGAAGAAAACAAGAAGGAAGTGGCCAAAACCTGTTCCCCAAGTTGAGAGCCTTTCCATGGAAAGGTTGTGATTGCCGAGAACATAATATTGTCTCTTCGGCCAACTTGCGGGTTTGCTTGCACAAGTTTGTCATTTCTAATCAATCTGGACCACTACCACCACCATCACACACCTCACTCACTCTACTAATCTCACACCAAATTTCATTTCATTTGAAGCACATTTGGTTGTTCATTTTGTTGCTTTTCTCAAGGGTTTCTCGGCTTGGCCGTGATCCGAGGGCCTAACCGATCCTTTCATGCATTTTGGTGACCGAGCATAAGCTTGGCTGTAACATTTGGTATCAGAGCATAGGAGGACCCCGTGCACCTTAAATCCAAAAATCGGGTTTCATTGCTCACCTATTCGGGTTATTGTTGTGCTTGCGGTTTCTTTGTTTTATTTCCGATTTCCTTTAAGCTAAAATACTCTCCAGAATGTTTCTTGAGTTGTTAGACATCTAAGCATGAAGAAATATCAGCCCTTAGACTCCATTTTCGTGGCTGCAATTTCCTTCCCATTTTGGTTAAACAAATGCTAACCACTTTTGTACTTATTGTCTCCTTTGCTATTTCGGGTGCAACACTTTTTCTTGCTGTGTTTTAATATTTCCAGTACCTCACATGTCTTGTTAAGTATCTAAGCATGCATGTTTAACTTTAAAATCATATGATTAGCTTGTTGGTTGCATTGGTTTAAAATGTTTAATGCATTTTGTTAGAAAACCGCATGTTTCAAGATTAGTTTTTCTTTGACAACCGGTTTGTGTGCACTAATAACCGAAACTTGCAGCTTGATTTACATGAACATTTTTATGCTTATTGATGCTTATATCCTCTGCCAAGAATGAATGTTAGGCTTGTTTAATGTTACATGTGATTCGGTTGAAGTTTGCTTAAAAATCCGAGACACATTAGCATGAACTTTCTATTTTTGACATTGCCGAGAATAGTATGCTATATATTGATGTTGTGATCTGTTTTCTTTGCACACAACCGAGCCTATAACTTATTGGACTTAAGTTAACATATCATTCAGCTGAAGCATATGTCCCTTGTTGTTTGATTGGCTTTAAAATTCAAAATACTTGCTGTTTTTAGTTAAGAAAACATACTTTGCAAAAAAACAGTTTTGTGTGTCCAAAAATGGCAAGTTTGATGTTGATAGTTGGGACCACTTTATGCATGGCTGAGAATTGTTCCAAGGCACGAAATTTGGCTGCATGTTAAACCTAATTTGATGCTTTATTATTGCTCCATTGTTGTTATATTCCGTGAAGCAAACCTAGGATAAACTAGTGTCTCATTTTTTTAGTGAATTGTCACACACCCGAGCATTAGTGAACAATGTTTTATCTTAACAAGTTAATCTAAATTGCATGATTTCCTTTCCTTTTTGCTTATAATATTCGTCTTGCTTTTCTAGTTTTTCAAAAAAAAAAAAAAAAATAAAACCCTAAATAACAAAACAAACGTTAGAAACAAACCTAAAGGAGAATATATCAACTACCCTAGTTAGGTTACCATTCCTAATGTTTTAAGACCTAGGGTTCAAATATGATTGAAATTTCCCTTCCTAAGACTTAGACATGAAAACAAGAAGTGGAATCCAAATTGGCCCTAACTCAAATATGACCCCAGAACCCAATCCACCGAGTCGGGGCAAGGACATTCCCCAAAAGGAGACTCACACCCAACAAGAGGGAGAGTCAAGTATGCAAGGTCAACTAAACGGTTTAAGTGGAATAGTTGGAACCCTAAGTAAACAACTTCATGATATGAAAATAAAATTTGAACAAGTTATGAGTGGACGTCATCCTACCCACCATAGAGATTTCTCCCAAGACACTTTATCTAGGAGACGACATGACAATCTTAGGAGACGAGTTAGAGACCCAGATCCCTTAGATGATGAAGTTGAGATTGAACACTCTAGGGATAGACACCCTAACTATGACTATGATGAGGATGATGAGTGGACTTTGGATGAAGAAGAAAACTTTCGCCCACCAATTCGTAGGAATCATGATGAGTTTAGACAAGACCGACATAGGGACCGTGACAACCTCCGAAACATTAAAATCCAAATACCCTCCTTTAATGGAGCATGCGACGGGACAACTTTTATAGAATGGTTAGAGAAGGTTGAGAGAATTTTTGATTGTTATAACTACTCCGACAAAGTCAAGATTCAGTTGGTTTCTGTAGAGTTTACCGGCTATGCCTTACTCTGGTGGTCTAATGTAAGGACACAAAGAGCACGGACTGAATTTCACTCTATTGATACTTGGAGAAAGATGAAATCTATCATAACGAAGAGATTTGTCCCTCGTCATTACAAACAAGAATTGATTATGCAAATACATAACCTCAAGCAAGGAAGTTTAACCGTAGAAGAATACCTTACAGAGTTTGAGACTCTTAAAATTCGAGGAGAACTAGAAGAACCCGAGGAACAAACCATAGCTAGGTTTATCCATGGCTTAAATTATGACATTGCTGACGCCGTAGAATTGCATCCCATAGACTCTATGGATGTAGTAGTTCAGATGGCCCTGAAAGTCGAGCGCCAACTCAAAAGGAAAAGGAAAGCCACCCAATCATTTAAGATTAACCAACTCCCCAAGTACACCCCTAAGCCACCTGAGGCTAACAAACCCGTGACCAAGGCTGATTGGAAAAAGCCTTTTCAAAGACATTGGCCTCCCAAAGAATCAACCAGTAAACCAATAAACCCTAAAGGACCAGAGACCAAGCCTACAAGAGACAACCCCACTGGACAAAGAGCACGCGACCTCAAGTGTTACAAGTGCCACGGCGTAGGTTATTTTATGGCCCAATGCCCAAACCGTCGTGTCATGATCATTAAGGAAGACACCGGTGAGTTTGTAAGTGAAGATGAGTGCGAAGAGGAAGTAGAAGAAGTAGGAGAGGACGAGGACGAGAGTGATTCAGTAGAAGAAGTTATTCATGCCCCTGATGGCCCTTTACTTATAGTGAGAAGACGAGTTCTTATAACCAAGAGTTCTGGAGAGGATTGCCAGCATGAGAACATCTTCCATAGTAAATGCCTCATCAAGGATAAGTTATGTTCTCTCATTATTGACGGAGGAAGTTGTGCAAACGTAGCTTCCAAAGACTTAGTAACGAAGTTAGGGTTAGAGACTGGTGCTCACCCCCACCCCTATAAGCTTAAATGGTTAGATGATAGAGACGATGTTAAGGTTACTAAGCAAGTACGAGTCGAGTTTGGTTTAGGCAAATACAAGGACTCAGTTCTGTGCGATGTCGTGCCTATGAGTGCAAGTCATCTACTTTTAGGCCGACCTTGGCAATTTGACCGAAAAGTGAACCACGATGGACATTCCAATTACTATTCCCTCAAATTCGAAGGTAAAGTTTTTAAATTAGCACCTATGACCCCTGAGCAGATAGCTAAGGATGAAGCTCTTAAGAGAGAAGAAAAGAATAAAGCAAATCTTTTCATGACTAAGGCTGACGTAAGATCAGGTTCAAGAATTATTGGATAAGGGCTACATAAGAGAGTCAATGAGCCCCTGTGCAGTTCCCTCACTATTAGTCCCTAAGAAAGATGGCACCATGAGGATGTGTGTCGACAGCCGAGCCGTAAACCACATCACAGTCAAATATAGATTTCTCATCCCTAGGCTCGAGGACATGTTAGATGAGCTCAGTGGAGCCTCAATCTTTTCCAAAATAGACCTTAAGAGTGGTTATCATCAGATACGCATGAAGGAAGGAGATGAGTGGAAGACAGCGTTTAAAACCATGTATGGCTTGTTTGAATGGATGGTCATGCCCTTCGGGCTTTCTAACGCCTCAAGCACGTTCATGCGACTCATGCACCATGTACTCAAAGAATACCTTGGTAAGTTCATTGTTGTCTACTTCGACGACATACTAGTGTATAGCACGGACCTTCCACAACACCTTAACCACCTTAGCACCCTTTTCCATACCCTTAAGAAAGCCAAATTATTTGGGAACCTTAGTAAATGCTCCTTTGCCCAGGACAAGGTTTATTTCCTAGGCTTTATAATCTCCAAAAATGGCATGGAAGCTGACGAAGATAAAATCAAAGCCATTAAGGACTGGCCCACACCCAATTCTATATCGGAAGTACGAAGTTTCCATGGGCTAGCCTCCTTTTATAGAAGATTTATCCAGAATTTTAGCTCAACAGCTGCACCCCTTACAGACTGCACTAAGAAAGGGAAAGAGTTTACTTGGACCCCGAATTGCCAAAGAAGCTTTGAGTTAATTAAGGAGAAGTTATGTCATTCCCCCGTACTTGCTCTTCCTGATTTCAACAAGGTATTCGAAGTCAAAAGTGATGCGTCAGGAGTTGGAATAGGAGTAGTACTTATGCAAGACCAACGACCCATCGCATATTTCAGTGAAAAGCTGAAAGGAGCCGTGCTCAATTATTCTACGTATGATAAAGAGTTTTACGCAGTTATACGAGCATTAGAGCACTGGCAACATTATCTCCTATCGAGGGAATTCGTTATCAACACTGATCATCAAGCCTTACGACACATTAAGAGCCAACATAAGCTAAACAAGATGCATGCAAAATGGGTAGAGTTTTTAGAGAGGTTTCCCTATACCCTTAAGTATCTCAAGGGAGAGTTTTTAGACCTAGGATGGAGTGGTTTAGGGCTGAGCTTTTGGTCTTCAAAACTTGGAGAGATGTGGCTTGTAACCAGCTCAAGATGAAGCAATGTGTGGCTGAGACGGTGGCAGCCAAGATATGATGAATGGCTACCTGAATGCCAAGTCATGGATCCATGTTTCTTCCACAAAAGGTAAAGGGGACAAACATCTCAAAAAGCAGCCCAAAGGTGTGGCCAAATCGGGTAAGAATGGCCACCATCATGCAGCTCGCCTCCTTGGCGCGCGCAGCCAAGAGCTGCATGCCATGCACGCTCAGTTGGTGCTTCCAAATAAGCCAACCCCATAACCTTTCCATCATCTATCCTAGCCATTCAATCTAGTCCTAAATGCATATGCATGCACACAATAATAAGTTTAACAATAAGACTAATGTTTGCCCAATAAGTTCAAAATGAAACATTACATAGAATTTTGCTCAAGAAGACAAATTCCCTTAAGAGCATCATGATCTTCGATGGTGGCTTCCCACGCAAGGACGTGCCTTGGTTGCTTCCATGTCTCGAGTATCCACTTCACACTTTAAGCTTTTAATTTCAGGCTCCATTCCATCTTGTTGATCATTACCTGCACAAGAGACAAGTGTATGAGAATGTAAGTTAGTTAAACTGTGTGCTTGGACTTGGGATCGTGTGACGGGCCTATGAGCCACATCACATTGTTACAATATCACCTTGTACCACCTGATCTGAGCATAGATGCTCCTCTGATGGCAACAACACATCATAAAATTGCCAAGAATAGCTGCGCACTAGATTTGCCTTGACCACGAAGGCAGTAGACACAAACGAATGAGTGGCACCCGTATCGACAAGAGTGTAAGCCGCCATGCCTGAAATAAAAATACAACCTGAGATCACCGTTGGTTGGGTGGCATCATCTGGCTCAATGAGGGCAAAGACACTCGGTGCTACCTTTGCTGGAGCCTTGCTCAAATTTGGGTAACTCCTAGCAAAATGCGCCACTTCATTGCAGTTGAAGCACCGATTCTGTCACAACTTTTGAGAATCTCTGGATAGGTGGCCCGCCTCACCACAGTTGTAGCATCGGCCCGCGCTTATCCTACACACGCTGGGGTGACTCCTCTAATACTTAGGGCGTACCGGGAAATGCCCCAACCCCTGAGGCTGCTTATTGCTCCCTTGGCTGCTCGAGCTGTCACTAGGCCACTTAAGGCCCTTCTGCTGAGACGACTCCTCCCCGCTCGACTGAGGCAACAATTCTCTGAAAAATTTCCTCAACTGCTCCTTAGGTGGCTCTCTCTAACTGGAAAGCTTCGTCCTGGCCTCCTCAATGTCTAAGGTATTCGCCACCACGTCTTCATAAGGTACCCCCTCGCGTTTCAGCTATTCGCATGCCCATGTATACGTCTGGCTTCAGGCCCTGCATGAATTCGTGTAGCTTATTCTCGTTCAGGCTCACCAGGTGACTAGCAAACCGAGACAGCACCTCAAATTGCTTCACGTACTCGGCCACGGTACCCGTCTATCTCAACCAGGCAAATTCCACCATCTTTCGGGTCCTGCCTGAGTGGCTGAAATACTTACCAGAGAACACTGCCTTAAACTCCTCCCAAGTCATGGTCTTCACATCGGTTGTGGCCTTCACCGAATCCTACCAAAATGGGGCATCCTTGGCAAGGTGGAATACTACACTAGGAACTCTGTCTTGATCATCCACCTTGGCATACTCTAACATGTCTTCCATACTTTGAATCCACTCCTCAGCAATGAGTGGGTCCAAAGATAACCCATCGAATACTGGGGATTGTAGTCTATAAAACCTGTCTTCCCCGTGATCTGCCGCAGTACTACCGCTGGACTGACCCTAATCTTCTCTGCTCATAAACCGCTGTATCTGCTAAGACTGGCAGTTGACCAATTCCATGAGTTCCCTAATGGCATCATCTCTCTCGTCCGTAGCCCTCTGTGGCTCTCTTTCCATAATGCTAATCCTGTACAAAACAACAGCTACTGAGTCTAAACGAAACTACGAGAGTTCTAAAAAATACTTACAGTTGGTGGAGAACTCTCATGTAGCGGCTGTTAGTGTTAGGTATTCCACAGAACGACGTCGACCCCGTGGCTCTGATACTCGTATCATTCCCCTCTTCCCACCTATTAACCGTCCACCTACCTTCCCCCAAGCGATATGGGAATTGTGATAGACCCTAGTGTCTTCACAATCTCACCCCTCCTCCGAGGGGCCTGACATCCTCGTCGGCTACATTTTCGGCTTGCTAAAGGCTCTAATACCATATCTGTAATGCTCAGAAAACCTACTCGTTTATGGTTCGTTCTCTACTTTGATACCCTATCTGTAACGCCTCGAAAACCCACGCGGGTTTCGGTTCACTCTGCTATGTCACCACCTCTGTAGCGCCTCCGAGTCATTCTCGGACCCGGGTCACCAACCGTACGCTTAGTCATCAAATCGATAAAATTCGTATAAAATTTAAAACTTTTATTTCTCGACTTAAAACGACATTTTTGAAAACGTTTAAAATCGTTGCAGCGGAAGACTTTGATCAAAATCAGTTTAAATAACAAGTTTTTAAAACATTAAAAGAAATTTTCGGTCGACCCCTGTAAACACCGGTCGACACCTTACTGGTTCTGCACCCAAGAGTCGACACCTATATGCATAGGTGGGCACCTCGGTTGCCTCGGTTTGCACCAGTCGACACTTGCCTTCAAAGGTCGAAACCTTAATCCTCTCTGCCTGCATTGATAGAATCTCGTGGTCGACACTCTCACCATGTTTACACTAATCAGTCGACATCTTAATCCTCCCTACCCGTACCGGTCGAACCTCGTGGTCGACACTTCTACACTCATCACGCAGAGTGGTCGACAACCTGTCTTCACAGGTCGACACCTTAATGCTCTCTGCCTGCACCGGTCGAAACTCGTGGTCGACACCTAATGACACAGGTCGACACCTAGTTTGGTTCTGTCCCAGTAGGTCGACCCTCGCGCTCGACATTTGTCTAGTTCCATCGACACCTAGGCATACAAGTCGACACCTAGGCATACAGGTCGACACCTTGCACCAGTAGTATAAAGAAAAACCTCAACCCAAACGAAAACGAACGACGAAAACCTTCGATCAATTAAACAGCGAAGAAAATCTAGATTTTCAAGTCATAATCTCCCAAGTAGTTTCAAAATACGACTATACATCATCCCGATTATTAACGTTCAAAACCCACCTATACACGTGAAGAAAACTCATAGTATAGGGCAATACAATGCCCAAATATATCAATATACACAAGCGCCACTAAAACTACACAAATCATCCCTCCGAAAACCCCACCATACTATCCTTATTTGACGGGTCAGGTCGCCCTAACACACTCAACCTGCCGATGCATGATGGTGCGCCACCAACTGTCCACTACTCTTGGCTAGGCTCGGGACACTCAACCGCTGTATCTTATACACCTACACCACAGAACACAAAACATAAGCCTAATGCTCAGTAAGCAGTACAAAATGAAGTGTAAACCGACAATGCAATCATATCCCATGCAGTATCTACACTCGCACTCATATTGTCACAACCTTTGCCACGTTGTACAGCCGCACCATATTGAAGCTGGGCTCTCTCGCAACCTCACTCTTTAGCACGTCGCTACCGTCCCGGTTCCTCTAACAACGGGGCCCACAAGTCGTACTCACGCGTCATTCCACACACAGCAACCATTCCAGGGTGAGGCTGTACGCACTCGCCACACCACCGCCTGACAAGTCGCCACTGGCCCCGTTCCTATAGCAACGGGGCCAGAGTTACTCACCACCACTCACACACCACAGCAACCATCCTAGGGTCACCTTGGACGAACTCGCCACACCACCCCCTGGCATGTCGCCACCATCTTGGTTCCTCCAGCAACGGGGCCAAAGATGCCCACACACACATCGTTGTCACTGTCATGCATCACACTTCACGTTCGTACATAAAATTATGCTCAAATTCATTTTTGTTACACTTTTCGAAACATGATGCATGACTTAACAAAAACATGCAACACACACAATACCTCCATACCGTCCCCTGATGTAGGCCCATAAGGGCAATGCACATACAAACACTACTTATCTAGTGTCCTTAGCTTCTATAGTGATCGGCCTCTATCACATTCTCGGGCTCAACCTATCACATAACCAATTCACATTAAATTCTATCTCACAACTCATTCTACACACTAACTAATGACTACTAACTCAATCCATCAAAGCCTGACTAAAACGGCTCACTAACTCGACTCGGCCAAAAATCAATTTAACTTCCATTGCGCATAACTTTTATGTCGGTTATCAAAATCACTCGATTCTAGCGGCTAAACGCTCCACTAATAACCTAGTTTAACATACCAAAAGAGTTTCTAAATGGGTAATCACAGCTAGGACGAAAATTCAAAAGAAATGAATTTGTTCTAGGACACAAATTCTACATTCCTCAGTTTTTCAGCAAAACTCACTCCATTACTCAGCAATCTATCACATTCTAACCTATTCAAGATAATCTAATCACAATTAGAGGTTTCAAATTCAGAAAAATCCAAATTACAAAGAGCCCCCTCAAAATTTTTCTTCCAAAATTCCAACATTCACCGTCCGCGGTTTAAACGTTCGTAACTCACCTCTAAACGCTCTATTTTAGTACAAAACCTTAAGAAATCGAAACCTCATTAAATCTCCACACTCGACCACCGAAACAAACAGAAGAGGAGAGAAAAATGCTTACCGAAGGGGGAGATCGTGTTCTACGCGTGGACGGAAGGCGAGAAAGCTGGGAGTGGCAACCTTTGACCGCTAGCATGCACACTCTCACTTCGTGGAAGAAAAATTGACAGGGAGGGGAGAGGGCTTTTCTCTTCTCCTCTTTCGGCTGCAGAAAATAGAACAGGAGTCGCTTCTGCTGAAGCCACTCTTGTTTTGTTATATATATATATATATATATATATTATTTTTTATAAATTACCAAAATGTCCTCACGTGTTTTAACCCTTCGTATTTCCATCAAACTCGCGTCTCTTCGACTTAAAATTCAAAACTTTCATCCAAATAAAATTCTAAGTCTTTCCAAAATTAAATTAGTTTGTTAAAATCTCTCATGACATTTTCATGGGCCTTTTAATTTACTCGGTAGAATTTCTGGGTTGTTATAGAGATTTCAGGTTTACTTCAAATTTTTGGAAAAGTCTGCATAAAGCCATGAGAACTCAATTGAGTTTTATTACAGCTTTTTATCCTCAAATAGATAGACAGACGGAGAGAACAATTCAGATTTTAGAGGATATGCTGAGTGCCTGCATTTTGAAATTCTAAGGTTCATGGAGCAAGTATCTATCTTTAGTGAAATTCTCATATAATAACAACTTCCAGTCCACTATTGACATTGCCCTTGGCAGGAAGTGCCCATCTCCTTTGTATTGGGATGAGGTCGGCGAAGCAAGATTGATTGGACTGAATACTTTGCAACAAACTACAAAGAAGGTTGCAATCATTAGACAATGGATCTTAACAGGACAAAGCTGTTAGAAAAGCTATGCAGACCAAAGGAGGTGAGAATTGCAGTTCAATGTGAATGACGAAGTATTTTTGAAGATTTCGCCGTTCAAAAGGGTAATGAGATTTGCGAGGAAAGGTAAGCGTAGTCTGAGATATATTGGATCATTTGTAATCACAGAAAGAGTCAGAAGAATGGCATATAAGTTGCAACTACAAGACTCTATAGACGATATCTATAATGTTCTCCACATCTCTATGCCAAAGAAGTGTGTGCGTGATCCTTCTCAGATTGTGGAGTAAAGAGAAATTGAAATTCAGCCAACTCTAACTTACGCAGAAAAATCAGTGTGAATTCTCGAGTCAACAATAAAGGTGCTATGCAACAAAGAAATCCCGCTGGTGAAAGTTTTATGGCGCAACCATAATGTCGAGGAGGCAACTTGGGAAAGGTGACAAGATATGCTAAGTCGATACACAAAATTATTTGGTACATAAATTTGAGGATAAAATTTTATTAAGAAGGGTGGAATGTAACACTCAAAAAATTTTGTTGTATGATCTATTATTCATGCATAGTGTTTTATGTTTTAAAACTTTTCAATTTGATAAACTAGAAGAATGAAGAGAAAGTGATAGCATGGAGTTGGAAAGTCAAAGAAAAACAAAGAAGATGAGTGCAAGGTGTTTGGTGTGAAGAAGTTAAAGAAGAAAGGAGTTAAAGTTTGAAAAAGTCAAAAAGTTAAAAGTTTAATCTATGAGGTTGGTTTTGACGTGGGGAAAAATTTAGAAGAAGATGATGTAATGAAGAAGAAAAGTCAAGTATGAGAGAGAAATGATGATTTCACGATAAAAAAAATGGAAGAATTAAAACAAGAAGGATGAAAATAAGTAGAAGGAAAAAAAAGGAAGAAGAAAGTTGAACTTTGAATAGTCAAACTTCTTTGCAACTTTTTGAAAATCACGTTGGATGCAAATGAAGGATAATTTTGAAATAATAACTACTTTTGGGTTAGGTTCTAACACTTATCCTTTTAAGTGTATTAAGTGAAAGAAAAAAAATGTTCATTTTATTAATCTTCTTCTCCATGATAGAAGGTCTTTCCCTCTCCTTTCCTTTTTTGAAAGCTTCACACCAAAACCCTACACACACACACACACACACACACACTCTCTCTCTCTCTCTCTCTTAGATTTCTAAGGTAAGAGTTATTGATTTATGAGTAAAATGAAAGGGTTTGTGGAGGTTAGTTTATGTTTGTTGAACCCTATTTGTTATGCATAAAAATGTTTAAGTTTCTCCATTTGTTGTTGGTTTTGTAGGTTAAACAGAGAATAATGGTTGTTGTGGGATTAGATAAAGCGGAAGACATAAATTTGGTTGAGAATGTATAAAAATGATGAAGTTAAAGGACAGTTTGAAAATCTGAAATTGGAGGTTCTGTGAGTTGTTTTTCTTTGAAATATGAATTAAGAATGTTAAAGTAGACCCTTTAAGGAGTCCATAGCCTTTGAAATTTTTTAATTTGGATATGTATAAGTAAAATTATGGGATTTTGAAATTCGTAACCAATTTGAAGGAGATTCCGAGATTTAGGTTATTGGATGTATTTTGATGTACATTGTTCGATTCATACGTTTTAGGTTTGCAAGTAAAAAAGAAAGTTGATCAATTGTTTAACTTTGAGCTCAGGATGCGAGGTAAGTGTATGTTTGCATGTGAGGAAATTGGACGTTGATGGCTAGACTGAGGAAATTGGAGATTTATAGTTTTTGAGAATTTTGGTTTATGTATAAATTTTTAGGTTGTAAGTTATTTAAGATAGTCTTTATTATTTATTGTTGGATTTGTTTATTAGTTTATTTCATATTATGCTTACAGTATTTGAGGTTATGTCTGTGACATATATTCATGCATCATGGTTTTTCAAATCATAGAAAATGATTTTATGCATACGTTTTAATGTAAACTATAGCGCCTCGAGTTAGCTGAACTACTGACTCGTACCAACCCAAGTTATCTAAACCCGTAATCGACACTCAACTACGTACTCGTACTAAAAAAATTTTTTGAGAAATGTTTAAAACCTATTCATCGCCTTAAGACATCATCGTTTAAAACATTTAAATCTTTGCAGCGGAAGATTTCATGCGTGGGGGACTTATTTGATGAAAAACTAAGCGAATTTCAAGTATTCAAACAATAAAAGGGATCTCGGTCGACCTCTGAAATCTTCGGTCGACACTAGACTTGTTCTACACAAAGAGTCGACACCTATATACATAGGTCAGCACCTCGTTTGCCTTTGTTTGCACAGGTCGACATCCTAATCCTATCTGTTTGCATCGATCGAAACTTGCGGTCGACACCTCTATGTTCATTTCACTAACAGGTTGACACCCTAATCCTCTCTGTTTGCACCGGTCGACCTTGTGGTCGGCACTTTTACCATTTTTACACTAACTGGTCGACACCTACACACAAAGGTTGACACTTAGTTTGGTTATGTTTTCGTAGGTCGACCCTCGCGGTCAACATTTACCTAGTTCGGTCGACACCTATGCATGCAGGTCAACACTTTATACTAATAGACTTAACTGAAAATTTACCACTTAAAAGAAAAAGACAATATACGTTTAAATAATTGAAACTGAAAGACCTGTATTTTTTCCCAAATAACTTCAAAATATGTTTATATATCAAGACAACTCAAACTGACACTTAATACCCAACTATACATCAAAAGGGATTTAAAAAAAACTAAACGTTTCTCAAGACCTATACATACTCTCCATAGTGAAATCGCCTTAATAGATGGTCTAATCGTCGCATGAGCGAACTCCTGCAACGGCCTCCTTGTCCTTAGCCTAGTCTGTAAACTCACTAACTATCTCGTACTCACCTACATCACAGAATTCATTTATTAGCGTAATGCTAATTAAGTAGAGTAACATATGTAATGAAATGAAAACAATACATGAATCCTAATTATGCAGTTTCTACATTCACATTTTGTTCTCGTTTCGTTCTGATTTTGTTACATGGTCTGATCATCATACTAGATGGGAAGCAGATCAGTTCTTCCAAATCATCAATTCTCATGCTCATTTGAAGGACGAATTACTTCCTTTAAAGAATCTACCCACTCTGTCAGCTGATCTGATCCTTATACTAAATGGGAAGTGGATCATCTTTCCCAAATCTTCACATTCTCATGCTCATTTGAATGGCGAATTACTTTTCTCAAAGAATTATAACTGTTAGTTTTGTTCTCGTTTCGTATCATAGCATACCATTTCGCAAAACACATGTAAATTCATATTTGTATTCTTTTCAAAACATGATGCATGACATACACAATATACGATAAACATGCAATAAGCCCTACTATTCCATGATATAGGCCCGAAGGCAACATGAATACTCTACTTACCTAGTGTACTTAGCAATTTAGCAAAAACATTAGTGTTTCCTTAAAGTATCAAAACCTAATACATTTGCATCGAATTCATTAGTACAACACAAAGAAAATGAGAAATTTCTCAATTTCAATTCTAATTCAATCCAAAGTTTAAATCAATGCATTCAACCATCAATTTACAATAGTTTAAGCGTAGCAAACTCAAAAACTCAAACCAACTTCTCAATAAAATTCGGATTTGTCTTTGAAACTGCCTAACCTTCAAATGATCATAACTCCCTCAATTCTTATCTATCTTCAATGATCCAATATGTTTCGAAAACCTTACAATGTCTAGTTTATAATGAAACACTCTGTTTATCAAAATAAAATTAAAAGATTGGTCAAAATTCTAAAACCCGTAGGTACCCTGTTTTTTGCAAATTTTTCACAGCCACTTCCAATTTTTACTTCCACTGTGCATAGTTTTTCATTCTAATTCATCCAACACCATTGCATACACTTAATTTAAGTCAAAACACCAAAAGAATGAAGAAACCAAACACCCTAACTCTGAATTTTCAGATCTTTACAAAACTCAAGCAAAGTCTCCAAACTTTTGCTCTGATATGCGCAATTATCCATTATCTATCAACTCTACTCCATTTGATTGTCTTATAACATGCTAAACCATCAACTAAGAGAAGAAAACTAGCAAAAGAATCAAATTTTCGTAAGTCTAAGACCCATGAGAAAAATCCAATTCAAATTCCCAAATACTTGTCTTTTAACAACTATAAATCAAACTCCTCAATTTTCTTACCTTAAATCTTCACAAAAAGAGCTTGGCGTGGAGTGGGTATTCAGTAACGATGGGAAGCTGAAGGAGAAAACGTGGAGATGATGAAGAAGATAGAGAGAGTTTAGGTTAACTTATTCTTTAATTTCAATTAAACCCCTCATCTTTGTTTAATTCGAATTTCACCCACATCACTTTCTCTTCTTATCATTTGAATCCCTTCTTGTTAGTTCAGTCATTTACTTATTTTTTCAAAATCTCATCCAAAATATACTTTAAAATGATTAAGTATTTGTACATAATATTTTAGGGACAAAAATTAGAGTGTTACATAAACAAAACAGAAAGAATACAGTAAAGTAAAGTACGTAAATAGTTAGTGTGGGTAAGAAACTTATTTGGCCGTTCCGTCAGAGGGACCATCAGGTGTGTCATTCCACTTCCCTTACAGCGAGTTGGTCATTCGACCAGGTGAAAAGTCAGTCATACCATCTCCCCACTAGAATCAGGACCCCAAGGACTCATTTTATGCAAGAAAATTAAGAACAGATCAAGTGTGTAATAACCCGAAAAATTTTGGATATTTAAATCTAATTTCTGATTTTTTAAATTAATCTCGGTTGGAGTTTCGAGAAATATTTTAACGGGAAAATTAAGTTATAAAAACTCAGAATCTAGTTTTAGTGATGGTTTTTGAAATTTAAAGTCGGGAATACAAGAATTTAGCGAAAACACGGGCGTTAAAACACGTGAGGGCATTTTGGTAATTTAATTATTTAAATTAATTTATTTAAAAAAAATGTTTAAGTGGAATGGCTTCACGAAAAAGCCATCCCACCTTGGTGTTCAGCAAGCCGAACACCCGTGGAAGAGAGACGCAGGAGAGAGAGAGCTCCGAGCGTGCAAACGACGGCTGATGACCGGAGGAGAGGTTAGCGATAGTCGACGTGGTTAGGAGGCTCCGACGAGTCGGGACGACGTGTAGCTCGACCATTCCCATGCTGAAGACCAAAGGTAAACCGCCCTACTTCATTTCGATTTCTGCCAGCAAGTGGGGAGTTCGGTTGCTTCCGAACTCCCGCTTTGTTGAGCCCGGTCCTTGGTGTATTTAGAGGCTAGGGTGGGTGTGCTGGGGGCTCGACATTTCCGTCCCAAACCCGACCAAGAACAAGTGGGGATGTCCCCTGCTCCTTTTCTATTTTTGGTGGCCGAAGGTGTAGTATTGCCTGTGTTCCGGCCTCGGCTAGTTGTGCCAAAGTGTGGAGGGATTAGCAGCGAGGGAAAAGGGGTGGGCATCGGTGGTGTTCTAGTTTTGAGAAGAAAAATGTGAAGGATTGTGCTGCCATTCAAACTTTCTGATAGAGAAGCTTCAAATTGTTATTAGTTTATGAATAATTGATTGGAATGTGGCTGCTTGGTGAATAAATTTGTGAAATTGGGTTGAAGTTGAGATTTTCAATTTTTTTCGTATAAAAACAGCTTCTGTTTTCAGCCGTTTCGGCTTAGCTTCGTTGTCCGTTTTAAATTTGGTTTTTGTGGGTTAAATTAGGTTGTTAGAGGAACGTTTGGCCGCTGTGATCATTCGATTCTGATATCCGACGCAAAAGTTATGCGCATCGAAAGTTTATGTCAAATTTTGAATCTAGTCAAATTATTGAGCGTTTTTCGTAGAATTGTTACGTGTGTTATTAGCATTGCTATTTTTAATGTATAAATCTAGTGTTGAGTGAGTTTTGGTTGAAGTAAACAAAAATGTGAAATTTGGGAAAATGGGCAGATTTAGTTTTTGGTGTTTTTCACCTAGCTGTAGTTTACCATTTTAAAATTTGCCTTAGTATGTTAAACTAGGTTCCTAAGGGAACGTTTAGCCTCTTGAATCACCCGATTCCATTAACGGACGCAAAAGTTATGTGCGTCCGAACTTTAAGCTGGATTTGGCCCAAACCAAATAGGGGAACCGTTTTAGTTGGAATTTCATGGGTTTAGTTAAGGGATGTTATTTTGAACTTATTTGGTGAATTTTGAAGCAAAGATTGATGAGTGATTGTTTGTGTTTTAGGTTGAGGCATTTTTTTGGCAAAGCTGTGCGTTGAGTGATCTTAGGACGCTAGGTAAGTAGTGCATGCATGTGTTTTGCCCAAGTGGGCCTACACCATAGAACTTTATGATTTATTTTATTGGTTGTGGTGTGCGTGCGTATTGTTTGACATGCATCATCTTTTTTTTAAAAAAAAAACGAAAATGGTTTTGAGCATATTTTAAGTAAGTGGTGAGACGCGTGGCGGTGGTACCGCGGATCCTACTAGAGTGTGGGCCGGCAACCGCGGATTTGGCTCGAGTAATGGGCCGGCTGGACCGTCACGCGGCGTCTATGTGTTGACGGTGAGGATGATAGGCAGTGGTACTGCGGATCCTACTAGTTTGTGGGCCGGTGCAACACCAATCACGGATTCTGCTCTAGTAGTGGGTTGGCTGGGCTGTCACAAAACGTGTGTGTGGCAACTGTGTCCCCGTTGCTGGGAAGGCTGGTACGGGGGCGATGTGTCAGGTTGTAGTGTGGCTCGAGTTACACCCTCACCCTGATGTGGTTGCTGGGTGGTGATGCGAGTGTGTAGCTTGGGGGCCTTGTTGCTGGGGAGTCTGGGACAGTTGCGACGTGTCAGGGTGTGGGGTGGTGCTAGGTTCACTCTCACCCTGGTACGGCTGCACTACACGTCACAGATGTGACAACATGACTGTGAGTGTCGAGACTGCATGTGATAGGATTGCATTGTCGGCGTTTACTTTCATATTGTACTACTTACTGAGCGTTAGGCTTATGATGTATGTTCTATAGTGTAGGTGCTGACGATATTGCTGGTGAGCCTCAAGAGCCTAGTCCTGAGGTGTAGTACGGTTGGCGGCGTGCGACCGAGGCACCGGACTGCGAATTGTTAGGGCGACCCGACCCATGGAGATGGTAGGTGATGGTGAGATGCGTTTGGGTTGTTGTTTTGTGTCGGGGTATTTATGCGAATAGAACACTTCGTATAGGCGTCGGTTGTACAGTATTGTATAGAGTGGTTGTAGTATTTTGGGACACGTACGTATTTTTATATGTTAGAGTATGATATTGCTTTATACTGTGGACTTTCCTCATTTGTAGTTGATTGATTTTTGTTGTCTTTAAACTTTGATTATTTTTGTTTTGAAGATTCTCTTGATTGTTGATGGATAGATATTGCTAATTTATGGTGAACTGCGTGCAGGGTTTAAATTTTTGGGATAGCCAGTTTTTAGGTGTTACTCTGCCAAAATTTCGGGAGAGAGGTAGGGAGTCGAGAGAATATGGAATAGGTTGGGATGCGTACAGTCAGTGCTAGAGAAGTGTGGATGGGTGTGGAGTGTGGTGTGGTCGCAGGTACGCGGGGCACGCAGCTCTGCGGGTGCTCACCGGTCGTGCGGTGTCGGGTGAGGGCGTGCGTGCGGCCGTGCTGTATGGAGGCAGGGTGCGTGGAGCACGCGGCGCTGTGAGTGTGCACGTGACGTGGTGATGTTAAGTTGGCGCGCGCGGCACTGTAAAGGTGCGCGCGGGGAGTCGAAGTGGGGATGTGGGTGCACGACACCAAATTTGTGTAGTTCGAGGTACGTGTTGGACTCCCTCCTAGGGTTCCAAGTTTTGTTGGCTTATTCTTAAAACTACTTTAAATTATCTTTTCCGCTATGTATTTTATATTGAGGATTTCGTGTTCCATCTTCGGGGCGTGAGTTGTTTTCGAATCGAGTCAAAATTTTTATACTCACAAATGTTCTTTTGAATATGTTTTGAAAAATTAAAGTGGTATAAAATTAAGTGAGTTCACGTCAAGTCTCTGTATGTTATAGTGTGTATACGTAGTGAGCGCACCGGAAACGTGTGTGTTTCTCGGGGTAGTACAAAGTGCATGTTTTACGAACAGCATAGCATATCCATGAGCATGCATCTTTTATTTGACATCACTTGCTGAGTATTAGAATCATTAGTTTACTTTGTGATGTAGCTGATATTATTATAGGTGAATACGTCGATTCTTATGACGGTCGACAGTACAGTTGAAGGAGGACGTTCATGGCGTGTATTTGTACCAGTTATGGCAATTTTGACCTGTGAACAAGTCTGTAGGTATTTTGACGAATGTGTATAGATAGATAGATTTAGAACTTTTGGAAAATACAAATTTGTAGTTTAAAAGGTTTGTTTAAAATTAGCTTTTGGTTTAAATATGCTTATAAAAATTGGTTTATATTTGCATTAAAGACTTCCGTTTGCTTATTTAAAAAAAGGAATTTTGGAAAAACAATATGATTATTTAAATTGGGAGAGTTATGTCATTACAAGTTGAACAAGAAAAGAATACATATGGAAAAGTAGATAAGCAGAGATGATCTCATCGCCCCTCCATAAGAAGGGCGATGGATTGCCCAAAAAGGGGTGACGCATCGCCTAAGTGGGGCATTACATTCTATAAACATACATTTCATGTTCCATTTTATTGACATTTTAATTCCATCCTCCACTGCATTTTTCATCCATCATTTAAGTTTCTATTCTTCACATTTTACGTTCCCTTTTCAACCCTTTTCCATGTAAAGTGGTATCAGAGCACAAACTGGTGATTGAGTTTTGTTTCCTCCGATCTTGTGTTTTCTGTTTTCATCTCTGTTTTGTTTTTCTGTCATGCATTGTTCCTTCTATTTTTTTGTCACAAGTTCATTTGTGTTTCACCCACAAACATGTCGTGTTTAACATCATTTCAATGTCTCGTGTCAGCATGTTATGTTTCTCTGTTATGTGTTTTCTCTGTTCTTTCATGTTTGTGATTGTTTGTTCGGTTTTCTATCTTAATAATTAACCAGAGCATCCACGATTTATCTGCTATGATCAATTAAGTTACAACATGTTTTTTGTTTGTTGTCTAGCATGTTTAGTGTTTTTGTCTCTGTTTCTTAACCTGATAAAATTCTGGTTTGGGATAATGTTC
>CM039521.1:6915816-7018823 GCA_022433055.1 Begonia peltatifolia
GTGCAAAAGAGAGAATGATAAAGGACAATATGAGGATAAAGAAGAAAAAGAGATAACAGAGGATAGTGACCAAGAAGCTGATGACTGTATATTATGGTTCTTGCATACAAAATAATTCAAGAACCTAAAGAAGATCGTGAGCTCCTTGGAATCGGCTAAGCCAATAAAACCCAAAAGTGAAGATGTAAATGAATGACGAAATGTGCTCCAAATGTAGCAAAATTTTATGTGAGGTTAGTGAAGTGAATAAAGTGTGTGATGGTAGGAGCCGTGGTCCATATTTGTTAAGATGAAGAAGTTATGTAACTATTCCATGAATCGGCCAATAAGAAATGTTTTGAACCTTTTGGCAAAAGTTTCTTCCAATAAAGGAAACTCGATTTAAGGACACGGTTTGTGGCTAGTTCTTGCTGCTTTCCACTCTCAAAGAATGGAGAAGAAGATGGCTAAGTAACTTTTGCAAGCTACAAGCTTGAAGAGTAGTTTTGGGGGCGCAACCATTCGGTTGTGCACAACCGAGCTTACCTTAGTGCTCCTTTGCTCCAAGCGAGTTTCTCCTTGAGAGAAACCCGTGCATGCTCATTCAAATTCACCCAAAAACAAAATACAAACACCAAAGACAATGATTTATAGACCTACGGTGGTTGGTCTGGGTGTTCAAATTTGTTTAGAGCCATTGAAACACAAATGTGGGCGGCCATAATGCAACCATGCCCCTTTGCATGGATGGCAGAGATGTCTTCTTCCAATCTTCAGCAATGGTTGATGGAAAGCCATGTCACTCATCCATAGGTCCTTAGCTTAGAGTTCAAAAAAGTTCGTGGTACCTTCCTCCTTGGTGAATTTGGTCAAGTGTGCAAAAGTGGTCCCTCCTTTATGCTTTAGTTGTTTCTTTGGAAATCTTCTCTTCAAGAGGTTTCCTTGCCATGTCACCAATGTGAATTGTGTCTCCATGAAGTCTTCTATGTTGCCATGCCTTTACTCCATGATTTGGATGAATTGGATGCCACGTATGCTCGATTTCCTCCTGAGCGCACAAATGGATGTGGCCAAGTGTGTTGGGCTCTTTTCCAACAAAATCAAACCACTATCTAGCCTAACCATTCAATCTAATCCTAGATGCCAACATGCATGCATATAATAAAGTTTAACAGTAAGGCCAATATTTTCCCAAAATAAATCCAGACACAAAAGTACATAAAACTAAGCTCAGGAAGACAAATTCCCTTGTGAGCTTGAGGTCTCCTTTAACCGAGAAGTCCATGATGCTTAGGTTGATTCTATCTTGGGTCTCCTACTCCAAGTCTTCAAAGATGTCTTCAAGCTTTCAAGGATGTGTATTCCTACAAAAGAGGCAAGCTTGTAAGTAAAGTGTTGTGACATAACTTAGACTAAAGCTTAAAGATTAGTGATGGCCTTCCAAGGCCCATCATTCTCCCTATGTTTTGAGGATTGAGTCTCAAGTCTAGATGTTTGCATCCTTGTGCTCTTTGTTCATGGAAGAATGCTCTATTTGATTCCTCAATAAAGGTTCCTACAAAATGAGCAAAATTAGCCATAGAGAAATTAGGCCATGGATTTAGCCGTGGTCGATTAGAGCTAGGTCGGGGCACATCACTGTACTGCTTAAGAGGGGTCTCTACTGTTGGTTATAAGTAGAGCATTGATTTCCAAGAACGTTAAAGAAGACTGTCAATGGAAGAATAACTTCCATAGTCGTTGTCCAGTGAATGACAAAGTTTGTTAAGTGATTATTAACTGAGGAAGCTGTCAATGTTGCTTCCCAAGAGATGAAAGATAAACTAGCTCTAAAGACAGCTATACATCCAATATAAATTAAGATAATTGGATGACAGAGATGATATAAAGGTCACTAAACAAGTAACCATTGAATTTACCATAGGAAAGTATAAGGACTTGGTCCTTTACGACGTAGTGCCCATGAACGCAAGCCATTTCCTATTAGGTAGGTCGTGGCAGTATGACTACAAGGTAACTTACGACGGGTTCCTAAACCACTACACATTGAAGTTCGGTGGTAAATCAATCAAGTTATTACCTATGATGCCTCAACACATAGCCCAAGATGATGCACTTAGGAAAGAAGAGAAGAACAAGGAAAGTCTACTTTTATCCAAATAGAATATGAGGTCATCTGTGAGCAAAGAGCCACTTTTTTTGTGTAGTTTAGAGGCAAGATCGTGAAATTGATTGATATTCTCATTTCTATCCTAGAACTACTCAAGTTATATCAAGAAAAGGAGGATTGTATTTCGAGGATAAAAGATGAACTTCCTACCTCCGCCCTTAGGCTTGAAACTCAATCGTTAGGGTTGACACTGAATCAAAGGAAACTACCTTTGATTTTGAACCATAAGGATTCCTTGACCCAAAACAAGGATTTTAGTTAAAAGAGTACCTTTGGGATCGGTAGCTTAATCATTGGATCATGTTATTCCATCCCATATGTTGAAAGAGCCAACTCAACCTTACACCAATTTTTGGAGAATCCTATTAGAAAGTTTCTCATACTTCCTAGAGTATTTTTGAAGAAGTTAGTTTATGCCTTAAGTCCTATAGTCAATGATACTAGTATTCTTAGTGGGCTTAGGGAAGACTATAAAATAAATACCCCTAATGTGATCCTTACGTGTCAATTAGGTGAACGATCAAGATAACTGGCCTTTCCATTTAGCCGTTACAAATTTTACCATCGCAAGAGGGAAAAGAAATTAGTTGATTTAGTAACCACCAATTATCTACCCTCCTACTATTTGATCGCTTGGCTATATAAGATGGGTTGGAGTGGAGATTACTGGTCATATTGACATTGAGTTCATGGTAAAAAGCCTTGAGGAACTAATTATTTGGAAAAAGGGAATATAATAGGAATATCATGAACGTATGACAAGTTAATTTCACACTTGGAAAAGGAAATTCCTTTTATAACACTGTTACCCTTGCCATGGAACTTTATGAGACCATCAAACCACCTACAATTTGGAAGTCCTATCAAGAGCACTGTTTGTGGATAAAAGGACTTCAGCTTTGTACTCTTATGGAAGACTACCTTGCCCTCATGTGTAAACCTTTAAGGAGTTTAGTTAGGAACCTTGAGTTTGATTTTGGAGAAGCTTACTTCAGGAAGAGACAATCAAGGGATTTCAGATCAAATCCTCAATCACCCCGGGGAGGACGACATGCCTAGGAGATCGATCAACCAAACACAAGTAAATGCTCTAACTTTACTTAATCTCCTTATTAATGACTATTTTCTTGCAGGTGTTGATTTCATTGGAGATATCACATGGGAGCCCAACTTGGAGGACATGGACCAACCCTTACATATTCTAACTTTGGATGCACAGATAGATTCTTCCCATGGCCTAATGGGAATTTGTCTTCCCGGCCCATAAACCGTGTAACACTTATTTGTACTTTATTTTCTTTTCTTTTGGCAAACTTTAGCCTTTATGTATGAACTTTATATATTGCATCATGCATTAGATTGTGTGGTTAAGATTAGATGTATGATGGTGGTTTGTGATGGGTTGAACACTCAGCCACAAAAGAAGAAAAGATAGCCAATTTTTTAAGATATGTGCAACATTCAATCTATGGACTCAACTGAAAAAATGGATTAAAATGAATCTCCAAAAGGAATGGTTTTGCAGCTACATCTTCAAGAGAGCACAAGGATAGATGACATGGTAGCTATCCATCTTTGATCAAACCAAGGAGGGGCGCATAACTCACCTCGACCGTAGGATGACGCGTGCACAGATGGTGTTGGTAGCTGCCAGTTGCTCATTCATCCAATGGTTCTCCTTCCTCTTTTCAAATGGCAAACCCAAATCATCCACCTTAGGTTTTCTATTTAAGGAATGGATATTGGTGTTTGTAAGAACTTTTGCCAAATTTATATACTAGCTTCTTTTCCCTAACCGAAGTGTTACAAGAACCTTGAGTGGTTGTCCACGATTTTCCAACTGTGTGGTGAAGCCCTCCATTGTTCCTCAAGTTTTAAGGTTGCTTGGTAAACTTTTATCATTGCCTCTCCTTTTTCATTGAAAGTCTAACAGGATTGAGGACGAAAACGTAGTCCAAAAGATGGTTGTTTTTGTTCGGGAAAACATGCACCCGTGAGCCTACGTGAAATAGTTTTCAGGTTTGCCAAGGGTTTTCCATTTCAAGACACTCTCCACCATTTTCTCCATTTTCCATCCACGACATTTTATTCACTTTCTTCACACACGTTTGCACCTTCATCTTCTCGTCTATTTCTTCATCATTTCCTTGGTTTTGCTCATATTCACTAACACCCGAGCACATCGAACATTATTGTGGGTAAACACGGTTCCTTTTCTAGGGACTACCACGTCAATTCTGTTCTTTTTTTCTTTCATGTTTTTGTTTTCTATTCACGTGTTTTTCTATTTCTCTATTGTTTGTGATTTTTTGTCATGTGTTTCACTTCTGTTCCACCCACTAGCACATCATGCTTAAACCACGTTTTCAATTTAAAGGGATTCTCAGTGAACAACGTGATTAGCTTGCAACTCTATTTTTGTTGTTCTCTGTGATGTTTTTGTTTTCTCTTTGTTTTTATTTTTGCTTACCAGATTAACCATGTTGCATGAGTTATAATCTTGCTTAGTTAAACAACATTCATGGTTGTATTTTCTATTTTTTGTGTTGCCCAACATGTTTTGATTTTTCTGGTTTTGTGTCCTTGTTTTTGTGTAGCATGTGTTTTCTATTTTTGAGTCATATGTTCATGTTGTCTTTCTGTCCAGAGTGGTTTATCAAGTTAGCATGTTAGTTTTGGTTAGATTAATTAGTATGTTTAGCTAGCTTATGTTCTATTTTTATTTTAGGTCATGTCATGTATCTTGTGCACTATTTTTTGAAGTGTCTAAGCATGTTTGTTTTCTGTTTTTAATATGATTATGTTTATGTTTTCTTACTGGATACTTAGCATGTGTAATGTAACACTAAGAAATTTTTAGGGCAAATTAAATTACTGCCCTAATCAAAGGAATTTAATAAGGAAAATTTTTCTCAAATAACTTAAGTTTCAGTGTAAAATCTACGAGGGAAATTTTAGAGGAAATTATCAAATAATAATCGAGAGTAAAGAATTTTAGAGAAAAATTCCAAATTCAAAAAAAAAGGGAGAAAGTAAATTGTCAAAAATTTAGAGGATATAAAGTTTGAGGGTTTAATGCTAATATAAAAAAAAATAATTTAATCCTCACTTTCACGATTGGTTTTCACACGACAATTTTATTGTTCCAATTTTAAATGTTTTAAATGTATCTTCTGCTTGCGGATGTCTTTTTGAAAGTGTTTTCCCTTTTTACTTATCTTTTGTATAGAAGTTTGGGTAAATGAGTTAGGGAGTCGAATCAGGTTAGCCATGTCGACGGCCCGGGAACTCAGAAGTGGCTCTCGGAGTCGTAACAAGTTATGGTATTAGAGCCATGGGGTCAACGTCATTCAGTGGATTACCTAGCACTACCAGCCGCTGTAGGGGAGTTCTCCACCAACTGTAAGTATTTATTAGAACCATTGTCTTTTCTTTTAGACTTAGTAGATGTTATTGTGTACAGGATTTGCAACATGGTTAGAGAGCCACGTAAAGCTACAGATGAGAGGGATGACGCCATTAGGCTGCTCACTTAGTTAATCAATCGTCAGTCTCAGCAACTCGAGTGGTTTATTAGTCGGGAGAACCAAGGTCATTGTCGTGGAAGTGCTTCAGCAGATCATGGTGGGGATAGATTTCATAGACTCCGGCCCCCAGTATTTAATGGATTATCTTCGGATACTCTCAGTGCTAAGTAATAGATTCGAAGTATGGATGCTATGATAGATTACGCCAAGGTGGACGATGGAGACAGAGTGTCCAGTGCAGTATTTCACCTATCTAAAGATGCCAGGTTTATATGGGATTCAGTGAAATCCACTATAGATGTGAAAGCTATGACATGGGGGTAATTCAAGATAGTGTTCTTTGGCAAATATTTCAGCCACGTAGTCAGGACCCAAAAGATGGTACAGTTTGCTCAGCTACGACAGACGGGTTCAATGGCGGAGTACTTGAGGAGGTTTAAGGCGTGCCTCAGTTTGCCGGTCATTTGGTGAGCCTTAATGAGAGCAAGGTTCACTAGTTAATATAGGGGCCGAAGCCGGAGATTTATATGGGCATGAAGATAGTGGGGACGTAGGATGTTCCCTATGAAAAGGTGGTTGCCAAAGCCTTGGACATAGAATAGGTCGAGATGAAGCTTCCTAGCCACAAGGAGCAGCCTAGACGATTCTTCAGAGAGGTGTTGTCTCAGCAGAGTAGAGGAGGGCAGTCGCAGCAAAAGGGCCTAAAGAGGCCTAATGATAATCGGAGCAGGCAAGGAAGCAATAAGCAGCCACAGGGATTAAGGTAGTTTTCCTATGCCCGAAGTGTAAGAAGAACTAGCCTGGCGAGTGCAGAATGGACTCGGGTCGATGATACAGATGCAATGAGACATGTCACTTGGACAGAGATTGCCCGAAGGCAAATCAGGGTCGATGTTACAATTGCAACGAGCCAGACCACCTAGCAAGGAATTGCCCAGCCTTGAGCAAGGCCCCAGCGAGGGTAGCACAGAGGGTCTTTACCCTTATTGAGCCAGACAATGTCTCCATCCATCAGTGATTTCATGTAGCATCTTCATTTCGAGCGTTGCGGCTTACACTCTTATCGATACGAGTGCTACGCATTCGTTTGTGTCTACAGCCTTCGTAGTTAAGGTGAATCTGGAGCCCAGCCCTACAGGGCAGCTGTATGAGGTGATGTTGCCATCAAGAGAGCGTATATTTTCTGATCAGGTGGTACGGGGTGATATAGTGACGGTGGGGTAGAAGCAGCTTCATGCCGATCTTATCATACTCAACATGAAGGGGTATGAGGCCATTTTGGGGATGGATTTGTTGTTCAGACACTATGCCTTGATAGATTGCATGACCAGAGAGATCCATTTTCGATCCCTAAGTGGAAAGAGCTACTCTTTTAGGATAGGGAAGAGTTTGAACAAGATTTCTGTTGTGTCTTCTATGAGAGCTCAGCTATTATTGCGAGATGGGTGTATGGGCTTCTTGGCTAGTGTTATAGATGTGCAATTTCAGGCAGAGATTCAGCTTCAGCACATTCCCATTGTACAGGAGTTCCCGTCGGTATTTCTTGAGGATTTGTCAGGTCTCCCCCTGACAGAGAGATCGAGTTTGTTATCGATGTGTATCCTGGAGTAGAACAAGTATAGAACCCGTACAAGTTGGCACCAACTGAACTGAAAGAGTTAAAGGCACATTTGGAGGAGTTGATAGATAAGAGCTTTATACACCCTAGTTTCTTTCCTTGGGGTACGCCGATACTCTTTGTCAAGAAGAAGGACGGGTCACTATGCATTGCATCAATTACAGGGAGCTGAATAAGCTGACTGTGAAGAATAAGTTCCCGTTACCGAGGATAGACAACTTGTTTGATCAGCTTCAAAGTGCTCAGGTATTTTCTAAGATTGATCTAAGTTCCGGCTACTACTAGTTGTGAAGGTTAGGGAGAAAGACATCCCGAAGACTGCTTTTCAAACAAGGTATGGGCACTACGAATTTTTGGTGAGGTCATTTGGGCTAACCAATGCCCCAGCAGCCTTCATAGACCTGATGAACCGAGTATTCAAGGAGCATTTGGACAAGTTTGTGATAGTTTTCATTCACGACATTCTGATTTCCTCATGGAGCAAGGAAGAGCACAGGGAGCACTTGAGGTTCATGCTGACAACTCTGGGACAACAAAAGTATATGCTAAGTTCTTTAAGTGCGAGTTTTGGCTAGATAGAATCAACTTTCTGGGGCATGTCATTTCCTGCGAAGTTATTTCAGTTGATCCAATGAAGGTTCAAGCAGTGAAGGAATGGCCACGACTCACTAGTGCCCGTGAGAGTCTCAGTTTTTTTGGGTTGGCAAGTTACTATCAGAGATTTATTGCGGTATTCTCCAAGATTGTAACACCTTTGACTCAATTGACTAGGAAGAATATGAAGTAAGGATGGTCCAATGAGTGAGGGCAGCTTCCAGACACTGAAGCAAAAGTTGACTACAGCTCCCTTGTTTACACTACTAGTAGAGGGTGAGAAGTTCAGCATATATTGTGATGCGTTCAGGATAGGCATGGGGTGTGTGTTGATGCAGGGTACGAAGGTGATTTGCCTATGCTTCCAGGCAATTAAATACATACGAGCAGAATTATCCTACACATGACTTGTAGTTAGTGGCAGTGGTCTTCGTACTAAAGATTTGGAGACATTATTTATATGGGCAGTAGTGCGAGGTATTCTTAGACCACCAGAGTTTAAAGTATTTTTTTACACAGAAAAAGCTGAACTTGAGGCAGAGGAGGTGGCTCGAACTTGTTAACGATTATGATTTAGAAATCAAATATCTTCTAGAAAATGCGAACGTGGTAGCAGATGCCTTGAGCTAAGTATAAGCTTCATCGTCTGTTATGGTTTCTGCAGTGTCTACTGAGCTAAATGTAGAGATTCAGAAGTTTGGATTGGAGATAATTTCCAACTTAGCAGCCACACTCTCCGCAATATCTTTGAGGCCGACTATCCTGGATAGAATTAAGCAGACCAAGAAGAATAATTCTGAATTCAGGGGGCTAAAGTCGAGTATGGAGGCCAATGCTTGTTCTGAACTTAGCTATTGAGAGGATGGAATTCTGAAGCTTCAAGATAGTTGATACGTCTCGAATGATAAGGAGCTAAGGAAGGAGATATTGTCCTTTCTCTATGCATCCCGAGAGCACTAAGATGTATTGGGATTTGAAGCAACACTATTAGTGGCCCAATATGAAGCGAGAGGTGGCCAAGTATGTTGAGACCTATGTAGTATGCCAGCAGGTGAAGGCGGAGCATCTGAGACCGTCAAGTATGCTTCAACCACTGCCTATACCGGAGTAGAAGTGGGAGCGTATAACTATAAATTTTGTGGTCGGATTACCAAATATTGCTAATGGCCATGATGCGATCTGGGTGATTGTGGATAGGTTGATGAAGTCATCCCACGTTTTACCTATTAGGATGACTTATTCCATGGATCAGTTCGCCCAATTATACATTCAAAAGGTAGTCTGACAGCATGAGATCCCGGTGTTGATAGTCTTAGACCGAGACCTCAGGTTTACATCCAAGTTTTGGAAGAGTCTGCATAAGACTATGAGTACCAGGTTGGATTTCAGTATGGCCTTTCACCCTCAGACCAATGGGCTATCAGAGCGAGCTATACTGATCTTGGAGAATATGCTCAGAGCCTGCATATTAGAGTTTCAAGCAGCTTAGAGTAGGTTCTTGCCTTTTGTGAAATTCTTGTACAACAATAGCTATCAGTATACCATTGGTATAGCACCGTATGAGGCTATATACGAGAGAAAATGCAGGTCGCCATTGTATTGGGTTGAAGTTGGAGAGACAAGACTGGTAGGCCCGGAGATATTGCAGCAAACTATCGACAAGATTGGTATTATAAGGAGGAGAATTGAGACAGCTCAAAGTTGACAGAAAAGCTATACAGATTAGAGGCGACGCGAATTGGAGTTCAATGAAGGCGATGAGGTATTTTTGAAGATCTCCCTGTTTAAGCAGATTCCCTTGGTCAAAGTTTTATGACCCAATCACAGCGTGTATGAGACCACTTGGGAAAGGAAGCAGTACATGGAGTAGTAGGGCAAATTATTTGGTACTTAAATTTTGAGAATAAATTTCTAATATGGAGGGTAGAATGTAACACCCAGAAATTTTTAAAACAAATTAAATTTCTGTCATAACCAAAGGAATTTAAAAAGGAATATTTTCCCGAATAACTTAAATTTCCGTGTAAAATATACAAGAGAAATTTTAGAAGAAATTATCAAATAAAAATCAAGGGGAAAGAATTTTAGAGAAAATTTCCAAATTTGAAAACGATAGAAAGTAAATTGTCAGAAATTTGGAGGATTTAAAGCGTGAGGGAGTAATGGTAATATAAATTTTTTTTTTTATAAAATAGGTGGCTTCTCAAGGAAGCCACCCTTTTTTTTTTTCTTCTCTTCTCCTTCGGTCGAAGACTGTGAAGCAGAACCCCCTACCCCTTGCGATCCTCTTCCTCTCCCCTCTGATCAGTTTCTCTCCCATTTCTGATATCTTCTCCGACGAACCAAACTTCCACTCAGTTTCCCTTCTTTCTCCCGCGCAGAACACATTCTCTCTCCTTTTTGGTAAGCATTTCTCCTTTCCTCTCCTCTGTTGACCAATAGTTTAGGGTTAGGAGATTGTGTTTTGTTTTCTATAAATAAACAACGAGTTTATGGTGTTCAAAACATTAAATTGATGGTGTTGTGGGGTTGGTTAATGAATGCACGAAAATCAATGGGTAGTTTGATGAATTCAAGCTATTTTTCTTGGGTTTTCAAATTGGAAACCCTCAAATTGTGCTAGAATGTGTTAGAGGGATTAGAATGTTGTTGAAAGGATGGAAAATTGGGTGAGTTTGAGTGAAAAACCGAGAATGTAGAATTTTAGGCCCTAAAACAGATTTGGTTTTTGAATTTCAACCCCAGCTGCGGTTATCTATTTTAGAAATTCTTTTGGTATGTTAAAATAGGCTCATTGAGGAGCGTTTAGCCGCTAGAATCAAGTGATTTTGATAATCGTAGGAAAAGTTATGCGTATTTGAAGTTAGGTATAAATTTTGTCAAATCGTGTTAATTAACGATTTAGTTAGTTTTCGATACGTTTAGCTAGTAACCATAGTTTATCACATAGAATGATTGTTTGTACTAATTTTGATGAAAAGTTTGGTTATATGATAGGTTGAGCCCAAGCGTTGATAGAACCTGAACGCCATAAAAAATTAAGTACACCAAGTAAGTAGTGTTTACATGTGTGTTGCCCTTATGGGCCTACACCACAAGACTGTAAGGATAAATTGCATGTCTTGTATGTTTTGTTTCCGTCATACATAATATTTTGAAAAATGTAACGAAAATGAATTTGAGCATGGTTTTAAGCACAAGCGAGTACTGTTACATGTAAACAGTGAGAATAGTGAAAACAAGCCTCGGAGAAAGTGATTCGTCCTTCGATGCAGACCGAGAATCGACTTGGTAAACCTGATTCGTTTCCCAGCGTAGCATGAGGATCGTTGTTAGAGGATTTGTATCCAACTTGTGGGCCCCGTTGCTGGTTTAACTGGGAGGGTGGTGACGTGGTAGTGACAGTATGGCGCAAGGGCCAACTGACTTGGCGGCAGTTTGCATGGCAGGCCTCGAAGGAAGTGATTTGTCTTGTGACGCAGAAAAATAATCGACTTAGGAAAACTAATCCGTTTCTCAACTCAGTATGAGGATTGTACAATACGATGTCAGGAAAACAGTAATAAGTGTGAGAGTGTAGAGATTGCATTAGTTAGGGTTGCATGCACAGTTTTGACTTTTCATTACACATTACTTACTATGCATTATGTTTACTTTGTGTTTTGTGGTGTATGTGTAGACGAGCAGGATGGTGGGTACAAGAAGCCTAGCCATGAGTAGCGAACAGTTTGTGTCACGACCCCAAGCATGGCCGCGATGCATGGCTTGACATCACATTTAGCATTACATTTAGAATTCAATTTTAACTTGGAAACTTTCACCTAAAATTTTTCAAAAATTTAAAACGAGTAAAATGTGGTCTTTAAGCTCCCTTACACCCTTTACAATAAGGGAAAAACATTTGTAAAGTCATTTGGGAGAAAACATTTCAAATGGGTTGCCCCACCAGCGTGCGCGCATCGCCCTGACGCGGCGCGCACACAGCCCTCTTGACCCTCGCAAGCGCGGCGCACACCCGGGTGAGCGTACTGCGTTACTCGGGTTGCACGCACATCGGCTGATCGATCGTACCACATCAGCCGATCAGTCGGCACCTTCCCTGCTCACGCCTCGTCGAGGCCTTCATGAGCCCATCGATCGTGCGCCCAGTGCCGTTCGATCGGCAGTTGTCCTGCCAAAAATACATCCGGCACCAATCGATCAACAGATGCCCTACCAAAAATACATCAGGCGTCGATCGATCAACAGACGCCCTGCCTGCGCATCACTAAATACACCGGGCAAAAATCGATCGTGCATAGAGCGCCGATCGATCGGTAGGCGCTCTGCCCATGCCTCACCAAATAGCATATAGCCCCGATTGATCACGCGCACGGCACCGACAGATTCGCTGGGTGCACCCCGCGCACCATGCGCATATAACGACCCCTTTTTGCAATAATATATTTTCCGCTTTGGAAATTGTGTCGTTGCCCAATATCCTCCCCACACAGATTTGTTTGGCGAATACTCCCTAGTCAGTTACCCAACATGATAATGCTCTCGTTGGACAACTTTTAACTTTGGAGTTCTTATGGGATCCGTTGCCAATTGTACTGTAAAACACGTTTTACTATCTTGGGAGGGTTTCTTTACATGTGTTTTATTTCCATATACCTCTCCAAGCGATGTGAGATTGTGACGACCCTTTTTTACGACACGAGATTTGCCTATACTCGAGTGTGAGATTTGCATACACTCAGCTTAGGTCTTGAGATTTGCCCCGCAACCTGAGGTTTGCCCCACAGTCGTGATGACCCGAATGTGTACGTATGAGAACGACTGTGTGGCAAACCTCGAGTTGCGGGGCAAACCTCCGGACCTAAATTGAGTGTAGGCAAATTCCAGAATCGAGTATAATCAAATCCCGGGTTGTAAAAAGTGGTCGTCACAATCCCATATTGCTTGGGTAGGGATATGAAAATGAAACACATGTAAGAAAACTCTCTCAAAATAGTAAGACGAGTTTTGGAACACAATTGGCAAAGGATCCCATAAGAACTCCGAAGTTAAAAATGCTCCAGCGAGAGCAGTAACATATTGGGTGGCCGACTGGGAAGTTTGCGTCAAACAAATCTGTGAAGGGAGAATATTATACTACGGACCATTCCCCAAAGCGAACAATATCTTACTGAAAAAAGAGTTGTGACATCCCAACAGCAAGACCCCGAAAACCCCCTTTGGTTTCCGATTTGCTCTGACACTATAACTGTGGCGCTCCGCGGCTGCCGTGGACCCGCAAGGACGTGATCATCTCTCTCTCTATCTCTACTCAACCTAATGATACTCTTATTATTTAATCATATTCAAAATAACATTTGTAATTATAAAAATTTTCAACTCGCTTCAAAAATAACTCACGCCCGAAAAGAAAACATTCCAAAAGAAAACGTATAAAAGCTCGTTATAAATAAGCAGTGGAAAACGTTTACGTACCATTGGGGTTTTAAAAGAAATGAAATAAAGAGTATAAAACGGTAAACTCAAAAAGAACCGAGAGTGCTCGACGCGCGCACGCCCTCACTCGACGCCATGTACACGGCCTCGCCCGGAACAACGCGTCCTGCACACGCCCTTAGCACTGTGCCCTCCGACACACGCCCTGACCTAGCGCCACGCGCCCCACGCGCATGTTCGACCACTTGGCACTACATGACCCTTGTGCACGCCACCTCTGAAGTTATAACACTCTCTCCCGAAATTTTGGCAGAGTAATGCCTAAATATGGGTACCCCAAAAACGAACTAAACCTGCATACAGTTAACCAAACCATTCCCATAATCCATCAATCAAAACCATCTAGAAATCACTGGGAAAAATTAGAATGTAAAGAGAATGAATCCAGTGACTTAGAATGAAGAAAATCCACAGTATAGAGCAATACAATGCTCATATATATAATACATATGCACTACCCAATCGCTCGAAACGCCCTCAAAACTCCAAATCCCAAAAGCAATGACCCTCAAAATGAACCCCCATTACCAGCTACCATCTCCACGGGTCGAGTCACTCTAACACACAGTCATCTGGGGCCTTGGTCGCACGCCACCAACTGCTCTACTCGTCTATACTGGGCTATCGAAACTCACCGGCAATAAACTCTGCACCTACATCACATAACACAAAATATAAACCTAATGCTTAGCAAGTAGTGCAATATAGAAAGTAAAACCGACAATGCAATTCTATCACATGCAGTCTCTACACTCTCACTCATATTGTCATAACCTGTGCCGTATTGTACAGTCGCACCAAGGGGAGGCTGACTCTCTCACCACGTCACCCCACCCCCTGACACGTCGTCCCCGTCTTGGTTCCTCCAGCAACGAGTCTCACATGCTGCTCACCCGCGTCACCACACAGTAACCATCTCAGGGTGAGACTGGACACACTCGCCACACCACCCCTTGACACGTCGCCATTGTCCCATTTCCTCCAGCAACGATGCCCACAAGTTGCGCACACCCTCACACACCCCTCAGCAGCCATCCTAGGGTGAAGCTGTACTCACTCGCCACAACACCTCCTAACACGTCGCCACTGTCCCGGTTTCTCCTGCTACATAGTCAAATCTGCTCACACACACATCGTCCTCACCGCCACATATCACACTCTTCTGTATCCTAAAACATGCTCAAATTCATTTTCGTACTATTTTCCAAGAATGATGCATGACCAAAACAGTAAGTACACACATCACAAACACACAACCACTCCTAAAGTCCTGTAGTGTAGGCCCATAAAGGCAAAGCACATGCAGACACTATTTATCTGGCGTTTTTAGCTTTTCGGGGTGCTCAATTTTACCAAAAACTAGGCTCAACCTAAAACAAAACCATTCTTCATTAAAATTCATCCAAAAACTCATACTACGCATTAAAACTAGGGTCACTAACACAATGCACCATAGACTAACCACAAGAGCTCACTAACTCGACTCATCCCAAAAATCGACATAAACTTCGGATGCACACAACTTTTATGTCGGTTATCAAAATCACACGATTATAGAGTCTAAACGCTCCTCTAAGAACCTAGTTTAACGTATTAGAACAAATTTTAAAATAATAAGCTGCAGCTAAGTAAAAAACACCAAAAACAAAACCAGTTTTTACACTAAAACGTCCAAAATTTTGACTTCAATTCAATTTCACCAATCTGTTCACCAATCAGCCACATTTCGTTCATTCAAAGATAATCTAAATAGAAATTGAACAATCTACCTAAAGACGGAAACACACATTGCACAACTCCTCTCAGCTCTTTCTGCCAAATCCGCACCCTCACTGTCCACAGTCTAATTATTGCCAATTCTACTTTCTAGCCATTCCAATTACTAGCCTGAAGCTTCAGAATTTAAAACCCAAATAACCCTTCACTCGGTTGCTAAAACGAAATAGAACAGCAAAGGGAGAGGGGCTTACCGATGGGCGTCGTTTTGCGCTCGGACGGAAGGAGAAGAAGCGACCAGAGTGCTTGGTCGCCGGCGATAGAGCTGGACGGAGGTTCTCTCTCTCTCTCTCTCGCGGTCCTTTTGACCTAAAATTTTAGAAATTCTCTTCCAAATAAAATCTTAAATTTTCTTAAAATTAATAAGTCTGTTAAAATATCCTACGAAATTTTCACTGGACTTTAAATTAATCCGGTGAAATTTTCAGGTTATGACATCAGAGATTGTGAAGGAAAGAGGGCATGTAACAATTCTCACATCGCTTGGGGGGAAGTATAGGGGACGGCCCATCTTAGCCAGTATGACGCGTTTTGGGTGAAGCCCAAAAATAAATCTGTGACGGTGGATGACCTAATGCGGACAATATCATACTAAAAAATTAGGGATGTCACAAGTGGTATAATAGTGTTTACCCAACCGAAAGTGTGTCCGACAAGGACGTCGGGCCCCTCGAGGAGAGGTGAGATTATGAAGGCAATAGGGCTTGTCCCAATTCCCACATTGCTTTGGGGGAAGTAGAAGGGACGGTTCATAAGTGAGAGTGACCATCATAGCCAGTATGACTCGTTTTGGGCGAAGCTCAGAAACAAATCCGTAAGGGTGGATGGCCCAAAGCGGACAGTATCATACTAGGAAGAGGTGGACGTCATAGGGGTCGTTATAAATGGTATCAGATCCTGTATCCAACCGAATATATGACAAACGAGGACATTGGGCCCCTAAGTGGGGGATGATTGTGATGACCCAAATGTGTACGTATGAGTACGATTACGGGCAAACATCAGAACCTAAGCCGATTGTAGGTAAATCTCGAGCTCGAGTATAGGCAAATCCCGGGTCGTAAAAATTGGGTCATCACAATCCCACATCGCTTGCGGAGGTATATGGAAACGAAACATATGTAAGTAAACCTTCCCAAAATAGTAAGATGTGTTTTGGAGCACAATTGGCAACGGATCCAATAATAACTCCGAAGTTAAAAGTTTTTCGACGAGAGCAGTACCATGTTGGGTGACTAACAGCGAAGTATTCGCCAAACAAATCTGTAAGGAGAGGATATTAGGCTACGGCCCAATCCCCAAAATGGTCAATATCTTATTGGGAAGAGGGGTCGTTATAGTGGCTCGCGCGCCCCAGCTTACCCACCTTGTACACCAGCGCCCTTTTTCCCTCTTTTTCTCATTTTTTTCATTTAAAATCGAAAAACACTTTACCATATCCACATACAACCTCCAAACCTTCAAAACAATATAACACCATTTTTAAATCCACAATTTTCCAATAAAAATACTGGTAAACATCAAAACTTACTATAAATGCAAAAGCTTGCCAATGAAATATTTTCTAATGATAAACATCCAAATCCTAAGCAAATTTAGTATTCTCCCAAAACATGGATACTTCTATACATAGACTCTAAATCAAAACATTTATACCCCAAAATGCACAAGAAGTCACCCACGGGTCAAAATAGCCGGACAGCCACAAACACCCCACCATGAGTTCGGCCTCCAACTGCTCTTATGCATTGACTTGAAGCTCGAAGTCCTCAACCGTAACGTCTTCACCTACATCACGAGGTTCAAACTATAATTCTAATGCTTCGCAAGCGGGTGTAATGAAATAAATACTCGTGCATGCATAATCATAAAAACGAGTACATTCTTTACTTTACTTATCACTTGACATTGGTTATATGGGACTCGACTAGGGCAGTAGGCACATATATATGGGTCTTTGGGCGAGGACAAGTTTTACATGGTTCTAGAGAAGGACAAATAATAGGGGTGCCCAGTTTTTACATAATCCCAGAGAAGGATAAAACACAGCCATACTAGCTCTGTATCTCAGTTAACCATTTACATACATTACATATTCTTGTCTTTCTTACATAAAACCTTTTGTACGCCACATTTAAGAAAACATGATACTTGAGGGATCAAGTACATAACATGGATATATGTACAAACATAATCCTCCATAACGTTAACAATAAACGAAACATAGCCTATGCTAAAGGGGAAAGGCTCGATACCTAACAACGACCTAACTTACGAACACTACCCATACACATGGACCCATAGGAGTCACAATGTATTGAAAACATTCATCAAAATACTAATATCTTAGTACCCTTGTGATGCAGGGCCTTAAGGGCCGAAACCTAACACCACCTTACCTCGTGTCCTCGCGAGCTTCATTCACTTTTCTTTTGTGAAGTCGAACTTAAAACATTACGATCCAGACATCAATAATCGACCCTCATCGAACCACAAACCAATGAGCTAATTTAACTCCCTATCGAACATACACCAATTACACCAAAATTTCTAAGGAACTTTTCTAAAAATTCTGGCATAACCTGTAACACCCAGGATTTTTGCTAAAATAGTTTTTTAAAATTTGTATCGGTAAACGGCAAAATTTTGGTCGGAATTGAGAGCGGAGAATTTGTAATAGTAGATAAAGGATTATTTTGAGGATAATGGACAAAGGAAAATTATAGGATTCCTACCTGACACGGGCAAAATAACGATTTAGGTAAAAGATTAATGGTTGGGCAAAAACGTAATTATGATTAATTATATTAAATAATATAATTAAAATGTAAATAAAAAAAAAGAGAGAGGAAGAGAAAGCCCCTCGCTTCGGTGATTTCCCACCCCTGTTTCGTTATGCTCTTCGTAGATTTTTGGTGGCTTTTAGTTATTTCGTAGTAGATAGTTAGTTCTTTAGTTATTTTGAGTGATAAAAGTAAAGTTAGAGTGTGTATTTGATAGTTTTGGTAACCCTAGGAGGGAAATACGAGATTTAGAAGTTAAAGCAAACTTTTGTTCATATATTGGTGTTTAAGCTAGAAGTAGGAGTAGATTACGGGTTTTATGGAGAAGATTGAGCCTTCAGATAACCGAAAAACTCGTTTGCGCAACGGTTTTCGTTCATCCACATTCAGCCAAGCTGTAGATATGGATTGTGAAATGGATGAAGCAGTTAGAAACTAGATGTCCTAAGGAGTGTGTAGTCACTAAAATCAAGATATTCCGATAATTGACGCAAAAGTTATGCGGGTTGGAAGTTAGATTGATTGTTGTTTGGAAATCGGGTTAGCGAGCTATTTTAGTCTTTCTTTTGTGGATCGAGTTAGTAGTCGTAATTTTAGTACGTGGGATGAGTTGTGAGATGGAATTTAATATGTGATATGTTGAGGCTGAGAAAGTGATAGAAACGAGCACCACAGGAAGCTAGGACGCCAAGTAAGTAGTACATGCATGTGTTTTGCCCAGGTGGGCCTACACCGAAGACCATTAGGATTGTGTTGGTTGATTGTGATGTGTGTGCATATTGTTTGACATGCATCATGTATTAAAAATGGATATGAAAATGATTTTGAGCATGTTTTTGAGTAAGTAGTAATGAGACACGTGCAGTGTGCTACCATGTACTGGCAGGTGCAATTCGTCAGTACGGCCCGACCAGTGGAGTGAGACGGGATGGTAGGTTTTGAGGGTTATATTTTGTAGAGTCCTTGTTAAGTGTATAGGAAATTGTTGTATAGATTTTGATGTATAAACGGATATTTTAAACGTCGATAGATGTATTTTGAAACTACTTGGGAGATTTTGATTGAATAATCAAGGTTTTTACTTAGTGGTTTTAATTGCGGGAGTTTTTATTGTTTGTTTTCCTTTGAGCTGACGATTTCTTTAGGCTGCTGGTGAAAGGTGTCGACTAGTGTCTTTAGGTGTTGACTAAACTAAGCAAATGTCGACCACGGGGGTCGACCTACAGCAACAGAGCCCAACTAGGTGTCGACCAGTGTCTTTAGATGTCGACCAATTAGTGTAAAAGTGGTGAGAATGTCGACCGCGAGGTTCGGCCGATGCGGGAATAGAGCATTAAAGTGTTAACCGGTGAAGGCAGGTATCAACCGCTCTTCGTGATGAGCATAGAAATGTTGACCATGAGGTTAGACCGATGTGGGTAGAGAGCATTAAGGTGTCGAACGGTGAAGGCTGGTGTCGACCGCTCTTCGTGATGAGCGTAGAAGTGTCGACCACGAGGTTCGACCGGTGCGGGCAAAGACTATTAAGGCATCGATTGGTGCTTACAGATGTCGACCGATACCCCTTTTATAATGTTTTGAAAAGTGGAGTTTCATTTAAACTAATTTTTGATTGAGTCTTCTGTCGCGATGATTTTAATCGTTTTAAAAAATGTCGTTTTAGGTCGAGTAACAAAAGTTTTAATTTTATGCAGATTTTATGATGTGCCCCATAAGCCCGTCACATGATCTCAAGTCCAAGCACACACTTTAATTAACCTATATTCTCACACATTTGATTCTTGTGCAGGTTATGATTCAATGGAGCCGGAAGTTGCAAGCTTAAGATGGGAAGTGGAGGCTCAAGACATGGAGCAACCGAGACACATCCTTGCATGGGAAGCCACCCTTGAAGATCATGAAGCTCTTAAGGGAATTTGTCTTCCCGAGCCAACTTTTATCTAATGTTTTATTTTGAACTTATTGGGCAAACATTGGCCTTCTTGTTTAACTTATTATTATGTGCATGCATTAGGCATTTAGGATTAGATTGAATGGTTAGGATAAATGATGGAAAGGGTTTCGGGATTGGCTTAACTTGAAAAAGCAATCGGGCATGCAAGACATGCCACTCTCGGCCGCAAATGCGCCAAGGAGGAAGTGCCGCAAGTGGTGGCCAACTTTACCCGATTTGGCCACACCATTGGGCTGCCATTTGAGATGCTTGTCCCCTTTACCTTTTGTGGAAGAAACATGGATCCATGACATGGCATTCAGCAAGCCATTGATCAACCACTTGGCTGCCATCATCTCGGCCGCACACTACAACACTTTGGAGCCGGTTACAAGCTTCTTTGCACCAAGTTTTGAAGACCAAAGCACAATCCTAAAACCCTCCATCCTAGGCCTATATAAGCATAGCATTGGTGTGTGTATTTCGGTTGGCAAAGTTAATGAGCATCGGCATATTTTCTAAGAGGAAACCGAGGAAGTTTTCCACCACCTTTCCAAGGTAAGTGCTCGGTTCCATGAACCGATTAGGAGTAGCCTCCTAGCTTGGCAACTCAAGGTTGTTGCTCGAGCTTGTGTTCCACTTTTCTCTCCTCCCTTTCAAGGGAAGGAAACAAGAAGGAAGTGGCCAAAACCGGTTCCCCAAGTTGAGAACCTTTCCATGGAAAGGTTGTGATTGCCGAGAACATAACATTGTCTCTTCGGCCGACTTGCGGGTTTGCTTGCACAAGTTTGTCATTTCTAATCAACCTGGACCACGACCACCACCATCACACACCTCACGCACTCCACTAATCTCACACCAAATTTCATTTCATTTCAAGCACATTTGGTCGTTCATTTTGTTGTTTTTCTCAAGGGTTTCTTGGCTTGGCCGAGATCCGAGGGCCTAATCGATCCTTTCATGCATTTTAGTGACCGAGCAGGGGCTTGGCTGTAACATTTGGTATCAGAGAATAGGAGGGCCCCGTGGAGTGCTAGAAATCAAGTTAGTTTGGTTTTCCAAACTCATTTGGATGGCTGCACCTTAAGACCTAAAACCTGGTCTCATTGCTCACCTATTCGGGTTATTGATGTGCTTGCGGTTTCTTTGTTTTATTTCCGATTTCTTTTGAGCTAAAATCATCTCCAGCATGTTTCTTGAGTTGTTAGACATCTAAGCATGAAGAAATATCAGCCCTTAGACTCCATTTTCGTGGCTGCAATTTCCTTCCCCTTTTGGTTAAACAAATGCTAACCACTTTAGTACATGTTGTCTTCTTTGCTATTTCGGGTGCAACACTTTTTCTTGCTGTGTTTTAATATTTCCAGCACCTCACATGTCTTGTTAAGTACTTAAGCATGCATGTTTAACTTTAAATCATATGATTAGCTTGATGGTTGCATTGGTTTAAAATGTTTAATGCACTTTGTTAGAAAACCGCATGTTTCAAGTTTAGCTTTTCTTTGACAACCGGTTTGTGTGCACTAATAACCGAAACTTGCAGCTTGATTTAAATGAACATTTTTATGCTTATTGATGCTTATATCCTCTGCTAAGAATGAATGTTAGGCTTGTCAAATGTTACATGTGATTCGGTTAAAGTTTGCCTAAAATCCGAGACACAATAGCATGAACTTTCTATTTTTGACATTGCCGAGAATAGTATATTATATCTTGATGTTGTGATCTGTATCTTTTGCACAAGACCGAGCCTATGACTCTTTAAACTTACGTTAACATGTTATGTAGCTGAAGCATGTACCTTTTTTCGGTTTGTTGTGGTTTAAAATTTAAATAGATGCTGTTTTGGTTAAAGAAAAACATACTTTTGAAAAAAAACAGTTTTGTGTGTCCAAAAATGGCAAGTTTGATGTTGATAGTTGGGACCACTTTGTGCATGGCTGAGAATTGTTTCAAGGCACGAAATTTGGCTGCATGTTAAACCTAATTTGATGCTTTATTATTGCTCTATTGTTGTTACAATCCGTGAAGCAAACCAAGGATAAACTAGTGTCTCATTTTTTTTTGTGATTTGTCACACATCCGAGAGTAGTTAGCATTATTTTATCCTTAACAAATTAATCTAAATTGCATGATTTCCTTTCCTTTTTGCTTATAGTATTTGTCTTACTTTACTAGTTTTCATACAAAAAAAAAACACTAAATAACAAAACAAAACAAAACAAACGTTAGAAACAAACCTAAAGGAGAATATATCAATTACCTTAGTTAGGTTACCGTTCCTAATGTTTTAAGACCTAAGGTTCAAGTATGATTGAAGTTCCCTTTCCTAAGACTTAAACATGAAAACAAGAAGTGGAATCCAAATTGGCCCTACTCAAATATGACCCAAGAACCAAATCCACCGAGCCGAGGCAAGGACATTCCCCAAAAGGAGATTCACACCCAACAAGAGGGAGAGTCAAGTATGCAAGGTCAACTAAACGGTTTAAGTGGAATGGTTGGAACCCTAAGTAAACAACTTCATGATATGAACCTAAAATTTGAACAAGTTATGAGTGGACGTCATCCTACCCACTGTAGAGATTCCTCCCAAGACACTATACCTAGGAGACGACATGACAATCTTAGGAGACGAGTTAAAGACCAAGATCCCTTAGATGATGAAGTTGAGATTGAACATTCTAGGGATAGACACTCTAACTATGACTATGATGAGGACGATAAGTGGACTTTGGATGAAGAAGAAAACTTTCGCCCACCAATTCGTAGGAATCATGATGAGTTTAGACAAGACCGACATAGGGACCGTGACGACCTCCGAAACATTAAGATCTAAATACCCTCCTTTAATGGAACATGTGACGGGACAACTTTTCTAGAATGGTTAGAGAAGGTTGAGAGAATTTTTGATTGTTATAACTACGCCGACAAAGTCAAGATTCAGTTGGTTTCTGTAGAGTTTACCGGCTATGCCTTACTCTGGTTGTCTAATGTAAGGACACAAAGAGCGCGGACTGGATTTCACTCTATTGATACTTGGAGAAAGATGAAATCTATCATGACGAAGAGATTTGTCCCTAGTCATTACAAACAAGAATTGATTATGCAAATACATAACCTCAAGCAAGGAAGTCTAACCGTAGAAGAGTACCTTACAGAGTTCGAGACTCTCAAAATTTGAGGAGACCTGGAAGAACCTGAAGAATAAACCATAGCTAGGTTTATCCATGGTTTGAATTATGACATTGCTGACGCCGTAGAATTGTATCCCATAGACTCTATGGACGTAGTAGTTCAGATGGCCCTAAAAGTCGAACGCCAACTCAAAAGGAAAAGGAAAGCCACCCAATCAGTTGAGATTAACCAACTCCCCAAGTACACCCCTAAGCCACCTGAGGCTAACAAACCCGTGACCAAGGCTGATTGGAAAAAACCTTTTCAAAGATATTGGCCTCCCAAGGAATCAACTAGTAAACCAATAAACCCTAAAGGACCAGAGGCCAAGCCTACAAGAGACAACCCCCACTGGACAAAGAGCACGCGACCTCAAGTGTTACAAGTGTCACGGCGTAGGTCATTTTGTGGCCCAATGCCCGAACCATCGTGTCATGATCATTAAGGAAGACACCGGTGAGTTTGTAAGTGAAGATGAGTGCGAAGAGGAAGTAGAAGAAGAAGTAGGAGAGGATGAGGACGAGACTGATTCGATAGAAGAAGTTATTCATGCCCCCGATGGCCCTTTACTTATGGTGAGAAGACGAGTTCTTATAACCAAGAGTTCTGGAGAGGATTGCCAGCGTGAGAACATCTTCCATAGTAAATGCCTCATCAAGGATACGTTATGTTCTCTCATTATTGATGGAGGAAGTTGTGCGAACGAAGCCTCCAAAGACTTAGTGACGAAGTTAGGGTTAGAGACTAGTGCATACCCCCACCCCTATAAGCTTAAATGGTTAGATGATAGAGACGATGTTAAAGTTACTAAGCAAGTAAGAGTTGAGTTTGGTTTAGGCAAATACAAGGACTCAGTTCTGTGTGATGTCGTGCCTATGAGTGCAAGTCATCTACTTTTAGGCCGACCTTGGCAATTTGACCGAAAAGTGAACCACGATGGACATTCCAACTACTATTCCCTCAAATTCGAAGGTAAAGTTTTTAAATTAGCACCTATGACCCCTGAGCAGATAGCTAAGGATGAAGCTATTAAAAGAGAAGAAAAGAACAAAGCAAATCTTTTCATGACTAAGCCTGACGTAGAAGCATCCGTACTTAGAGGGGATCCCATGATTTTGATATTATACCGAGATAGAGTGATGGAGTTAGGAGACATACCTCACCCCGTTAAAACCCTACTACATCAGTTCCAAGACGTGTTTCCCGAAGATTTACCTAAAGGATTGCCACCCTTACGTGGCATAGAACACCAAATTGATCTCCAACCTGGAGCTGCCTTACCTAATCGACCAGCCTATCGAATGAACCCTGAAGAGACCAAAAAATTGCAATAACAGGTGCAAGAATTATTAGATAAGGGCTACATAAGAGAGTCCATGAGCCCCTGTGCAGTTCCCTCACTATTAGTCCCTAAGAAAGATGGCACCATGAGGATGTGTGTCGATAGTCGAGCCGTAAACCACATCACAGTCAAATATAGATTTCTCATCCCTAGGCTCGAGGACATGTTAGATGAGCTCAGTGGAGCCTCAATCTTTTCCAAAGTGGACCTTAAGAGTGGTTATCATCAGATACGCATGAAGGAAGGAGATGAGTGGAAGACAGCGTTTAAAACCAAGTATAGCTTGTTTGAATGGATGGTCATGCCCTTCGGGCTTTCTAACGCCCCAAGCACGTTCATGCGACTCATGCACCATGTACTCAAAGAATACCTTGGTAAGTTCATTGTTGTCTACTTTGACGACATACTAGTGTATAGCACGGACCTTCCACAACGCCTTAACCACCTTAGCACCCTTTTCCATACCCTTAGGAAAGCCAAATTATTTGGGAACCTTAGCAAGTGCTCCTTTGCCCAGGACAAGGTTTATTTCTTAGGCTTTATAATCTCCAAAAATGGCATGGAAGCCGACAAGGATAAAATCAAAGCCATTAAGGACTAGCCCACACCCAATTCTATATCGGAAGTGCGAAGTTTCCATGGGCTAGCCTCCTTTTAAAGAAGATTTATCCAGAATTTTAGCTCAATAGCTGCACCCCTTACAGACTGCACTAAGAAAGGGAAAGAGTTTACTTGGACCCCGAATTGCCAAAGAAGCTTTGAGTTAATTAAGGAGAAGTTATGTCATTCCCCCGTACTTGCTCTTCCTGATTTCAACAAGGTATTCGAAGTCAAAAGTGATGCGTCAGGAGTTGGAATAGGAGCAGTACTTATGCAAGACCAACGACCCATCGCATATTTCAGTGAAAAGATGAAAGGAGTCGTGCTCAATTATTCTACGTATGATAAAGAGTTTTACGCAGTTATACGAGCATTAGAGCACTGGCAACATTATCTCCTATCGAGGGAATTCGTTATCAACACTGATCATCAAGCCTTACGACATATTAAGAGCCAACATAAGCTAAACAAGAGGCATGCAAAATGGGTAGAGTTTTTAGAGAGGTTTCCCTATACCCTTAAGTATCTCAAGGGAGAGAATAATGTAGTAGCAGACGCCCTATCTAGGAAGCGAATCCTTTTCACCGAGCTAGGAGTAAGATTTTTTGGATTCGAATGGATTAAGGATAGCTACGCCTCTGACCCCGACTTTGGACCTCATTACGCCCAATGCCTAGACAAGGTTGAAGGAGATTATTGCCTCATGGATGGTTATTTGGTCAAAACAGGCAAATTATGCATCCCTCAAGGAAGCTTACGACGGTGCCTTGTGAAAGAAGCTCATTGTGGGGGCTTAGCCAATCATTTCGGGGAAAAGAAGACCGTTAAAGGAACATTTCTTTTGGCCTCACATGATGAAAGATGTGCATCGCCTGGTAGAGACGTGCATAGTTTGCAAGAAAGCCAAAAGTAGAGTTCTACCCAAAGGCTTGTACATGCCCTTACCCGTCCCTGCACACCCCTGGATTGCAGTCAGTATGGACTTTGTCTTAGGACTACCACGGACCGCCCGAGCTAAGGATTCCATCATGGTGGTCGTGGATAGATTTTCCAAAATGGCACACTTTATTCCTTGTGCCAAGACAGATGACTCTACTTTAACCGCCGACCTATTTTTCAAGGCGATTGTTCGCCTGCATGGCATCCCACACTCAATAGTGTCAGACAGAGACACTAAGTTTTTAAGCGCCTTCTGGACCACTTTATGGAGAAGGTTGGGGACTAAGTTGTGCTTCAACACTTCTTTTCATCCCCAAACTGATGGGCAAACGGAAGTTGTTAACAGGACTCTAGGCTCCCTCTTACGCAGTGTTGTAGGCAAGAAATTGTCTAACTGGGACATCATACTTCCAGACTTGGAATTTTCCTACAACCGCACCCTTCATTCCACTACTCAGAAAACGCCCTTTGAGGTTGCCTATGGGTTTAATCCATTTACACCGTTGGACCTTGTCCCTTTACCTACTAAGGACTTAGCCAACCCATCAGGTGCAAATAAGGCGAACAAATTAAGAAGTTGCACGAAACTGTGCGAAAGGCCATTGAAAAGAGAAATGAGAGTGTGGCTAGGCACGTGAACAAAGGTCGAAAAGAAGTCATTTTCCGTGCAGGAGACTTAGTATGGTTGCACCTCCAGAAGGAAAGATTTCTGGATAAGAGAAAGTCTAAACTTCTACCTCGTGCGGATGGCCCATTTAAAGTACTTGAGAGGATCAATGATAACGCCTACAAAATCGAATTGCCGGGTGAATATGGAGTATCTGCGACTTTTAACGTCCAAGATTTATCACCCTATAAAGGCGATGAATATCAGTTCCTGGACCCGAACTTATCGGATTTGAGGTCAAATCCACAGTCACCTGGGGAGGATGACGTGCCCCATAGGCCCGTCACACGATCTCAAGTCCAAGCACACACTTTAATTAACCTACATTCTCACACATTTGATTCTTGTGTAGGTTATGATTCAATGGAGCCGGAAGTTGCAAGCTTAAGGTGGGAAGTAGAGGCTCAAGACATGGAGCAACCGAGACACATCCTTGCATGGGAAGCCACCCTTGAAGATCATGCAGCTCTTAAGGGAATTTGTCTTCCCGAGCCAACTTTTATGTAATGTTTTATTTTGAACTTATTGGGAAAACATTGGCCTTCTTGTTTAACTTATTATTATGTGCATGCATTAGGCATTTAGGATTAGATTGAATGGTTAGGATAGATGATGGAAAGGGTTTCGGGATTGGCTTAACTTGAAGAAGCAATCGGGCATGCAAGACATGCCACTCTCGGCCACAAATGCGCCAAGGAGGAAGTGCCGCAAGTGGTGGCCAACTTTACCCGATTTGGCCACACTATTGGGCTGCCATTTGAGATGCTTGTCCCCTTTACCTTTTGTGGAAGAAACATGGATCCATGACATGGCATTCAGCAAGCCATTGATCAACCACTTGGCTGCCATCATCTCGGCCACACACTACAACACTTTGGAGCCGGTTACAAGCTTCTTTGCACCAAGTTTTGAAGACCAAAGCACAGCCCTAAAACCCTCCATCTTAGGCCTATATAAGCATAGCATTGGTGTGTGTATTTTGGTTGGCAAAGTTAATGAGCATCGGCATATTTTCTAAGAGGACACCGAGGGAGTTTTCCACCACCTTTCCAAGGTAAGTGCTCGGTTCCATGAACCGATTAGGAGTAGCCTCCTAGCTTGGCAACTCATGGTTGTTGCTTGAGCTTGTGTTCCACTTTTCTCTCCTCCCTTTCAAGGGAAGGAAACAAGAAGGAAGTGGCCAAAACCGGTTCCCCAAGTTGAGAACCTTTCCATGGAAAGGTTGTGATTGCCGAGAACATAACATTATCTCTTCGGCCGACTTGCGGGTTTGCTTGCACAAGTTTGTCATTTCTAATCAACCTAGACCACGACCACCACCATCACACACCTCACTCACTCCACTAATCTCACACCAAATTTCATTTCATTTCAAGCACATTTGGTCGTTCATTTTGTTGTTTTTCTCAAGGGTTTCTCGGCTTGGCCGAGATTCGAGGGCCTAACCGATCCTTTCATGCAATTTAGTGACCGAGCAGGGGCTTAGCTGTAACATTTTATTGATTTGATGAATAAGTGTACGGTTGGCAACCCGGGTCCAGGAATGACTAATGGCGCTACAGAGGTGGTGACCGAGCCAGAAACCGCGTGGGTTTTCCGAGCGTGACAGTTAGGTATCAGAGCCTTTACCCAATCGGAAGTGTGACCGACGAGGATGTCGGGCCCATTGGAGGAGGGGTGTGATTGTGAAGGCAAGAGGGCCTATCACCATTCCCACATTGCTTGGGGAGAAGGTAGAGGGGACAGTTAATAGGTGGGAAGAGGAGATGGTACAAGTGTCGGTCTCGGTCTAACACTATCAACACCGGGATCCCATGCAGTTTGACCGCCTCTTTAATGTACAACTGAGCGAACTAGTCCATGGAATAAGTCATCCTCATAGGCAAAAAGTGAGATGACTTCGTCAACCTGTACAGAATCATCCAAATCGCATCATGGCCCTTAGCAGTACTCGGTAATCTGACCACAAAGTCCATAGTGATCCGCTCTCACTTCCACTCCGGTATAGGCAATGGCTGCAGCATACTTGACGACCTCTGATGCTCCACCTTTGCTTGTTGGTACACCACGCAAGTCTCGACATACTTGGATACCTCCCGCTTCATATTAGGCCACCAATAATGTAGCTTCAAATCCCTATACATCTTAGTGCTTCTGGGATGCACAGAGAAAAAAGACAAGTGAGCTTCCGATAGTATCTACTTCCTTAGCTACTCATCTTTTGAGACGTTCCACCTATCCCAAAACTTCAGAATCTCATCCTCCGAATAAGTTAGTTCGGAGTCAGCATTAGCATCTATACTCTCCTTCAACTCACTACACTCAGAGTCAGTCTCCTGAGCCTGCTTAATTCTATCGAGGATGGTCGGCCTAAAAAACATAGCGAAAGTGTCGCTGCTAAATCTGAAACTACCTCTACATCGAGCTCGAGCCACCTCCTCTATTTTAAATTCAGTTCCTTCTGCGTGAAAATGTACTTCAAACTCTGATGGTCCAAGAATATCTCGCAATGTTGTCCATACAAATAATGTCTCCATATCTTAAGTGCGAAGATCACTGCCGCTAACTCCAAGTCATGCGTGGATAGTTTTACTCGTAGGTCTTCAATTGCCTGGAAGCATAGGCAATCACCTCCCATTGTGCATCAACATATAACCCAAGCCTATCCCGGAGGCGTCACAATATATACTAAACTTCTCATTCTCCACTGGTAGGGTCAACAAGGGAGGTGTAGTCAACTTCTGCTTCAATGTTTAGAAGCTGCCTTCACACTCGTCAGACCATCCATACTTCACATCCTTCCTGGTGAATTGAGTCAAAAGGACTGCAATTTTGGAAAATCCCTCAATAAATCTCCGATAGTATCCTGCCAACCCCAAGAAACTGCGAATTTCACGGGCACTGGTCGGTTGCAACCACTCCTTAACAGTGTTAACTTTCATTGGATCAACTGAAATACCTTTAGAAGAAATAGCATGCCACAAAAAGTTGATCTTATCCAGCCAAAACTCGCACTTAGAGAGCTTAGCGTAAAGCTTGTGCTGCTCAGAGTAGTCAACATAATCCTTAGGTGCTCTCTATGCTCATCCTCGCTTAGAGAGTATATCAAGATGTCATCAATGAACACTATCACAAATCTATCTAAGTGCTCCCTGAATACTCGGTTCATCAGGTACATAAAGACGGGTAGGGCATTAGTTAGTCCAAACGACATCACTAAAAACTCGTAATGCCCATACCGCATTCGAAAAGCTGTCTTCGGGATATCTTCCTCCCTAACCTTCAACTGATAATAGTCGGGCCTCAGATCAATCTTAGAAAATACTTTTGAATCTTGAAGTTGATCAAACAAGTCATCTATCCTCGGTAACGGGTACTTATTCTTCACTGTCAGTTTTATCATCTCCCTGTAATCAAAACGCATCCGTAGTGAACCGTTTTTCTTCTTGACGAAAAGCACCGACGCACCCCAAGTTGAGAAACTAGGGCGTATAAAGCCCTTATTTGTCAATTCTTATAGTTGTGCCTTTAACTCCTTCAGTTTCGTAGGTGTTAGCCTGTACAGGTTCTTACGTACTTGTTCAGCTCCAGGGTACACGTCAATGACAAATTCTATCTCCCTGTCAGGGGGCAGACCTAGCAAGTCTTCTAGAAACACTCCAGGAAATTCTCGTACAATGGGAATATCCTGAAGCTGAACTTCTCCCTGAAATTACACGTTCATAACGCTAGCAAAAAAGCCCATGCATCCATCTCGCAACAATTGTCAGGCTCTCATAGAAGACACAGCTGAAACCCTGCTCATACTCGTCCCCGTCCTGAAAGAGTAGCTCTCCCCTCTAGACGGTCAGAAATGGATCTCTTTGGTCCTGCATTCTATCGCGGCATAATGCCTGAACAACCAATCCATTCCCAAGAAGACCTCATACTCCTTCATGTCGAGTATAATCAGATCAGCATATAACTGCTTCCTCCCACTGTCATTATGTCACCCCGCACCACTTCATCGGAATAAAGATGCTCTCCTAACAGTAACATCACATTATAAAACCTTCGAGAATAACTAAGTATTAAATTTTCCTTGACCACAAGGGCAATTGACTCGAATGAGTGCGTAGTGCCTGTATCAATCAAAGTATAAGCTGCAACTCCCAGAATAGATATACTACCTGAAATCACCGAGGGCTGGGAGGCATCATCAGGCTCAATGAGGGCGAAGACCCTCGGCGTCACTCTCGCTAAGGCCTTGCTCAAGGCTTGACAATTCCTGGCAAGATAACCGGTTTCATTGCAGTTGTACCATCACCCATAATTTGACTTCGGGCAATCTTTTATGTAATGGCCCACCTCGTTGCACCTGAAGCATTGGTTGGTGTCCACTTTACACTCACCAAGGTGGTTCTTCTTACACTTCGGGCATAAGGGAAACTGTTCTGATCCCTGTGGCCGCTTGCTACTGTCTTAACTACTCTGACTATCGCTGGGCCTCTTTAGACCCTTCTGCTGCTGCCCATGTCTAGGCTGTTGAGGCAATATTTCTCTGAAAAAAACTCTTGGGCTGCTTCTTGGGCAGCTCCCTGTGGCTGGGAAGCTTCAATCTGGCTTCCTCAATATCCATGGCCTTGGCAATCACTTTCTCGTAAGGAACGTCCTACATCCCCACTATCTTTATGCCCATATAAATGTCTAACTTCAGGCCCTGCACGAATTGGTGTACTAGGCTCACCAGATGACTAGCAAACCGAGACAGTGCTTCAAACTGCCTCACGTACTTGGCTACATTACTCGTTTGCCTCAACTGGGCAAACTCAACCATCTTCCGGGTCCTGACTGAGTGGCTGAAATACTTACCAAAGAACAATGTCTTAAACTCCTCCTAGGTCATAGTATTCACGTCGGTGGTGGCTTTTATTGAATCCCACAAAAATGGGGCATCCTTGGCAAGGTGGCACACTGCACTAGAAACCATGTCTCGATCATCCACCTTGGCATTATCTACCATGTCTTCCATACTTCGAATCCACTACTCAGCACTGAGTAGGTCTGAAGATAATCCATCAAACATTGGGGGTCGGAGTCTATGGAACCCGTCTCCTCCGTGATCTGCTGTAGCGCTACCGCTGAACTGACCCTGGTCTTCTCTGCTCATAAACCTTTACAGCTGCTGAAAATGACAGTTTACTAGTTTAGTAAGCTGCCTAATGGCTTCGTCCCTCTCGTTTGTACCTCTGTGGCTCTCGAACCATAGTGCTAATCTTGTACACAAGAACATCTACTAAGTCTAAACAAAACTACGAGGGTTCTAAGAAATACTTACAGTTGGTGGAGCACTCTCATGCAGCAACTAGCGGTGTTAGGTAATCCATTGGACGACATCAACCCTATGGCTCTGACACTTGTAGCATTCTCCTCTTCCCACCTATTAACCGTCCACTCTACTTTCCCTCAAGCGATGTAGGAATTGTGACAGACCCTATTGTCTTCACAATCTCACCCCTTCTTCGAGGGCCCGACATCCTCGTCGACCATACTTCCGGTTGGGTAAAGACTCTGATACCATCTTTATAGCACCCCCCGATAGCAACACCCCGAAAATGCCTCTAGTTTCTAGTTGGCCCTGATACCATACCGAGCGACCTGTCTCTCCCTCTTACCCAATTTGTGTCAAAATTTAATTTTTGCTTGAAAACGTTTTATAAAGACTCACGCAGTAGAAAACAACATCTGTGCGGAGGACTCATCATAAAAAAACACTTTTATTTTACTTCGTTAAGTTTAAAACAGATAAATAGAAAACTAGTCGACCCCTGTAAACACTAGTCCATACCTGACCTGTTCTGCACCCAAGGATCGACACCTATATACATAGGTCAGCACCTTGGTCGCCTCTGGTTACACAAGTCGACACTTGCTTGCAGCGGTCGACACCCTGATCCTATCTGACCGTTGTGGTCGAACCTCACGGTCGATACCTTTACATTTATCTCTCAGAGCGATCGACACCTGTCTTCATAGGTCGACACCTTAATTCGTTCTGTCCGCCACGATCGAACCTCGTGGTCGACACTCTCACAATTTTTACACTAATTGGTCGACACCTAAAGACACAGGTCGACACCTAGTTTGGTTCTGTCCCCATAGGTCGACCCTCGCAGTCGACATTTGCATAGTTTGATCGACGCCTAGGCATATCGGTCGACACCTTGCACCAGCAGCCTAAACTGTATTCGAAACTCAACATAGAAACGAACGATGACAACCCCCGCCAATTAAAACCACAAAGTAAAACCTGTATTTTCAATCAAATTCTCCCAAGTAGTTTTAAAATATATCTACTAACATTTAAAATATCCGTTTATACATCAAAATCTATACACGAATCCTATACATTTGACACGGACTCACAAAAGTACATCCTTCAAAACTCACCATTTCCCTCAAAACACTCTCCACCGGTCGGGTCGCCCAAACAAACTCCACCCACCAATGCATCATGGTATGCCTCCAACTATTCGCTACTCTTGGCTAGGCTCGGGAAACTCACCCTACTGATCGATTGTACCTACACCATAGAACACGTCAGCCCAAGGCTTAGTAAGTAGTGCGAAAACGAACATGAAAACCATCAATCCAATCCTAACATATGCAGTCTTTATTTTCTCATTCATGTTGTCACACCATAACAAGTATTGCACGATCTTCATACTGAGTTGGGAAGCGGATCAGGTTTCCCAAGTCGATTCTCATACTGCGTCGAAAGGCAAATCACTTCCTTCAAAGCTACGTCATACAATCGCCCTAGGAAGTTGACCCTCAAGCCACACCATTCTTGGCACGTTGCCACCGTCCCGACTCAACCAGCAACGTAGACTAAAAGTTGCACACGCATCTCATGTCAACGATCCTCTTACAAAGTTGCAAAGCGGATGAGGTTTCCCAAGTCGATTCTCTGTTTGCGTTGAAGGGCGAATCACTTCCTTTAAAGCCACGTAACCATTTTCCTCACCATTAACATACCACACTCGTACTTAAAACCATGCTCAAATTCATTTTCGTTACACTTTTCAAAACATGATGCATGACTGAAACAAAATATGTGAAACACACAACACCTACAATCATTCCTACCATCCTATGGTGTAGGCCCAAAAGGGCAGTGCACATGCATACATTACTTTGCTGGCGTACTGAGCTTCTGTGGTGATCGGCCTCTATCAATTCCTCTGGCTCGACCTATCACATAACCAATTTACAATACATTCCATCTCACAACTCATTCCGCATACTAAAATTACTACTACTAACTCAATCCATAAAAGTCCAACTAAAACGGCTCACTAACCCGAATTCCGGCACTATTTCTGACCAACCTTCAGAAATTCATAACTAAACCAATAATCGTCCGATTTTGATGATTCAAAATGCTACGGATTTCGTAAGACGTCTAGTTACTAACGGTTTCATCCATTTTGCAATCCAACATCTATAGTTAGGCTGAATGTGACAGAACGGAAACCATTATACAACCCGAGTCTTTCGGCTATCCAAACATCCAATGCTTTGCATAAAAACATATAACATAATCTTACTTCCAGATTAAACACCAATACAGAATAACAATAAACTATAAATTTCAAAATTCGTATCTCCCTCCTAGGGTTTACCAAAACTACCCAATAAATCCCTCCAACTTCACTTTTAACGCTCAAAATACTAAGAGACTAATTATCTACTCAAAAACAAAAACTTACTGCAAATTTGAACAAACGGAGAGGAACTGAGAAGGATCGTCGCTGAAATGAATAACATTGAGGGGAGAGTAGGGTTTTCGCGTGCGGACAGGGAAGGAAATTGGGTGGGGGGGGGGTCCCTTCCTCCACTCTATTTTTTAATAATAATCATAATTACTATATCGCCCTCAACCCGTAATCCTTTAATTATACTGCTATTCAATCTTCTTACGGTTGGATTCTTAAAATTTTCTCTTCTTCACTATTCTCAAAATAATCCTTTACCTACTAGTACAAATTTTTCGCTCTCGATTCTAACAGGAACTCCGCCGTTTACCGCTACATAAATCCAAAAATTGCTTAATGGAAATCATGGGCGTTACAAAAACCTTACCTTGTTTTCTGCAGCATTCCTTAACTCTTGGAGGTCTTCTTATCTGAAGGTGCTGATTTGTTGCCTTCCGGACTAGCAGCAGGTCTTTCTGGTATATTTTATTCATCTAAACGTATTTTTGCCTGGACATTTAAGTGGTTATTTATCACCCACCAAGTAAGTTTGCATTATATTTCCAGGTCATTTGGCCCCATTGAATTTGCCCTTGAAATTTTACGAGCACTTCATTTATATTTTTAGAAAACCACTGTTAAGATTTCAGCGCATTTGGATTAGATTTGAAAAGATATTCTTCTTGGAATTGGAGTCTCCTTCGGCCATTTATGGTGTAAATCTGAGAAGCAATTTCTTGTTATTTTTGGAACAACATTTTGAGAGCTTTAAACCCCAATCTGAAGCATAACATCTTCTCTACTGCACATATCCACCCACCGGTGATTCCACACCCAAAGCATATGGTAATAACATTATTTCCAATCCCAATGCATATGCAACAAACACTAACACAAATGAATGTGTTGCTCCAGAATCAAACAAAATTCGTGCTTTTGAATTGTAAAGTAAGAAAGTACCTTCGATTACAACATTATCAGTTTGTTCACCAAAAGCACCAAAGACATGCACTTTTGGCTATGAACTAACAGATTGTGAGGCATTTCCTCCCAATTGTCTTGGTACTTACTGATTTGGTCTTACATATGAAAGAGAACTCATGGTGCAAAATTGAGTTTGTGGTGTGGTTTTTTCCCTGCAAAAGCCAAGCGAAAGCCGCAACAAACATAAGGTTCGATACTCTCAGCTCAATCCAATGAGTACACCAAAATAGTATGCACGAATTTTTCAATTCAAGTCCAAATGCTAAGAAACTTTAGGGGAAACTTACCTTGTGAGTGATGAGCAAGCCCTCAAAATTTCAGGTAGAAAATTGTCAAGATGAATGAGTTATGCAAAGGACACCCGCAGCTGGTCCGATAGGCAACTAAGGCACCCTTAGATAATGAAACCTTCAAGGTGAAGGAATGCTTCAACACACTAGGCTTGGTTAATCTGTACACTACGCTTGGTTAATCATCCTTCTTCTAACTTCCAACCCTTGAAAGATTGGAGAGAAAGGATGTCTATAAGAGCCACCAAGCAACCATACACTCGGAGGACAATAGACACAAGACTCCACTCAAATATCACACACTGAGACAAATACCTTGAAGGTTGAAGAGCAATTCAAATTTGAAGGAAAACTCCAATATTTCAGTTAATCAAAAGTTTTCTCTACAATGTAGAAAAATATTCTTAAATATATCCTAAGGATGGCTAGGGTTTCGGCCACAAAAGAAAGACCAATGGCTAGAGATAAAGCAAAGAGTTGTTGGACTCGAGTCTTTGCCACTCCTTGCTTTAGCATCTGGCGTACATGTCCTTGCATGGACAACTTAGCCATCCATGTGCCTGTAGTGTTCTCCCGTATAAGCTAGGTCATCCATCTGTGCGTGCTTGGTCTCGTCTCCTTCTACGCGTGCCAGCCCACCCCTCGTGTGCCATTCTCTTGGCTATCCCATCCGTGTACGCTAAACCAAGGCACCCCGTGCCATCCTAATAACTAATATGCAAGCATGCTAAACAAAATAAAGGCTAATGTTTGCCTTAAAATACAAGAAAAGGTCAATGTTTGCCATAAACAAAAACACATAAATTATTTGGTTACATAGATTTGTCTTTGAGAATTTGGTTCCCACTCCAAACTATCAAAAAGGTCATCACCTGTAAAACTAGCATACTTGTTAGATAAAAGATTAATTGGCGATCGTATGTTTGTTTGAGATCGACTCATAGGTATCCGAGGCATATCAGTTGGTTGACCCCATTATTGAGTATAAGGATTTTCAGCCTTCCATTTCTTACAATTTCTTCTTATATGGAGCGCTTCACCCCAATAATAACACATTTTAGTCCATGTATTATTTGTTTGTGAATTGTCATCCTCACTTTAGTTGGTTCACTTTGATATGAAGTTTGAGTTTGAGATTGAGGTGGAGTAAATCTAGGCTTTTTGAACTTTTGATCTTCTCCACTTGCTATTTCTTGATTCTTTTCCTTCATTTTTCTTTTTGAATTTCATTCATCCTTGCTCACCACAAGTTTTTTTCTCAATTAGCATGACTCTCTCCACCATATCTGAATATGGCTCAAGTTTTGAAGCTGCAAGTCTATTAGAAATACCGAATCTAAGACCTTGTTCGAACCTTTGGGCTTTAGTAGCTTTATTGTGAATAAACTACCCTAGATACTTTGATAACTTCTCAAACTTGGTTTGATAGTCCAAAACATTCATGTCTTTTTGAAATACCTAAGTCTTATCCCACCACTTATCCGCCTTATCACCCAGTTGATTTACAACAAACTTGACTTTGAATTCATCCCGAATTCCCACCATTACAAACTTCTATTTATTTGCCATAGCCACTCCTCAACTATGGCTAAGTTATTTTCTCCTTTAAATACGGGAGGTTTAGCTTTTCGAAAGCTCTCAAAACCATTTCATTTCCATTGAATCCGAACTTTCAACTCTCTCATTGGTCTATTGAGCAACATTTATATTCACAATATCAGCTAAAGCTATGATAGCTTTTCGCATTTCAACTATCTTATCAACTTGGTTATCATCTCTGCAAGTAGATTCTTCTCTCACCATCTAACACACCTTGGACCTACAAATCTCTCGTTAAACAAGAACAAGGAGCATGGGTCGGTGCTCTCTTAGTTGAAGCTGAGGAAGCACCCAAAAAGTATGTAATGGCAGCATAAAACAAAGTAAAATGGACATTAAATGTAAGCGAATAACTAACGTTTGTTTAGAATGCAAACCTGTTAAACGTACTCGGAGGATGACGATGAGATAATGGTGGGATAAACCATTGCTGGAACAAACGGCTAACTGTGAGGTTGACTAAAAAAGGGCTATTCGAGAATGAAGGGCACTACAACAAATGGATAAGGTTTTCCATCCTTCTTCTGTTTGCCAGACTCAGAAATGGCTGGCGAGAAGGAATGTTGATGATGCACTTCCAAGTAAGCTAGAAACTGTAACACCTGGGATTTCTGTAATTTAATTTTTGAGAATTCGTATTGGTAAATAGTGGAGTTGTGATCGGAAGCGAGAGCGAAGAATTTGTACTAATAGATAAAAAATTATTTCGAGGCTAATAGGGAAAAGAAAATTTTAGGACTCCGACTGTAAACAGACTGAATGACAGTTTAACTAATGGATTAAAGAATGACAGCCAAAAGGTAATTAGATTTAATTATAATATTTATTTTTTTAAAAAAAGGAAAAGAAAAGGGAGAGAAGAGTAGTGAAGCCCGTCCCTCCCGGTGAAGTTTTTCCCCTTCTTAGTTTCGTTCTCCTTTTCTCCGCGCAGAAGAAAACCCTTCCTCCTTTGGTTTTTCTCCTTCCAGCGACGTGCAGCCAATGCCGTTCTCAGTTTTCTCCTCCCTTCCAACGATTTAAGGTAAGTTTAAGTAGTTATAGCGTAATTTTGGGTTGAAGTTAGAGTTTGAAGAGAGATTGATGGATAAGAATCTAAGGTTTAAGGTTTGGGATGCTTATTGATTTTAATAATGATGGTTGTGGGTGATTGATGATAAATATGATGGATTGGTGAGGAATTTGTTGAGTTTTACTGAAAGACCGAGAATACAACATTTTAGGCCTAAAACCTATCCTGCGTTCAGATTTCCGCCCTAGCTGCAATTGATTGTTTTAGATTCTCTTTTGGTATGTTAAACTAGGTTATGAGTGGAGTGTTTAGCCACTGGAATCAAGTGATTATGACAACCGACGCAAAAGTTATGCGCATTGGAAGTTAGGTTGATTTTTGGCCGAAATTTGGGTTAGCGAGTCGTCTTAGTTGGGCTTTGGCGGATTGAGTTATTAGTCGTAATTTTAATGCGTGGGACATGTGGTGAGACGCGTTTTGATGTGAATTGGTATGTGATAGGTTGAGCCCGAGGAAGTGATATAAACAAGAACCACGGAAAGCTAGGGACACTAGGTAAGTAGTGTTTGCATGTGCATTGCCCTTACGGGCTTACACCATGGGACCGGTATTGTGTGTTGTGTATGTTTTTGTTCAGACATGCATCATGTTTTAAAAAGCGTAACAAAAATGAATTAGAGCATGGTTTTATGTGCGAGCATGAAGAGTGACGTGTGGTGATGAGAATGATGGTTGTGTGGGTAGCTTTGACCTCATTGCTAGAGGAACCAGGACAGTGGCGACGTGCCAGGGGGTGGTGTGGCGAGTGCGTCCAGTCTCACCTTAGGATGGCTGCTGCAGTGTGTGTGTGGTGGTGGACAACTATGGTCCCGTTATTGGAGGATTCGAGCTAGTGGCGATGTGCCAAGGGGTGGTGTGGCAAGTGCATCCAACCTCACCCTAGAATAGTTGCGGTATGTGGAGTGACACGTGTGTACGATTTGAGGGCCTCGTTGCTGAAGAAACCGGAATGATGGCGACATGCCAGGGTGTGAGGTGGCGAGAGAGTCCAGCCTCACCATGATGCAGATGTACCACGCGGCACCGGTTGTGACAACACGAGTGAGAATGTAGAGACTGCATGGAATAGGATTGCATTGTTGGTTTCTTATGTTTTATATTGCACTACTTACTGAGCGTTAGGGTTATATTGTGTGTTCTGTGGTGTATGTACAGAGATTTCTACTGGTGAGTTACAAAAGTCCAGGCAGCACGAGTAGGCGGTTGGCGGCGTGCTACCATGTGCAGGCATATGGAGTTTATCAAGACAGCCTGACCCGTGGAGTGAAGCCGGATGGTAAGTTCCGAGAGCTATGTTTTGTAGAGTCTATGTTGAGTGTATAGATTTTGAGGCATAGACAGGTTTAAACATTTATATTCAGGATTGGTGTATAGTCGTGTTTTGAAACTACTTCTGGAAATTTTGTCTCAAACATACAGGTCTTTACCTTGTGGTTTTAATAGTGGAAGTTTTCTTTCCTTTTGAACTGGTGTTTTCCTTAGGCTGCTGTTGCAAGTTATCGACTGGTATGCATAGGTGTCAACCAAACTAAACAAATGTCGACCGCGAGGGTCGACATACAAGGGACAAAGAGAAAGAAAGTGTCGACTGGTGTCCTTAGGTGTCGACCGGTTAGTATAAAAATGATGAGAGTGTCGACCATGGGGTTTAACCTGTGCAGGCAGAGAAAAATAAAGTGTCGAATGGTGCCTTTAAGTGTCGACCAGTTAGTGTAAAATGGTGAGAGTGTCGATCTCGGGGTTTGACCGGGGGCGGACAGAGAGAAATATAGTGTCGACCGGTGAAGACAAGTGCCGACTGCTCCATGTAATGAGCGTAGAGGTGTCGACCTCGATGTTTGATACGGGGCAGGCAGAGAGGATGAAAGTGTTGACAGGCATTTACAGGTGTTGACCGGTTCTTTTCTTTTATGTTTTAAAAGTGAAATTTTATTTAAACTAATTTTTAATCAAGTCTTCCACTGCGACGTTTTTTTAAACATTTTCAAAGATGTTGTTTTAAGTCGAGAAACCAAAGTTCTAAAAAATATTTGTAAGAAATTTATCGAGGAAATGAGTAAGTGTACGTTTGGCGACCCGGGTTCAAGGACGACTCGGGGTCGCTACAGAGGTGGTGACAGAGCAAACCGAGTCGAAACTACATGGGTTTCCGGGGCGCTACAGTGAGAAACAATGACGGGTCATGAACGGAGGTTATTCACTATCGAAACGACCGTAAGGATACCTTTAGATATGACGCATCGAAGGAGCCCAACTAGATGTTACGCACAAAACTGAGTAGACAACGACGGTGAACCCAATCAATTATGATACACCGAAGGTAAACACTGACAGTTCGGATATTACGCAACAAACTAAGAAGGTTCTAATGAAAACTTCTGAAAAATTAAGAAAAAACTTCACTGTGATTTCATTGATCCAAAGATGCATTACAGAGCTACAGTTCAAGCTTAAATAAAACTACAAGATATCGGTTATAGGTGGTTTTCAGAAAAGGAAAGAAAATTGTTTATGGAAGGTGTCGTTACAAATATAGCTGTTGGAGTGGCGTCGAAGTCGACCACGCGCGTGTTGTCTTTGGCATTGATGTCTGGCACACGCCACTCATAATGTGTTCGACTCCACGCGCGCCTGGTGATGCTCTTGTGCATGCATGGTGCTGCTCGCTTGTTCTCTTGTTCATGTGCGGCCAATGATATTACGCTCGTAGATGTTGTTGCCTGCTTCTTATAGCGCACATGCTGCTGCTGATAATTATTTTATCCACGCGCGCATGATGGTGTCTTTCGTGCACTTGAATGCTTCTACACACCTTGCTTACATGCGCGCCCGATTTTGCTCTTATGTGCACGCCTGCTGTTGGTCTTCCACGCACATGTTATTGTTTCTTCTTCATGTGCGCCAATCATCATCCAGTCCTCGTCCCTTCTTTCTAGTCATTCACGCCATCTTCTCGACCGTGTGCATCTCTTCCTTTAGTCCGTACGCACCACTTCTTTTTGTCATATTCTCAATCCATGCTTTAAGAATGTCTTTTCCTCCAAAACTAACAAACATATTAAAGTAAAGATTTATTAGTTGACTTACCTTATTTTGTGATGACTGGATAAGAGTCTGTGGCACATCACCATCTATAACAAATCATATATTAATAAAAAAACATTCTAAACATAGTTACTAAACCCTATAATAAGTTACTAACCCCATAACAAGTTATAACTATTATATATAGATCTGATACCAAATCTATTAGGGACCAATTTGATGTGCCTAGGATTGGAATTATTCGATCAAGGCCAAGTCTATGGTCGAATTTCTCTATTTTGGACCTTGTTCATTTTGTAGGTACTCTTTGTGACAAGACGAAGATAACCACCAGTATAAGGATTGTTCATTTTGTAGGTACTGCTTTCCAACTCAGTATGAGGATTGTACAATACGATGTTAGGAAAAAAGTAACAAGTGTGAGAGAGTAGAGATTGTGTTTGTTAGTGTTGCATGGACAGTTTTTACATTTCATTAGGCATTACTTACTAAGCATTAGGCTTACTTTGTGTTCTGTGCTGTAGGTGTAGATGAACAGGATGATGAGTACCAGGAGCCTAGCCATGAGTAGCGAACAGTTAGCAGCACACGACAAGGGCATTGGTTGGTGGACTGTGTTACGGTGACCCAACCCGTGGATGGTGGTATAGTACGGTAAGGGTTTATGAGAGACTGTTTTTTAGAGTCTTTTGTATTTTGAACGATCTCCCTTGATGGATTTCATATATAGATTTTGATATATAGTAAATTTCATAGTTAATGGTTTGATGAAAAGCTTTGTTTTGAAAACTCAAATTTGGGTTTAGTGGTTTTGTTTGGAACGTGATCTGATAGATCTTAATAGTGTTTTAAAGACGTAAATTGGTGATTTTGTCAGAAGATACTGTACTGTGATGTTTCTGCGTTTGATTCTAAGGTTTTGGGTTGACATTTTTAGGCATTACTCCATAGAAATTTCGAGAAAATGTCGCGGCATCGGGTGACAACTGCATTGCTCCTGTGGGAGCGAGTGGTGGTTGCATCGCCCCACTCACTAGAAGTGGGCGATACATCGCCCCTTGGTGGCGATTGAACAGTAACTACCGTGGGTGTTTTTCACATGAACAACAAGGCATCGAGTGTGGTGGGTGCGCGGCGTCAGGTGTGGCCGGGGGGTTTGGGGGTATGCGGCGTCGTGTGTGGCAAGCGCGCGGGGTGGAACGCGCAGCATCAGGTAGCACGTTGTCAGTGAGCACACGGTGCGCGACAAGGGCACTGAATGTTTGCATGGCGCGCGCGGTGTTGAGAAGAGGGCGCGCGCATGGCCCGTTGTGCAGGCATGCAGCACTGTGCGCGTGCGGCATCAGTGTTCGGCGCCAACGTTGATGCCGACGACTGAGCCGTCCGGCCAATAGCCAGCGGCGATGGCTTCTTTTCTAAAAAAAAAAATTGATCCTTACTTTCACGCTCGATTTTTATACGACAGTTTAATCGTTCCGATTGTAAATGTTTAAATTTATCTTCCGCTACGTGTGTCTTTTCAAAAGTGTTTTCCTATTTTATTTATCTTTTGTATAGAGATTTGGGTGAATGAGTCGATGAGTCGAATCAGGTTAGCCTTGTCGGCGGCCTGGGAACCTAGAGGTGGCTCTCGAGGTCACGACAAGTTATGGTATCAGAGCCACGAGGTCGACGTCGTTCAGTGGATTATCTAAAACCGCTAGCCATAGTATGGGGTGCTGTACCAACTATAAGTATTTCTTATGTAGCACCCTGACAGTAACGCCTCTAAAACCCTTCTAGTTTGTGGTTTGCTCTCATACTATACCGAAAAACCCGTCTCTCCCTCTTACCCAATTTGTATAAAAATTTAATTTTTTTTAAATGTTTTATGAAGACTTACGCAGCGAAAAAAGACACCTGCGCGGAGGACTCATTATAAAAAAAACACATTTATTTTTGTTTCGCTAAGTTTTAAAAAAGATAAATAGAAAACCAATCGACCACTATAAACACCGATCGACACCTGACCAATTCTGCAGCCAAGGATCGACAACTATTTACATAGGTCGGCACCTCGGTTGCCACTATTTGCACCGGTCGACACTTGCTTGCAGCGGTCGACACCCTGATCCTCTCTATCTGTCCCGGTCGAACCTCGCAGTCGACACTTCTACGTTTATCTCATAGAGCGGTCGACACCTATCTTCATTGGTCGACATCTTAATTCCCTCTGCCCGCACCGATCAAACCTCATGCTCGACACTTCTACGTTTATCACACAGAGAGGTCGACACCTATCTTCACGAGTCGCACTTTAATCCTCTATACCCACACCGGTCGAACCTCGTGGTCGACACTCTCACCATTTTTACACTAACCGGTCGACACCTAAAGACACAGGTTGACACCTAGTTTGGTTCTGTCCCCATAGGTCGATCCTCCCGGTCGACATTTACCTAGTTCGGTTGACAACTAGACATACTGGTCGACACCTTGCACTAGCAGCCTAAAACTATATTCAGAACTCAACATAGAAATGAACGACGACAACCCCCGCCATTTAAAACCACAAAGTGAAACCTTGATTTTCAATCAAAATCTCCCAAGTAGTTTCAAAATACATCTACTAACGTTTAAAATATCTATTTATATATCAATATCTATACATGAGTTTCTTATACACTTGACATGGACAACTCAATAAATCTTCAAAACTCACCATCCCCCAAAATACTCTCCACGGGTCGGGTCGCCCTAACAAACTCTACGCCGCCAACTTCCTACTCGCCCTGGCTGAACTATCAGAACTCACCAGTAAGAATCTCTGCATCTACACCACATAACACAAAACATATGTCTAACGTTCAGCTAGTAGTACAATATGAAAAGTAAAATCGTCAACGCAATCCTATTACATGCAATCTTTACATTCTCACTCATGTTGTCGTAACCTGTGTTGCGTCATACAGCCGCACCAGGGTGAGGCTAAACTCTCTCGCCACACCGTCCCCTAGCACGTCGCCACCTTCCCAGATCCTCCAACAACGAGGCCTACAAGCTACACACACACGTGTCACCCCACACAGCAACCATCCCAGGGTGAGGTTGGACTCACTCGCCACACCTCAACCTAACACGTCGCCACCATCCCCGTTCCTCCAGCAACGGGACCAGAGTTGCACACCACCACACACACCGCAGCAGCTATTCCAGCGTGAAGCTGGACGCACTTGCCACACCACCCCTTAACACGTCGCCATCATCCCGGTTCCTCCAGCAAAGGAGCCAAAGCTGACCATACACACATTGTTCTCACCGCCACGCGTCACACTTCACACTTCACGTTTGCATATAAAATCATGCTCAAATTCATTTTCATTACAATCTTCAAAGCATGATGCATGATGGAAACAAAACATGCAAAACATACAACACATTCCTACTGTCCCATGGTGTAGGCTCATAAGGGCAATACACATGCAAACACTACTTACCTGGCAACCTTAACAATTGCTCGTATTCCGTACGCTAAAGCATGAAACTAGAGAACCTATAAAATCACACATTCATTAACTCTTCTTTCCTTCTGACTAATTAAACTATAAAGAGAAATAACAATTTAACATCTAATCTAACTAAACCCGAATTCTGCCTCTATTTTCGACCAACCTTCGAAAATTCATAACTAAACCAATACTTGTCCGATTTTGACAATTCATAATCTTACAGATTCCATAAGACATTTCGTTCCTAATGGTATCATCCATTTTCCAATCCAACATCTACAGCTTGACCGAATGTGGACGAATGGAAACCATTACATAACCCAAGTTTATTGGCTATTCAAACACTCAATCCTTTCTATAAAAACCTATAACCTAATCTTACTTCTAGATGAAATACAAATACACGAATACAAAATCAACTATAAATCTCAAAATTCGTATCTCCCTTCTAGGGTTTTACCAAACTATCCAATACTTTCTCTATAACTTTATTTTTACTGCTCAAAACACTAAATGACTAACTATCTACTCAAAAACTAACTAAAACTTACCTTAAATTTGAAGATTGAAGGAGTAAACGGAGAGGATGTCATCGGCTGTGCATTATTGTCTTTATATATATATATATATATATATTTTAGTTAAAGTGTTATTCGGTCCATGTCCGATCAGAATCCTACAAATTTGTATTGTCCATTAGCCTTAAAATAATCTTTCAGTCAACCACTTAAATTTTTCACTTTTAATTCTGATTAGAACTCCGCCGTTTTCCGCTCCAAAAATTCAAAAATTGTTTAACCGAAATCCTGTGCGTTACATTCCACCCTCTTTAAAAAAATTATGTTCTCAAAATTTGCGTAACGATTAATTCCTGACATTGACGCCATAAAATCTATTGTCTTATATCCAGCCTCTCTTCGAACAATGTATAGTATACATTAAATTCTTAGTTCTTTAATGTCCTTATGTTTAACTTCATTCTTCAAACTATGGTCCTCTTACTTATCATTGAATTCGTTCCATCCAATTACTTTCTGGTTTCTATTTATATGCTAACACTTTAGTGGTTTACCCACTAAAATATTAATCTCATGGTCCTATTGTCAATAATTTCTAAAACCATGTATCCAATTTTGGTCTCATGACCGCGTTTGCTATCTTCAATCTAACTAATTGCATCCTTAACTATGTATTGAGCACTATCCAGTTCCATAACTCAATTATGTACTTTAACACTCAATTGTTCATTAATTTAATCAGTTATAATCTAACTTTCCAAACTCTTCTATTCTAACTCCATATCTAGGCTCTCTTGCCTAGAATTTGCTCAAATCTTAAATTCTCTATCTTGATCATCCTTAAAGGCTTCATACTTGAACCGTTCTAAGCTATTCATTTTAATCTTAAATCATTTCTGAATATTCTTCTCGCTTACATACAATGATTCGTCCAACAATCTTATTGTTTGCAACCTTATTGTAGACTAAGTTACACTATTGCTCCAACCCTCCTTGAGTTCTTAAGTCATCCGGTCTAACCCAATAGTGATTCTATTCAATTAACCATAACCCTAACTTCTAAAATCACCTAACTGAATTTCTTCTCTATATCCCCTCAACGAAACCTATCCAAATTCTCAATTTACAAACTCATACTTAGCACCGCTGATAAGATACTACTCTAAATCTACTCGAGTCGCGTTTGTTTCGACTAAGTATCTCAATTTAAAATTCCTAATTCCTTGATTTCTATTGGATAAATTTAATCCTTATAAATTCTTTATTGGTAACTCACCATCTCATTGATGTAGCTATTCGAAGTTTACCTTAATTAGAGTCTCCAACAATTATCATTTAATCCGTCCATCTTTAACCTAGATTATTAGAAATTATGCACTTGAACTCATAACTTATTCTTAGAATTCTCGATCACGTTCCAACCAGTTTAAATCTCCCAATCCAGTCATATATATTTACTCCCCCAACATGCATGCCAAAATGCAGAATTTTGGATCCAGTCCCTTAACTTCTTTACAATTAGCTATGCTCCTCCACTGCTGATCATTCTATCTCATATCCAAATATCTCAATTATGTTTATATATTTTTAATCAATTCTCATACACCTTGATCAAGCAACACCAAATACCTGACAGTTCTACTATTTAATGTTACCCCCAATTTCATTAAGATTTTCCCATACCATGACGATTGAAATTTTTCGCGCATCAGTCATTCCTCTTTATTGATTAATCTCCCAAGATGGTATCCATTCCTTAGAGCTATGAATAGACTATTCACTTAAATACAGCACTCGTAGTTATGTTCATTAGATTTAATTTAGTCAACATATTCCTTAGTTATTTATAAGGTACTACTAAATTCTCATATCTTCAATTGAATCATTCTAAACTACTCTTGTCCACACTCAATCTTTTTTTATCATCTAATTTAACTCTGCTTCTATGTCCATTTGAACAAAATTATACTCTAATTCTGAAGTCCTTACTTTAGTATCCTCAAGTATTTCTTCCATTGAGCAAAACTAAATATTTAAGAAATCAATTTCTTATCTTGAATTTTCCACCCTAAGTTAATCAGTTATATTTTAAAACTTGTTACCTAGAATGCGCATCACACCCCCCTTTGACTAAGCATCTCATTATAATTTCAATCATAAGATTTTTGATATTCTCAATACTTATTGGATTCGTCACACTACGATGGTTACAAGTCCTCACATTGATACTCATTTCCTGAAGTACTGGTCCTATCTAATCATTGGATATAACTCTATACAAAGTTGCTATCAATTTTTCATTAATTCCTTAAATCCTTGAACTAACACTTAATATAACCTCTATGTCTTCGAGTCATTTGTAACCAAATGACCGCTAAAACATGGTTTTTGAATTTCTAAACTAAGTCATAGACATACTCTAGTATCCTCTATTTCCTCAACTTCTCATTGATCGACTTTATCCATACGTATGGCTCCTTAGTTTAACTCAAATATCTAAGTACCCAACCGACACTCTATGTAACATTTTTAACAGCATACGTCCTGTGGGCAATTGCTATCAGGTACACAAATTTCTTTATACGTATTAAAATGGACTATGCATACATAATGACTAGGATAGATATCTCGCACCTGAAAGCTAGCAGCTTGTCTCATTAATCCTCACACTTGTGTTTTCTTTTTACTCATAACAACCCTAGTGGTCTCAATACTTTGCTAATAAAAATTTGGTTTCATAGTCTCCCTTGGTTGTCTAGTCATTTCGTTAACCATTCGAATACAAGCTTTACGTCGAGGTTCCTCAATGCCCAAATACCCTTGACATTTTAGTAACTCCTTATTCGAGGTCAATTACCTCATTTCGTCAGACCATGCTTGTCTATAAATTAAATATTGAAGTCTAATTCCATACTCAGCTTCATCAACTTAACTCAAACGGCATAAATTATCAAAATCAGTAAATTAAGTCTCCCTATTACCGCTCCCCCTTGTTGTTCCTTAATAAGGGCTACCCTATGTGCCACCTTGAATATAAGCCTTCCGCCTACGTCTCACAATCTTAGTTGGATCAACTATAACCTCATAATATAACCTTCACGTTCTCAAGACAGAAGGAATTTTCCCACTATCACAATATCACCTTGTACCACTTGATCCGAGCATAGACGCTCCCCCGACGGCAACAACACATCATAAAACTACCCAAATAGCTGGGCACTGGATTTGCCTTTACCACGAAGACAGTAGACACAAACGAATGTGTGGCACCCATATTGACCAAAGTGTAAGCCGCCATGCCTAAAATAAAAATACTACCTGAGATCAACAATGACTGGGCAGCATCATCTAGCTCAATGAGGGCAAAAACCCTCGGTGCTACCCTCGCTGGAGCCTTATTCAAATTTGGGCAACTCCTAGCAAAATGCCCCATTTTATTACAGTTGAAGCACCAATTCTGTCGCGACTTCTTACAATCTCTGGACATGTGACCTGCCTCACCACAGTTGTAGCATCGCCCCGCGTTTATCCTACATTCGCCAAGGTGATTCTTCTAACACTTAGGGCATACCGAAAACTGCCTCGACCCCTGAGACCGTTTGTTGCTCCCCTGACTGCTCGCGCTATCGCTAACCCTCTTCAGGCCCTTCCGTTGGGTTGATCCTGCCCCACTCTGTTGGGGCAGTAACTCCCTGAAAAATCATTTGTGCTGCTCCTTAGGCGTTTCTCTGCAGCTTGGAAGCTTCATCCCAGCTTCCTCGATGTCCAAAAGCCTTGGCCACCACGTCGTCATAAGGCACCCCTCGTGTTCCAACTATTCGCATTCCCATATATACATCTGGTTTCAGACTCTGCACAAACTAGTGTACCTTGTTCTCATCTAGGCTCACCAAATGTCCGACAAACTGAGATAGTGCCTCGAACTGCCTCAAATACTCAACCACAGTACCCGTCTGTCTCAACTGGGCAACCTCAACCATCTTCTAAATCCTGACTGAGTAGCTGAAATACTTACCAGAGAATATCATTTTGAACTCTTCCCAATTCATGATCTTCACATCTCTCGTGGCCCTCGTCGTATCCCACCAATAGCGGGCATCCTTGGTCAGGTGGAATGTCACACTGGATACCCTGTCCTGATCATCAACCTTGGCGTAATCCATCATGTCTTCCATGCTCTGTATCCACTACTCAGCACTGAGAGTATCTGGAGAGATCCGTCGAATACTAGGGTCTGAGCCTGTGCAACCTATCAACTCACGATCTGTCGAAGTCTGGGCATTAGATTGGCTCTAATCCTCTCTATTCATAAACTGCTTCAGTTGTTGAGACTGGTAGTTGACCAACTCGGTAAGCTACCTAATGGCATCATCCCTCTCATTTGTGGTCCTATGTGGTTCTCTAACTATAGCGCTAATCCTGTACACAACAACATCTACTGAGTCTAACAAGAAAAGACAATGGTTCTAAAAAGACTTACAGTTGGTGGAGCACTCACATGCAGCGGCTGGCGGTGTTAGGTAATCTACTGAGCAACATCGACCCCGTCGCTCAGACACTTGTAACATCCCCCTCTTCCCACCTATTAACCGTCCCCTTTACTTTCCCCAAAGTGATTTGGGAATTGTAACAGACCTTCTTGCCTTCACAAGGGGCCCGACATCATCGTCGGCCACACTTCTGGTTGGGTAAAGGCTTTGATACCATCTCTGTCATACCCCGACAGCAACACCCCAAAAACCCCTCTAGTTTTCAGTTCGCTCTGATACCATACCGAACAAACCGTCTCTCCCTCTTACCAAATTTGTATCAAAATTTATTCTTTTTAAATGTTTTATAAAGACTTATGCAGCGAAAAATGACACTGCGCGGAGGACTCATCATAAAAAAAATACATTTATTTTTGTTTCATTAAGATTTAAAACAGATAAATAAAAAACTAGTCGACCTCTGTAAACTCCAGTTGACACCTGACCCATTCTGCACCCAAGGGTCGACACCTATATACATAGGTTTGCACCTAGGTCGCCTCTATTTGCACAAGTTGACACTTGATTGCAGTGGTCGACACCCTGATCTTCTCTGTATATCCCGGTCGAACCTCACGGTCGAAACATCTACGTTTATCTCACAGAGCAGTCGACACCTGTCTTCACAAGTCGACACCTTAATCCCATCTGTCCGCACCGGTCAAAACTCGTGGTCAACACTTCTACATTTATCACACAGAGTGGTCGACACCTCTCTTCACAGGTACACTGTCACGACCCTTACTATACCTAAAAATCTCGTAAATATTTTTCTTTTTATTTGTAATCTTCAACATCGTGTAAAACATTAAATTGTTTACAGCGGAATAACAATCTTTTTGTGGAAGTCTAGTACAAATTAAACTTAATTTTAAGTGTTGAAAACAATAAAATAGGATTTTCGGTCGACATTTATGGAGACGGGTCGACCCCCATTCCTCTCTGTTTAACATCGGTCGACACTTTCAGAGGCGGGTCGACACCTCCTTGCTCTCTGTTGTACATCGATCGACACCTGCAAAGACAGGTTGACACCTCTTACAAATTGGTCAACCCTTACTAAGATAGGTCGACACTTCATTTCTTTCTGTTTTGACATCGGTTGACACCTGCAAAGACAGGTCGACACCTCTTACAAAATCGGTTGACCCTTACTAGGATAGGCCAACACTTCATTTCTCTCTGTTAGACATTGGTCGACACCTGAAAAGACAAGTTGACAGTTCATTCCTCTCTGTTTGACATTGGTCGACACCTGAAAAGACAAGTTGACAGTTCATTCCTCTCTGTTTGACAGTGGTCGACACCTGCTAAAACTGGTTGATATCACTTACAAAATTGGTCATCTCTTACTAAGATAGGTCGACACTTCATCACCAGAAAACTTAACTGAAAATTTCTAAAAACGACTGTAATCATCGTAAACTTTCTAGCGAACACCTATAGCATACTTAACTCCCAATTTCACATTTCTTTATAAAAAAGGGTAGCATGCCCTTCCATTTACCGTTAAACTGATTCACCTATTCAAAATATTCAATATGTATTTAAACATAAAACCATTTAATTAGACTCTTAAATTTCTCCTATCAACACATCTAAAACAATTAAACAACTACATACCTAACCATATATCGCAACCTCTCTACATCACTCCAAAACAGTATCACATAGCCCACGTGTCAATCACGCTCCGACAGCCACAAGTGCTCTCCCACGACCATCCTTCTTCAACGGCATCACCAGTCGGGTTTAGGTAAGACGTCCTCACCTTCTTCTAAATCACCTACATCACATAAACATCTATGAGCTAAAGGCTCAGCAAGTCAACGTAAATGTAAATGCATGTTGTGCATATGCAGTTTATAAAACATGCAGTTATTTCATTTCATTTCGTTACATAGCGAGGGTTTACTCTCACCAGATAGAGAAGGCACATCAAGTGGTTAGACAGCCTTCTGCATCTACCGGGGAAAAACATGCTCGACCTACGGGACAACCATGTCTGAACCCCACCCTGACATGACCGGTATTACATGCATTCATTTCTTTTCATTAGTTCATTTCTTTTCATAAAACATGTGCTGAAATTCGTTTTCATGCCATTTTTAAAAAAATGTGATACATGAACAATTCATAATACTTAAACATATAAAACAATCAATGGAAACATACAATACATTCTATAACTTAAACAACCTAACTACCCGTCCAATTTACACTAAAACAATCTAAATCTTCAAATCCTCGAAAACAAAATTTCTTGTGGTGTAGGCCAAATCGGCCAAGCAAATCACGAATACTTACCTCGGGTCCTTTGTTATTTAACTTGGAGTCCGTTTTCTTTAACCGTGGAAAACAAACAAACTAACAAAACATCAAATTTAAACACTTAACATACACACAAGAAACTTTCAGATTTTCTTATAATAGTTTTTTGTCCAATCGCAAACACTCATAACTTTCTCGATATAACGCGGAAAATTCCAAGTGCTATGGACTCCTCTAAAAGTCTACTTTCTACTTTCTAGTTATTGGTTGTCTTTCTAACCAACAGAGAACCAATAACTAGGTCGAACATCACAACAACAGAACCTGTTCTGTTTTTCATAAAATTCAAACTCACCTATAATTTTCATTTCCTTTATGCATAATCTTCTATTTTACTCCATCTAAAATCTTTAGAACCTCTAAACTTAAGTTCGAACATTCAAAACAAGAAGAAATACTAACCCTAACTCTAAATTTTCGCAGGTTCAAAACTCATACTTAAAAACTCTTCACAAAACCACTAAAACATGGACTTTTGCATGAAAAACTCAAGCTTATTATAAACCTTACCTTAATCCCATGAAATGAGGAAGTCTCAGCTGAAGAAAAGCTGAGAGAAGAGAGTAAACTACTGCTCGAGATATCATGGAAATGAAAGAGAAGGTCGTGGTTTTTTTATAAACTTTATTTAATAAAGTTTAACTTTAGTTTATTTACTTGATTTACACATAACTTTTAATTTCATAAAAATTGACCTTATTTCTTATTTCCAATATTTTTCACTCTTTTATTTTTTTTTTTTCACTTATTTATTTTCCTTTTCTCTTTTTTTAATTCTCATTCCTTTCTTTATTGTTTCCATCTACCGTTTTAAAATAATTCATCGAATATTATTGGGACCAAATGTATAAAAGTTCCGGTTGTTACATCGATACCTTAATCCTCTCTGTCCGTACCAGTCGAATCTCGTGGTCGACACTCTCACTATTTTTACACTAACCAGTCGACACCTAAGTACACAGGTCGACACCTAGTTTGATTATGTTCCTGTAGGTCAACCCTCGCGGTCGACATTTACCTAGTTCGGTCGACATCTAGGTATACCGGTCAACACCTTGCACTAACAGCCTAAACTATATTCGGAACTCAACATAAAAACAAACGATGACAACCCCCGACATTTAAAACCACAAAATAAAACCTGGATTTTCAATCAAAATCCCCCAATTAGTTTCAAAATACATCTACTAACGTTTAAAATATCTCTTTATACATCAAAATCTATACACGAGTTTCCTATACACTTGATATGGATTACTCAATAAATCTTCAAAACTCACCATACCCCAAAACACTCTCTACGGGTCGGGTTGCCCTAACAAACTACACCTGCTAGTACATGGTAGCACACTGTCAAATGCCTACTTGCCCTAGCTGGGCTCTCAGAACTCACTAGTAAAAATCTCTGCACCCACACCACAGACCATAAAATATAAGTCTAACGCTAAGTAAGTAGTGCAATATGAATAGTAAAATCGTCAATCCAATCCTATCACATATAGTCTGTACATTCTCACTCGTGTTGTCGTAACCTATCCCGCGTCGTACAGCGGCACTAGGGTGATGTTGTACTCTCTCGCCACACCACCTGCTGGTACGTCGCCACCGTCCCGGTTCCTCCAGTAACGAGGCCCACAAGCTGCACACATGCGTCACTCCACACAACAACCATCCTAGGGTGAGGCTGGACTCACTCGCCACACCTCCCCTTAACACATCGCCACCATCACAGATTCTCCAGCAACAGGGACAGAGTTGCTCACCACCACGCACACACCGCAACAGCCACCCCAAGATTAGGGCTGGATGCACTCGCCACACCACCACCTGACACGTCGCCACCGTCTCGATTACTCCAGCAATGGGGCCAAAGCTGCTCACACACACATCATTCTCACCGCCACGCATCATACTTCACGTTTGTACATAAAACCATGTTCAAATTCATTTTCGTTACACTTTTAAAAACATGATGCATGACTGAAACAAAACATGCAAAACATACAACACATCCCTACTGTCACACCCTGAATTTGCCCCTAGAATTTCTCGTCTTCTCGGTGGGATATGCGGCGCCAAGTCCCCGACTTGACCAGCCTTTCTCCTTTTTGGTGCTTCCGGAAGTAACTAGAAAATGAGACAAATGTGTACGGTAGCAAAACCTCCTAACCCTCTTTCTATTCCAAACAAAAAGACTAGGAACAACTTGCCCACGACACACAACAATAGCTTAAGAAACTTATTTCCTGGATGCCTTTAGCTTGGTGGCTCATAAGGCTTTTATACACAAAATGGCCCAGCCATAACTTACATTGAACATCAATGTGAAGCCCTCACTTAATGCCCTTGGATGCCTCTCCTCAATGCCGGCCGCGCACGCGCCATGAATGCCCACAGCCCGCCTACTGCGCACAGCATTGATGTCTGCTCCGCGCCATCAATGCCTGCCGCGTGCGTGCTATCAATGCATGCCGCGTGCACCAAGGCTCGGTCGCCAGTCTGCCCAGCGCGCCCCATCTAAAGATTGCATCCCGCGCCCAACGCTCAGCGCCAGCGCCTACCTGGCATGCCGTGTCCATCTTGCGTGCTTGCCGTGTCCCCGCGCGCTTATAACGCCCCACCAACAGCTAGCTGCCGAGGTGTAACGCCCCACCAACGGCTAGTTACCAAGCTGTAGCACCCCAACGGCTATCACCAAGCCACATCCAGACCGTGTCTGCTCCGTGTGCACCAACTGCGCGCCTTCATAACTCTAGCGCCCAGCTGGTACGTTGTAACTCCCTGAAAACCTACCCGTTTCTGGTACGTTCACCGCTCTAATACCACATCTATAACGCTCCCGAGTGGTCCCCAGACCCGAGTCACCAACCATACGCTCGCTTCCCATTTCAATAATTTCGTACAGAATTTAAAACTTTTGCTTTCTCAACTCAAAACGAAGTCTTCGAAAATTATTTACGAAAAGTCGCAGCAGAAAATTCATTTAAAATCGGTTTAAATAGACTTTACCAGTTTAAAACACAGAAATACAGAGACATGTCAGCACTTGTAAACGCCGGTCGACACTGGCGAATGCCAGTCGACACCGCGTTCCCATTGGGTCTTCATGTCGGTCGACACTAGAAGTCACCGGTCGACACTTCTACGCTCAACTAGGAGAGTGGTCGACACTTGTTTTCGCAGGTCGACACTTTGACGCTCTCTACCCATGCAGGTCAACGCTCGCGGTTGACACACCCACCGATTTTACACTGACCATTCGACACCTATGAACTTTGATCGACACCTCATTTCCCTATCCCCGCCCCGGTAGAACTCTGCGGTCGAAACTCGTCCTCCAATTTACACTGACCGGTCGACACCTATGGATTTCGATCCACACTTCACACCAGCAACCAAAAGTAACAGCAGTTCTATGGAGAAGGACACGAAAGCTTCTCCGAATTAAAACAACCGATTGCAAACCTGAATCATTCATTAAATGCTTTCCAACAATTCCAAGATGCACCTATACATCAATTCCGATTACGAACTCCCAAGTCCTTCTATGTCTCAAAACCTATACACTCGACATAGCCCTCACCAAAACGCTATTCCCAGACATTTACCTCCCTGCGTTACTCCATGGGTCGGGCCGTCATGACAATCTCCATCTACCGGCACACAGTAGTATGCCACTAACCGCCTACTCGTCCTGTCTAAACTCCGGCAACTCACTTTCAGAGATCTTTATACCTACACCCCGGAACACACAACATAAGCTTAACGCTCAGTAAGAAGCGCAATATGAATCGTAAAAGAACAATGCAATCCTATCACATGCGGTTTCTACGTTCTTGCTCATGTTGTCACAACAAGTGTCGCGTGACACGGCCGCACCATGGTGAGGCTGAACTCTCTCGCCACCTCACAACTCGACACGTCGCCATCGTCTCGGTTTCTCCAGCAACGAGTCCCTCAATCCGTACCCACGTGTCACTCTGTGCACCGCAACCATTCCAGGGTGAGGCTGGACGCACTCGCCACACCACCCCCTGGCACGTCTCCATCGTCCCGGTTCCTCCAGCAACAAGGCCATAGTTGCACACCACCACACACACACCGCGGCAGCCATACCAGGGTGAGGCCGGACGCACTCGCTACACCACACCCTAGCATGTCGCCACGGTCCCGGTTTCTCCAGCAACAGGGCCTAGCTACTCACACACCCATCATACTCGCCACACCTCACAATTCACACTCGCACATAAATCCATGCAAATCCATGCACAAATTCATTTTTGTTCCTGTTTCAAAAAAATGATATTTGTCAAACAATACACACGCACATCACAATCAACCCACACAGCCTAACATTGCTTGGTGTATGCCCACCTTGGCAAAACGCATGCATACACTACTTACTTGGCGTCCTAGCTTTCCGTAGTGCTCGTTTTACCCAAAACCTGCTTAACCTACAACAAAACCCTCTTCCTGTCAACACTCATCCCACTACTCTACTTTTGCACTAAAATCATCACACAAGCTCAATACTTCACGAACTCACCAAAATCGCTCACTAACCTATCTCGACTCAAAAACTAACCTAATTTCCGACGCGCATAACTTTTGTATCAGTTATCAAAATCACTCGATTCCAGTGGCTCAACGCTCTAAGCATAGCCTAGTTTAACAGACCAAAAAGGGTTTCTAAAATGAATGTCCGTAGCTAGGTCAAAAATTCAAAGCAGTCTCATTTTTGTGCTTAGAATCCTACATTCTCGGTCTTTCAGCAACACTCAACAATTTTCTCACTAATCCATCACATTTATTCTCCATAACCCCCAACAATAAACAATACACTCAATAAACACTCTAATCCTAAAACCCCAATTCTCTATCCATCACATTTCTCCTCAATTCCAACACTAAACCAATATTGAACCATAAACTACTTAAACTTACAATAACCGTCGAAATGGAGGAGAAAACCACAACAAATCACTGGCAGAAATCTTCGTGAGAAGGAGAGGAACCGAAGGAAAATGCACTGTGGGTAGCGGAGAAAATAACAGAGAAAAAAAAAGGGAGAGGGTTTCTGCCGAATCTTCTCCTCTTTTTTCTTATTAAAAAAATAAAATAAAAAAAGAAATAACTAATTACCTTTTTGCCCTCACACTTTAATCTTTTAATCTAACCGTTATTCAATCTGCTTCTAATCGGATTACTAAAATTTTCTCCCCGCCATTAGCCTCGAAACAAATTCCCACCTAACTTTACAAATTCTCCACTCTCCAATCCGACCCAAATCCTGCCGTTTATCATCTCGACAACCCAAAAATTGGTACCGCGAAAATACTGTGTGTTACATGCGTAATGTCCCGGCTGCGCGCACCGCGTGCTGTGTGCACCCCGTGTGCGTGTAACTGCCGCCCACTAAATGTTCTGACCAACACTTAGCCATTTTAGCACTCACTTGCATGGCTCCACGGATCAACCATCTGGCCCATGTCAGCCTCATGGGTTGCGCACCTTGTACGACTTAGTGGGCCACACGCCCAACTGCTGTGCGTCCATCGTGGGCCGCGCGCCTTCAGCTGCCGCATGCCCACATGGGTCGTGCCCCTCTTGTTGCCGCGCACCCGAGGAGTAGCTCGGCTCCTACTCTTCTTTGAGCCCTTGGCCCTTACCTTCATGCACCATGGGAAATGAGGCGTGACACCTACCATCCCATGGTGTAGGCCCATAAGGGCAATGCACATGCAAACACTACTTACGTTGCTTTCTTAGCAATTGCTCGTATTCCGTATGCTAAAGCAGGAAACTGGAGAAGCTATAAAATCACACATTCATTAACTCTACTGTCCTTCTGACTCGTTAAACTCTAAAGAGAAATAACAATTTAACATCTAATCTGACTAAACCCGAGTTCTAGCTCTATTTTCGACCAACTTTTAGAAATTAATAACTAAACCAATACTCGTCCGATTTTGACGATTCAAAATGCTACGGATTACATAAGACATCTAGTTCCTAACAGTCTCATCCATTTCTCAATCTAACATCTACAGGTTGGCCGAATGTGGCCAACGAAAACCGTTGTGTAACTTGAGTTTTTTGCCTATCCAAACACTCAATCCTTTCCATAAAAACCCATAACCTAATCTTACTTCCAAATGAAGGGCTTCGGTAAGGGAGAAAAAACACCCGAGGGTGTTTTGATGTCATTTTTTTTATATAATATAATAATAATAATTATTATAATTATCTTTTTGCCCTCAACCTCCTTCTAGTTAAACTGTTATTCGGTCTATGTCCGGTCGAGATCCTAAAAATTTCTTTTGTCCATTAGCCTCAAAATAATTTTTCACTTAACCACCTAAATTTTTCTCTCTTAATTATGACTACAACTCTACCGTTTATCGCTCTAAAAATCCAAAAATTGTTTAACAGAAATTCAGGGCGTTACATCTTAGAACCCTTGTCTTTTCTTTTAGACTTAATAGATGTTATTGTGTACAGAATTTGCACCATGATTAGAGAGCCACATAGAGCTACAGATGAGAGGGATCGCGCCATTAGGCAGCTCACTGCATTAGTCAACCATCAGTCTCAGCAACTCGAGCGGTTTATGAGTCAGAAGGACCAGGGTCATTCTAGTGGTAGGGCTTCAGCAGATCATGGTGCGGATAGATTTCATAGACTCCGGCCCCCAGTATTTGATGGATTATTTTCGGATCCTCTTAGTGCTGAAAAGTGGATTCAAAGTATGGAGGATATGATAGATTACGCCAAGGTGGACGATCGAGACAAAGTGTCCAGTGCAGTATTCCACCTAACCAAAGACGCCAGGTTTTTGGGGGATTCAGTGAAGGCCACTACAGATGTGAAAGCTATGACGTGCGAGGAGTTTAAGACAGTGTTTTTTGGCAAATATTTCAGCCACGCAGTTGGACCTGAAAGATAGTGGAGTTTGCTCAGCGACAACAGACGGGTTCAGTGGCAGATTATGTGAAGAGGTTTGAGGCATTGTCTTGGTTTCTCGGTCATTTGGTGATTCTGAACGAGAGCAAGGTTCACCAGTTCATACAGGGGCTAAAGCCGAAGATTTATATGGGCGTGAAGATAGTAAGGACGCAGGATGTCCCCTATGAAAAGGGGGTTGCCAAAGCTTTGGACATAGAAGAGGCCGAGATGAAGCTTCCTAGCCACAGGGAGCAGCCTAGAAAGCAGCCTAGATGGTTCTTCAGAGAGGAGTTGCCTCAGCAGAGTAGAGGAGGGCAGCCATAACAGAAGAGCCTAAAGAGGCTTAATGATAGTCAGACCAACCAAGGAAGCAACAAGCGACCACAAGGATCAGTGCAGTTTCCCATATGCCCAAAATGTAAGAAGAACCATCCCGGTGAGTGCAGAATGGACTCCAGTCGATGCTACAAGTGCAATGAGAGAGGTCACTTTACTAGAGATTGCCCGAAGGCGAATCAGGGTCGATGTTACAATTGCAACGAGTCAGGCCATCATGCAAGGAATTTTCTTGCCTTGAGCAAGGCCCTAATGAAGGTATCACCGAGGGTCTTTGCCCTCATTGAACCATATGATGCCTCCCAGCCATCGCTGATTTCAGGTAGCATCTTCATTTTGAGCGTTGCGGCTTACACTCTTATCTATACGGGTGCTATGCATTCGTTTTAGTCCACAACCTTCGTAGTTAAAGTGAACTTGGAACCCAGCCCTACATGGCAGCTGTATGAGGTAATGTTGCCGTCAGGGGTGCATATATTTTCTAATCAAGTGGTACGGGGTGATATAGTGGCGGTGGGGGAGAAGAAGCTATATGTCGATCTTATCATACTCAACATGAAGGGGTATGAGGCCATCTTGGGGATGGATTGGTTATTCAGACACTATGCCACGATAGATTGCAGAACCAAAGAGATTCATTTCCGACCCCCGAGTAAGGAGAGCTACTCTTTCAGGACAGGGAAGGGTTTGAGCAGGATTTCCGTTATGTCTTTTATGAGATCGCAGCAGTTATTGCGAGATGGGTGTATGGGCTTCTTGGCTAGTGTTATGGATATGCAATTTCAGGCGAAGATTCAGCTTTAGGACATTCCCATTGTACACGAGTTCCCGAGGGTATTTCTTAAGGATTTGCTAGATCTGTCCCCAGACAGAGAGATCGAGTTTGTTATCTATGTGTATACTGGAGCAGAACTAGTATGTAAGAACCCATATAGGTTGGCACCTACTGAGCTGAAGGAGTTAAAGGCACAGCTAGAGAAGTTGACAGATAAGGGCTTTATACGCCCTAGTTTCTCACCTTGGGGTGCGCCGATACTTTTCGTCAAGAAAAACGACGGGACACTACGCATTCCTTTGATTACAGGGAGCTGCATAAGTTGACAGTGAAGAATAAGTACCCATTACTGAGGATAGACGACTTGTTTGATCAGCTTCAAGGTGCTCATGTGGCGTCCCGAAAATCCACTGGTTTTTGGTTCACTCTGACGCTATAACTGTAGCGCCCCACGGCCGCCCCAGACCCGCGATGACATGATCCTTTCTTTCTTCATTTACTCAACCTAACGATACTTTTATCATTTAATAATATTCCAAAGAACATTTGTAAGTATAAAATTTTCAACTCGCTCCGAAAATAACGCACGCACGCCCGAAAAGAAAACGTTCCAAAAGGAAACATACAAAAGCCCGGTATAAATAAGCAGCGGAAAACATTTACGTACCATTGGGGTTTAAAAAAACAACATAAAAGAGTTTAAAACAATAAAACTCGAAAAGGGAACGGAAATGCCCGACGAGCGCCATGCACCCATGCGTGCACCCTCACTCGGCACCGCGCGTCCGTGAGCCCGCCCTAAACATGGGCCGCGCACTTCTCACGGGCCATCACCCGGGGCCAAGCTTACGTCAGCGTCGCACCCTCCAGTAGACGCCCTGAGTCGGCGCTATGCGCCCCACGCGCACGCCCGACCACTCGGCACTACATGACCCTCGTGCACACCATCTCCGACGTCATAACATCTCTCCCAAAATTTCGACAGAGTAACGCCTAAAAATTGGCTATCCCAAAAACGAACCAAACATATATACAGTTAACCAAACCACTCCCATAATACATCAATCAAAACCATCCAGAAATTAATAGGAGAAATCAGAATTGAAAGAAAACGAATCCATCAACCAACATTGAAGAACGTTCACAGTATAGGACAATGAAATACTCGTAAGTATAAAACTATATATATACATCAAAAACATACCCATCAGAAATCATCAAAGTAATCCAGAGCTGAAGGAGAACAAGTTCATCAACTAAAATGAAGAAAATTCGCAGTATAGGGCAACGCAATGCCCTTATGTATGAACATATACACACACTACAAAATCGCTCAAAACGCCCCTCAAACCCCCAAATCTCATCCATACCAGCCTAACTCCATGGGTCGGGTCGCCCTAACATGCAGCCATCTGGTGCCTCAATCACACGCCGCTAACTACCTCACTCATCCGTATTGGGATCTCGAAACTCACTGGTAGTAAAATATGCCTACACCACAGAACAGAAAACGTAAGCCTAACGCTTAGCAAGTAGTGCGATATGGAAAGTAAAACCGACAATGCAATCCTATCACATGCAGTCTCTACACTCTCACTCGTGTTGTCGTAACTTATGCCTTATTGTATCGCCGCACCAGGGTGAGGCTGGAATCTCTTGCCGCACTAGGGTGAGGTTAGAATCTCTCTCCACCACGTGACACGTCGCCACCGTCCCGGTTCCTCCAGTAACGAGGCCCACAAGTTGCACACCCACGTCACCAAACAGCAACCATCCCAGGGTGAGGATGGACTCACTAGACACACCACTCCCTAACACGTTGCCATCGTCCCAGTTCCTCCAGCAACGATGCCACAGTTGCTCAACCCCACATACGCCTCAGCAGCCATCCTGTGAGGCATGGACTAACTCACAACACCACCCCCTGACACGTCGTTACCGTTCTGGTTCCTCTAGCAACGGGACTAAAGCTGCTCAAAACACACATCGTCCTCACCGCCACATGTCACACTTCTCTGCATCTTAAAACATGCTCAAATTCATTTTTGTACTGTTTTCAAAACATAATGCATGACCAAAACAGTAAGCAAGCACATCACAAACACACAACCACTCCTAAAGTCCTTTAGTGTAGGCCCACAAGGGCAAGGCACATGCAGACACTACTTACCGGGCGTCCTAAGCTCCTGTGGTGCTCAACTTCATCAAAACATGCTCAACCTACAACAAAAAGATATAGAAGTGTCAATATCTATGGGAGCTCAGTTGAATATCTCTGTTTTACACCTTCACCAACCTACAACCTGCAAAGTCTGCATAACGTTATGGGAACTCAGTTGAATTTCAGCACAACATTTCATCTATAGACCGATGGCCGGACAGAAAGACCAAATCCAATTCTGGAGGATATGCTTAGAGCTTGTGTGTTGGAATTTCAAGGTACATGGAGTAAATACTTGCCATTAATCGAGTTCTCCTACAACAATAGCTATCAGGCTACGATTGGTATGGCTCCGTATGAAGCGCTTTATGGATGGAAATGCAGATCTCCTCTGTATTGGGACAAAGTTGGTGAAGCTATCTTAATTGGACCCGATAATCTACAGTAAATTGTAGAGAAGATTGCCATTATTAGACAGAGAATAAATGTAGCTAAAAGTTGACAGAAAAGCTACGCTGATAACAGACGAATAGAAGTGGAATTTCAGGAGGGCGATGAGGTATTACTGAAGATATCTCCATTCAAAAGAGTTATGCGTTTTGGAAGAAAAGAAAAGCTTAGTCCTCGTTACGTGGGACCTTTCCCCATTATGAAAAGAATCAAAAAGACAGCCTACAGGTTACAACTTCCGGCAGCTATGGAAAGCATCCACAATGTATTTCAGATGTCTATGCTTAGAAAGTGTGTACGTGATGCATCTCACTTGATAGAACCAATAGAAATCGAAGTTCAACCAACACTGACGTATAAAGAGAAACTAGTGAGGATTCTAGGGTCTTCAATTAAAGTGCTACGCAACAAGAAAATTCCACTGGTAAAGGTTCTGTGGCAGAATCACAAAGTGGAGGAAGCCACGTGAGAAAGACAACAGGATATGATGAGTAGATATCTTGAACTTTTTGTTTAAATCAAATTTTGGGGACCAATTTTTGTTTAAGAAGTGTGGAATGTAAAACCCGAAACTTTTGTACATTTTGTTCCAATAATATTGGATGAATTATTTTAAAACGATAGATGGAAACAACAAAGGAAGAAATGAGAATTAGCAAAAGAGAAAAGGAAAATAAATAAGTGAAAAGAAGAAATAAAACGAGCAAAAAATGTTGGAAATAAGAAATAATGTCAATTTTTATGATATTAAAAGTTATGTGTAAATCAAGCAAATAAGCTAAAGTTAAAGTTTATTAAATAAAGTTTATAGAAAAAAAAAATTACATTCTTCTCTTTCACTTTCACGATTTCTCCAGCAAACATTCTCTCTTCCTTCAGCTTTTTCTCATCCAAGACTCCCTTCATTTCAAAAAGATTAAGGTAAGGTTTACAATAGCCTTGAGTTTTTAATGCAAATATGCATGTTTTAGTGATGTTTGTGAAGAGTTTTTAGGCATGGATTTTGAACCTCCGAAAACTCAGAGTTAGGGTTAGTCTTTCTTCTTCTTTTGGATGTTATAACTTAATTTTAGAGGTTCTAAATGTAATAACCCGAGAAATTTTGAATCTTAGATTTAATTTCTAAAATTTAAATTAAGTCTCGATTAGAGTTTTCAGGAAGCTTTCAGCGGGAAATTTGTTTTCGAAACTCGAGAATTTAATTCGTAAAAGAATTTGTGAATTTTGAAGTCGGGAGGACGCGAATTTAACGGAAAATATGGACGATTAAAACACGTGAGAGTGTTTTGATAAACTGTAATTAAATTAAATTTTTTTTTTTTATTATTATTATTAGGTGGAATGGCTTTCGGGTGGAAGCCATTCCACCCTGTTCTTCGCCGAGGCCGAGAGAGAGCGACTGAGGGAACGAGAGAAAAACCAAAAGAGAAAGCTGTCGGTGACCGACCGCCGAGGGAGAGCACGCGCCGATGTGCCAGACTATTCCGACGAAACAAAGGCTCGGGCATGGTTTGATTTTCCCGAGCTCAAAACTGAAGGTGAGCCCTGTATCAGTTTTCCTGTTTTTGCCGAGCTTAGCACACGGCTTCCTTCCATTTTCTGTGAACTTGGCTTACATATTCGATTAAATTAGCAGTGTGAATGTGTGTGTTTAGTGGATGGACAGTAAATGTCTGGTGGGAGGGAGAAAAATCGAGGGGGATGTTGAGCCAAAATTCAAGTTGGTGCTCAAATTTCTAATTTCTGGTTAGATTATGCTTGAATGAATGAAATGTGATCGATTGAGTGAAGAAATTGGTGAGATTAAATTAAAGTTGAAATTCTGAGCACTTTGGTTTGCAAACAGGTTCCATTTTTTACCGTTTCGGCCTAGCTTCTGTTATTCGTTTTAAATTCTGTTTTAGTGGGTTAAATTAGCTTGTTAGTGGAATGTTTGGCTGCTGCAATTGTTCGATTCCGATATCCGACCCAAAGTTATGCTCATGGGAAGTTTATTTCAAATTTTATACCGAGTCAAATTATTGAGTGTTTTTAGTAGAATTGTGACGCGTGATGTTAGCGTTGTTGATTTTAGTGCGTAAGGTGAGTTTTGAGTGAGTTTTGGTTGAGGGGAACAGAGATGTGAAATTTGGGTGAAAGGCAAATTTAGTTTTTGGTATTTTTCACCTAGTTACGGTTTATCATTTTCAAATCCGTTTTAATATGTTAAACTAGGTTCCTAAGCGAATATTTAGCCTCTTGAATCGCTCGATTCTGATAACGGAGGCAAAATTTATGCGCGTCCGAAGTTTCGACGGGTTTTCTACCGAACCGAATTAGTGACCCGTTTTAGTTGGGATTTCATGGGTTTAGTTAAGGAATGTGATTTTTAGCGTATTTAGTGAAGTTTGATGCGAAGATTGATGGGCGATTGTTTATGTTTTAGGTTGAGGCGTTTTTAGCAAAGTTGTGCGTCGAGTAAGCTTAGGATACCAGGTAAGTAGTGCATGCATATGTTTTGCCCAGGTGGGCCTACACCGTGAAACTTTAGGATTTATGTTGTTGATTGTGGTGTGCGTGCATATTGTTTGACATGGATCATGTTTTTAAAAAGGGAACGGAAATGGTTTTGAACATATTTTGAGTAAGTGGTGAAATGCGTGGAGGTGGTAATGCGGATCCTGTTACTGTGTGGGCTGGTGCGTAACCAACCGCGGATTCCGCTTGAGCAGTGGACTGGCTGGGCCGTCACGCAGCGTGTATGTGTCAGCGGTGAGGCTAATGGACAGTGGTACCGCGGATACTGCTAGTGTGTGGGCCGGTGCAACACCAGTCGCATATTCCACTCGCAAAGTAGGCCGGTTGGACTGTCGCGAAATGTGTGTGTGTGGAAACTGTGGCCACGTTGCTGGGGAGGCTAGGACGGGGGCGACGCGTTAAGGTGTAGTGTGGCGCGGATTTCACCCTCACCCTGACGTGGTTGCTCTGTGATTATGCGTGTGTGTAGCTTGTGGGCCTCATTGATGGGGAGTCCGGGACAGTGGCGACATGTCAGGTTGTAGGGTGGCGCTAGGTTCATTCTCACCCTGGTGCGCCTGTACTACGAATCACAGATGTGATAACTTGAGTGTGAATGTAGAGACTGCATGTGATAGGATTGCATTGTCAGATTTTACTTTCATATCGCATTACTTACTGAGTGTTAGGCTTATGATGTGTGTTTTATGTTGTAGGTGCAGACATTGTTGCTGGTGAGCCCCGAGAAACTAGTCCTGAGGCGTAAGATGGTTGGCGGCGTGCGATCGAGGCACCGGACGACAAATTGTTAAGGCGACCCGACCCGTGTAGATGGTAGGTGGTGGTGATATTTTTTTGGGTTATTGCATTTTGTCGTGATATTTATGTGGTCAGATGACCTCATATAGGCGTTGGTTGTATAGGGTTGTATAGAGTGTTTATGGTGTTTTACAGACGCGTGTGCACTTTTATATGTTGTAGTATGACATTGCTCTATACTGTGGACTTTCTTCATTTGTAGTTGATGGATTTCGTTGTCTTTAAACTTCGATTTTGTTATGGAGATTCTCTGGATGGTTGATGGATGGATATTCTTTTTGAAGTTTTCTGATCAACTGTGTGCAGGGTTTAAATTTTGGGATAGCCAGTTTTTATGCGTTACTCTGCCAAATTTTCGACAAAAAGGTTGGGGGGTCGAGAGAGTACGGAATAGGTCGGGGTGTGCTTGGTGAGACGCGAAGGGAGTGGCAGTGTGCGTGGGAGCGTGGCGTGACTGCAAGCGCGCAGGGCACGCGGCCCTGCGAGTGTGAACGGGTCGTGCGGCGTCGGGTGAAGGCGTGCCTGCGGACGTGCTGCACAAGGGCAGGGTGCGTGGGGCACGCGGCACTGTGGGCGTGCGCGTGACTCGGCCGTGTCGAGTTGGCGCGCGCAGCGCCGAGAGGGTGCGCGCGAGATGCCGAAGTGGGGACGTGGGCGCGTGGGGCGAGCGACTCGCAGGCAAAGTGGGCGCACGTGGCACGCGGCGTCAGTTCGAGTGTGCACGTGCGCTGTGTGCGGCATGGGACCATGTGCCCACGGCGCCAGTCCATGGCACGCGGCGCCGCTACTCGTGCGCGCGGCACTGACTCAGGGAGCACGAGACATGTGTTGGACTCCTTTATAGAATTTCAAGTATTGTAATCTTATTTTTAAAACTACTTGAAATTGTCTTTTTTGCTGCGTATTTTGTAATGAGGATTTTGTGTTCCCTATTCGGAGGTCGAGTTGTTTTCGAATTGAGTCGAAAAATTTTTATAATTACAAATGTTCTTTTGAATATGATTTGAAAATGAAAGTGGTATTAAATTAAGTGAGTTCACGTCGAGTCTCTATGTGTCATAGTGGGTAGACGTAGTGAGCGCACCGGGAACGTGTGGATTCTCGGGGTGTTACACTAAAGATTTTGGAAGGAGTAAAATGTAAGATTATGCATAATATAAGTGAAAATTAGAGCTAAGTTTGAATTTTATGAAAAACAGAATAGGTTCTATTCTTGTGATGTTCGGCCTAGTTATTGATTCTTTTTTAGTAAGTAGCTTACACCATTAGAAATTAGACTCTCAGAGAATTCCATAGCACTTGAAATTACTCAATTCTGAGTTATATCAAGAAAGTTATAAGCATTCGAAATTGGACTAAAAACTATTATAAGAAAATCTAAAAATTTCTTGTGTATGTTAAGTGTTTCAATTTGATGTTTTATTAGGTATTTCATTTCCACGGTTAAAGAAAACGGACTCCAAGTAAAATTGCAAAAGACCCAAGGTAAGTCTTCGTGATTTGTTTGGCTGATTTGGTATACACCACAAGAATTCCTATTTTTGAGGATTTGATGATTTAGGTTGTTTAGTGTAAGTTTTAGCGTAAATTAAACGGGTAGTTAGGTTGTGTATGTTATAGAATATCTTTTCTGTTTTCATTGATTGTTTTCTATACTTTTTTATAAGTTTAAACATTACGAATTGTTCATGCATCACGTTTTTTTAAAGGGTATAAAAACGAATTTCTGCACATGTTTTATGAAAAGAAATGAACTAATGAAAAAAAATGAATGCATGTAATCCCGGTCATGTCTGGGTGGGGTTCAGACATGGCTGTCCCGTAGGTGGAGCATGTTTTTCCCCTGGTAGATGGGGAATGGTGTATAACCACTTGATGTGCCTTCTCTATCTGGTGAGAGTAAACTCCCGGGGACATCTCGCTATGTAATGAAATGAAATGAAATGACTACATGTTTTATTAATTGCATATGCACAGCATGCATTTACATTTACGTTGACTTGCTGAGCATTTAACTCATAGATGTCTCTGTGATGTAAGTGATTTAGAAAAAGGTGAGGACATTCTACCTAAACCCGATGAGTGACGTAGTTGAAAAAGGATGGTTGTGGTTGTCGGAGTGTGATTAACCCGTGGGCTATGTGAATGTGTTTTGGGATCATATATAGAGGTTTGCGGAATATGATTAGGTATTTAGGTTTCAATTGTTTTAAAATGTGTTGATAGAAGAAGTTTAGCAATCAGACTAAATGACTTTATGTTTAAATACATATTAGATGTTTTGAATAGGTGAACCGGTTTATCGGTAAATGGAAGGGCATGCTGCCTATTTTTTTTATAAAGAAATGTGGATTTAGGGGTTAAGTATGCTATAGATGTCCGTTAAAAAGTTTACGATGGTTACGGTCGTTTTTAAAAAGTTTTGATTAAGTCTCTGGTGATTAAGTGTCGGCCTATCTTAGTAAGGGTCGACCCAATTTGTAAGAGGTGTCGACTAGTCTTTGAAGCTATCAACCGATGTAAAACAGAGAGGAAGGAGTTGTCGACCTGTCTCTGAAAATGTCTTAATTTCTTATATTAATATTTTTTCTTTTTCTTGTCTTATAACTTTCATTTAATTAACTGGAATAAAGATTTTCTTATAAATAAAAAGAATTCACTCTTTTATGTTGTTTCATAGAGATTTCCTAATTAGTAATATCTGTAAAAAAAAAAAGAATAATCCACGTGATTCTTTCTACAATGAAATCTTATGTTACCAAAGAAAAATCCATTCTTTGGATTTTAAATTTGATTCCTTTAAACTAAATGAATAACTACTGGTTGATCACAAATCCAATTTTTTTTTAGTAAGGCTCTACTTGATTGAATTTTGACCGGTGTAAAATAGATAGAAATGAGGGTCGACCCGTCTCTAAAGGTGTCGACCGGTGTAAAACAAGGAGAAATGAGGGTCGACCCGTCTTCACAAGTGTCAATCGAAACCCCTGATTTACGGTTTTCACAACTTGAAATTAAGTTTATCTTATATCAAGCTTCCACGAAAAGATTATTATTCCGCTGTAAACGGTTTAATGTCTTACACGATGTTGTTTTAAGACTACGAATAAAAAAAAATATCTACAACATATTTAGGAATAGTGTCGAGGGATGCAACAAGTCAAAGATGTATAGCGTTATGGGACGTGACAATTATTACATGGATATATGCTACAAAGTGTTAGAAATATTTTTTTTTTCTTTAACATTCTCCAAATTCCCACTTTAAGATGTAGCTTAAAGCTATTTACAAAAAAGGTACAGTTTAAAATATAAATTGCATTCATCAGATGAAAAAAGAAATAACTTCTGTTACAACTTCTTTCATTCCAAAGTCATTCTTTTTCTTTACATGTCTATTTTAATACTATTAAATTTTATAGTAATCTAATTATCACAAAAAAGGTTATTACATTCACAATCAAGTATATTCCTACAAAACAGTTTCTTTTTTAGTACTTTCAAAGATTTTGTACCATTTTTTTCATTACAACTTTCATAATTTATATTTCTATATCGTTCATAATAAATATCCATAATATAATATTGACACTAGAATATTAAAAATTCAAACCATTACAAATAGTGTGTCGGAGGGGTCCTTAAGTGGCTTTTCTTTTTCATTGGAATTGATTTATAAAACATTAGTACGACAATGGACTATTTAGGTAAAGATATCTATTTACATAACAATGTTTTGAATAATGTCAATCAGTCACTCGTGGAGCATATTTTATTTTAAAATGAATGAAATGAATTTTTTTGAAATGTATTTGTAAAATACATATGCAACGCTTTAACTCACGGTTGTGAAAGGTAAGGTCAAAAATAGTTTTACATGCATTTACATTTAGTATAACTTTTTTGCTGAAGTAGTCATGCACTTCAAACGACCCCCTCTATTCCAAGAAAGGATAAGAGTAGTTTGTAGTTAAAGTTAAACAGTAGCTGTCTACTTCCTATTTCTCTTATTTTGTTGGAGTGTTTATCAATTTTCTTAGTGAGTACTTATTTTATATTTGAGATTGTATAAAATTACTTGGATTTAAACTTGGATCTTTACACATTGTTGAATTGTTGTTTAATTATTACAGTATTATGTCTATAATCACTGTGATTCATAGACTTTGATTTGTATTCAAGTTTTTCTCTATAAACCAAATCTTGTGTTGGGCAATCAGTTCATCTAACCAAACGTTGTATTAGATATGTCTGTAATAACTCCGAAAATTTTGAATTTTAACTCTAATTTCTAAAATTTTTAATTTAATCTCGGTTAGAGTTTCGAGAAATATTTTAACAGATAAATTAAATTATAAAACTCAGAGTCTAGTTTTGTGATGGTTTTTGAAAATTTTAAAGTCGGGGGAGGGCGAGAATTTAACGAAGTTACGGACGATAAAAACACGTGAGGGCATTTTGGTAATTTAATTAATTAAATTTAAAAAAAAAAAAAATAATAATAATAATATGACAGCCGAATGGCTTCGAGAGGAAGCCATTCGGCTGCTGCTGCTCATCGACGTCTGAGTGCTGTGAAGCCTGACTGAGGGAGAGGAAACTCCGGGCCACAATCGACGGCCGACGAGCGTGAGCGTGGGAGAACTGTCGGCGACTAGGCGCACTGTTGTGCCTTGTTCTCCTTCCGACCGATTTCAGAACGACACCCTCGGTAAGCTTTTCCCTTGTTCTGCCCTTTTCCGTGTTGTTTCGTTTTGGCTGAGATTAGTGCTCGGCCTCCTTTTGTTTTTGGAGAAATTGGCCGCAATGTTGGAATAAATAAGGGGGAAATGCCGTGAATTGAAGGAAAATCGAAGGTGAGCCCTGTCGGTTTCCCTGTTTTGGCCGAGCTTAGTGCTCGGCCTCCTATCATGTCCAGTGAGTTTGGCTGAAATGTTTGACTGAAATGTGGCTAGTTGTATGCAAAAATTGTGAAATTAAAATTGAAATCAAAATCGGATCACAGTTTTGTGTAGGGGCAGTTCTGTTTTTGGCTGTTTTGACCTGGCTTCGGTTGATCGTTCCCAATTCTGTTTTTTGTGGATTAAACTAGGTTGTTAGAGGAACGTATGGCCACTGGAATCGTTCGATTCTGATCTCCGACGCAAAAGTTATGCTCGTCGAAAGTTTATATCGGATCTTGGTTCGAGTAAAATTAGTGAGCATTTTTCATAGAATTGTGACGTGTGATAGTAGCATGACTGTTTTTGATGCGTAAAACTAGTTTTGAGTGAGTTGTGGTTGAAGAAAACAAAAAATGTGGAATTGGATAAAAAAAAAGGGAGGGCAGATTCGGTTTCAGGATTTTTCCACCTAGTTGCGGCTTACCATTTTAAAATTCTTCTCAGTATGTTAAACTAGGTTTCTAAGGGAACGTTTAGCTTATTGAATCACTCGATTCCGTTGAAGGACGCAAAAGTTATGCACATCCGAACTTTAGCTATATGATGAATTTTGAAGCGAGATTGATGAGTGATTGTTTGTGTTTTAGGTTGAGGCATTTTTTTGGCGAAGCTGTGTGTCGAGTGAGCTTAGGACGCCAGGTAAGTGGTGCATGCATGTGTTTTGCGCAAGTGGGGCTACACCGCAGAACTTTAAGATTTATGTCATTGATTGTGATGTGCGTACGTATTGTTTGACATGCATCATTTTTTTAAAAGGGAACGAAAATGATTTTGAACATATTTTGAGTAAGTGGTGAGACGCGTGGCGGTGGTACCGCGGATCCTACTAGTGTGTGGGCCGGTACGTAACCAACCGCGGATTTCGCTCGAGAAGTGGGCTGGCTGAGCCGTCACGCGGCGTGTATGTGTTGACGGTGAGGATGATGGGCAGTGGTACCGCGGATCCTACTAGTGTGTAGGCCGGTGCAACACCAGTCACGGATTCCACTCGAGTAGTGGGCCAGCTGGGCTGTCGCGAAACGTGTGTGTGGCAACTATGGCCCCGTGCTGGGGAGGCTGGGGCGGGGGCGACGTGTCAGGGTGTAGTGTGGGGCTAGGTACATCCTCACCCTGATGTGGTTGCTGTGTGGTGATGCGTGTGTGTAGCTTGTGGGCCTCGTTGCTGGGGAGTCCGGGACGGTGGTGACGTGTCAGGGTGTAGGGTGGCGCTAGGTTTCTCCTTACCCTGATACGGCTACACTACGCGTCACAGATGTGACAACATGAGTGTGAGTGTAGAGACTGCATGTGATAGGATTGCATTGATGGCTTTTACTTTCATATTGTACTACTTACTGAGCGTTAGGCTTATGATGTGTGTTCTATAGTGTAGGTGCTGACGATTTTGCTGGTGAGCCTTGAGAATCTAGTCCTGAGGCATAGGACGGTTGGCGGCGTGCGACCGAGGCACCGGATGACGAATTTTGTTAGGGCGACCGACTCGTGAAGACGGTAGGTGTTTGCTTGGCTATTGCGGGTATTTTATTTTGCTGTGTCGATTTACAGTTGATTAGACGAGTTGTGTAGGCGTTGGTTGTATAAGGGTATATAGAGTGCTTGTGTTATTTCGGTGACGCACACGTTTGCTTTACATGTAAGAGCTTGATATTGCTCTATACTGTGGACTTTCCTCATTTATAGTTGATAGATTTTCGTTGTCTTTAAACTTTGATTATTTGTTATGGAGATTCTCTAGATGGTTGATAAATAAATATTGTTAGTTTTTGGTGAACTGTGTGCAGGGTTTAAATTTTGGGATAGCCAGTTTTTAGGCATTACTCTGCTAAAATTTCGGGAGAGATGTTAGGAGTCGAGAGGATATGGAATAGGTCGGGATGTCTACAGTGAGTGTAGAGAAGTGTGGAGTGGAGCGGAAGTTCGGCGTGGTCGCAGGTGGACGGGCACGCGGCCCTGTGGGTGCTCACGGGTCGTGCGGCGTCGGGTGAGGGCGTGCGTGCGGACGTGTGGTATGGAGGCAAGGTGCGTGGGGCACGCGGCGCTGTGAGCGTGCACGTGACGGGGTGATGTTGAGTTGGCGCGCGTGCGCCGTGAGGGTGCGCGCGGGGCGTCGAAGTTGAAACGTGAATGCACGGCACCGAATTTGTGTAATTCGATGGGTGTGTTGGACTCCTTCTAAGATTTCGAGTCTTGTCGGTTTATTTTAAAACTATTTTAAATTGTTTTCTTTTCCGCTGCGTATTTTTATATTAAGGATTTCGTGTTCCCTCTTCGGGGCGCGAGTTGTTTTCAAATCGAGTCGAAAATTTTTCATACTCACAAATGTTCTTTTGAAGATGATTTGAAAACGAAAGTGGTATTAAATTGAGTGAGTTGTGTCAAGTTTTCAGTGTGTCATAGTGTGTATAAGTAGACGTAATGTAGCACACTGGGAACGTGTGGGTTCGCGAGGTGTTACAATGTCTCTAGATTGTGACATAAATTTTGGCTTAAACTGTGTTTTCTCGAAACCCAATCGAAAAAAAAAACTTTGATTTCTAGCGTTTTTGCCCCAAATCTTAACCTAAAAAGTAGTCCATGGAATTTAGAACTTAGAATCGACCCATATACGCTGATTCAACTAACAATTCTGAGTTTTTGATTTGGAAATGAAATTTCCAACCAAAACACGAAACTAATGAACTAAAAGTTAGGAATTCCTTTCCTCCTCTTCACTAGAGCGTTGCAGAACTAAAAGTTAGGAATTTCCTTTCCTCGCTTCATTTCGTAGAGGATTTCCCTCTTTTTCTCTCTCTTTTATCTCTCGTTTTTTTTTCCTTTTTTTTCCTTTAAGCTCTTGCTCAATCCCTCCTACGTACAAAAATTTTCAATCGCACAAATCTCTCTCTCTCTACTGTTTCACAAAAGGATTTGGAGCTGGGATTTAGGCTTCATGACAGGAGTACTTCATGATGGCTTCATGACAGGAGTACTTCATGATTATTCAAGCTACGCTGTGATGACCCTATCGCCGGTGGAAGGCTCAAGAAATTGGAGGCCGGTAAGTTGAAATTTTTTAAATTATGGTAACGTCAACTTTTAAGTCAAAATTTTTGAATTTATACACTTATATTTTCTGTTGGAAGGAGGCGACTTGGCAAGTATTCGACATGAGTTTGGTAGAGGAAAGAATCAAACTTTTTGCACTCGCAGTTACATAGGGTTGGAGAAATCACAGGAATTGAGGTGGCAATTTATAGAGATAAACATTGGAGTCATGGACATTGGACTTTGATGTAATTGGGCTTTGGACATTGCGTCTTCAAATAAAGTTTATTTTTGCACCTTTTAAATAATTATTTTATTTTATAAAATAATTAGTGTTGAATTTTATTGCACATATCATTTTATACATGTTTTTTTATCGTTCATGAAAATTTGTTTTAACTATAGTATAAGACAACTGATAGTATCGTGTATTTGAGTGTAAAATCTTAAATTTGTTCAGGGTGTTTTAAATAGCTTTGGCGATTGCTTTGTATCGTTGTTTCAATTTTATTGCATAAGACATGATATGTAATGGGTTCATTTTTTTCGAAGTTTTAAATTGTTATTAAATTGTTAAATTAAACATGAGAACTCAAAAAATAGAGACATCTTTATTGAATTTAGTCGACTTATTCTAAAACATCTCTTTCAGAGTTTAATCAAGATGATTTCCTGTTGCAAATTCAAGATTAAACTCAGGGTACAAATTTATCCCTTTATATTAAATTTTTTAGAAATCTTAAATTTCATTCGAGATTAGACTCTTATGAAACTTTTAAACATTTAATTTATTTAATTTTTATTCAGCACATTTATTTCAGATATGTATTATTACTAGATTATCTTAGATATCACTAATGAATCTTCTTGTTTGCCCATTATTTAAGACTTTGACTATTATAAAGATTAAAGTTTCTCACTGCTAATTAATGATTTTAACTTAAGGATTGGATGATTTGGTCCATTTGAAATTGAGTCGTTCATCGTTCTGTCTCGAATGCCTTCTGGGACGGGACAAGATTTTACTTGAAAATTTTATTAATATAAAATTGATAAATTTCACAAAATCAAAAAAAATATCAGTGCATCTGAAGGACAGCAATTGTTTCAATTTTCAATTGTTGAGCGAGATGATTGTGGATTGTTATATGACATCATTTTATATCGTACTTCACATCCTTACTGAATTATGTTGTGGATTCTAGAGTACGTAAACTGAAGAGAACGTTCTTTAGTCTACTACTGACAAATCTCCTCCGCACCTAAAAGAAGTATTCTATTTTTAATCAGTTGAATATAGTTTATAGACAAAAACAAAAACAAAAAACAAAAAACAAAACAAAATCACTAGAAGCCTCCTCATCTAAATCGTTAAATAAAAAATTAGTAAATTACAAACTCTTAATTATTCTATTTTTAATCAGTTGAATATAGTTTACATAGACAAAAAAAAAAAAAACAAAATCACTAGAAGCCTCCTCATCTAAATCGTTAAATAAAAAATTAGTAAATTACAAACTCTTAATTTTGAGTGTATGTTATACTGAAATGTTGATTTCAATCTCTAACTTTTACTTCATTCAATTCAAACCATGAATTTTTTTTAAACAAAATAAAATTCAAGCTTTGCACTGTAAATAAATTAGATCTTGTTATTAAATTAAAACTCTATTTGATTATGCTCTAATCGGAATTAAACTGAACTAATATTATAATATTTATATTTTAAAATTTAAAAATTACAAATTATAACAATGGATCAAAACTGGATTAAACTTAGCCTAAACAAATTAAACCTGGCCTAAATTTGATTCCAAACCCACCCAAAACAACTCCAAATTGAAAAAAATAAAATAAAATAAAAACCAAAGTGTACCCAAATTGTGTAGAACTGAAAAATTCGGTTTAATGTTAATTTCTTTATGGTGTAAAGTTCAAAATTCATTTATTCAAAAAAAGTTCAAGATTTCAATTGAACAAATTACAAAGTAAAAGTTCAAGTTGAAATAAAATGAAGCTCAAATTCAGAATTTAATTTATACTTTATATTAAAAAAAAGCATCAACCCTGGTAACAAATAACGCAACCCCAACATCAACAACAACCACCGTGAAATCTTGAGCTCCTCCCCTGTGGATATACAACCCAAAAGGAATCTTGCAATCTAAGGCAAGTTTACAGTCGTTTACCGCCTCCGCCAGAAAGATTGAGGAAGCCTAGCTAAAATCATCATGCAGCAAACTTTGTCCAAGATTTTCCTATTCATCCTTTCTACAAGTCCGTGTTGCTGCAGTGTGTAACTTATAGTTTGACGTCTTAATACTCCTTCATCTTTACAGAATTGATCAAATTGGCTGAGCAATATTCCATGCTATTGTCTGTCCTCAAATTCTTAATCTGCTTTCCTGTTTGATTTTCAACTCCCTTTTTGCAATCTTTAAATATATCAAAAACTTGATCTTTACTTTTCATGCAATGTACCCACACAAGCCTCGAGTAATAATCTAGGAACATTACAAAGTAGTACGTACCTCCTCTAGACCAAATTTTATCTAGCCCCCACATACCCAAATGAACATAATCTAATATCCCAAGTGACTTTTGGGAAGATCATGAGAACTTAACCGTGCTGCTCTTACAGAGGATGCAATTCTCACAAAATTTCAAACCTTCCATGTAATCTTTTCCAAAAGCATTGTGTTTTAGTAGTTCACGCATGCCCTTTTCACTTATATGTTCAAGTCAAAGGTGCCATAAATTTGTTTTGTCTTGAAGATTTCCTGAAACAATGCTTGCTTTCCCATAATCATTGCACCATTTAAAATGTACAAACCATTATGAAGCTCCCTTTTGATAACACAGTAAGAATACCTTTAGAAATCTTTAGCACTCCAGATTCAATCCTAACTCAACTATTTGAATCAATTATTTTAATTGACAATAAATTCTGCTTCAATTGAGGCACATACAATCATCAAACATTTTTAATCAGATTGATCCTTCACCTTCAACGTTGTAACATTCAAAAATTTTATCATGTGATTCATTTGATCTGCTTAGTGATGACTGTTTAAATTATCATTGGCTAATACTAAATGGTGCTAGTTTAGGTTAAAAAGAATGAATAAGGGAATGGAAATAAAAGAAGAGGAAGAGTAAAAAGGTGATGACTTTAAAAAGTCAAATAAGAAATGCAAAAGAAAGAAAAAAGGTGTTTGGCGTTGGAATAAGAAATAAACCAATTGGTTTATTATTTGATTAGGTTTAACCTAACTAATGGTTAGATTTAATGGGGTAAGTAGGGGACGACATGATTTGTCTTCCAATAAGGGGAAAACACCTCAACACAAGCTTGCGCTTATCCTTTTAAGTTATCAAGGATAGGTGTTCGAAGACAAAAACCCACCTTCTCCTTTCCTCTGTCTATGTCACGAACCCTCTCCCTTCAAGTTACTCCTTTTTGAAACTTCAATACCAGATCTTCTCCTCTTGCTCAAGACGTCTTTAAGGTAAGAAGAGTTTTATTGTAAGGATAAGATTTATATGGTTTTGATGAAAAGAATGTGAGGTTTAGTTGGAATTATTTTGTGGGTTTAATGACAGGTTAGGGATGAACAAAATTTTGATTGTTTTATTGCTAAAATTCTTGTTTTAAATGATGCTTGTTCATGCTATATGACATGTATGTGGTTGACATGGGAAGAAGTTGTATATTGGTAAAAGTTTGAAAGAAATTGAAAATTTTGGGTTAAAATTCAGGGCAATCAGTTTTGCTGCCTTTGAGCAAAGTTGTTGATTTTTCATTTACTAATTGATTGTAGGATGTGAAAATAGACTTTTCAAGTGAACTTTTGGCTTTGGAATTAATAGAATTGGTTAAGTATACAAATTGTTATGAATGTTTGAAGTTTGGTAAAATATTGGTCAATTCCGAGATTTTGAATGGTGTGGTTCAAATTTGGAATTTATCATGTTAAAACTTCTTAGGTTTGATGTTTGAATTGAGTCGAGATTTAGTTATGCATTCATTTTGGGTGTTTCGGAACTTGTTTTCTATTTGGTACGAAAAGTTATTAAATGTGGAAAGAGTTGTTGTAATGAATGATGATGTTAATGTTGGAAAATTTTATGTAATAAGTTTTCAAGTTTTCAAGGCTAAGTGTACAAGTGATTTTAATTGGCTAAGGATACATGTAAGTAATATATGCATGCGTATTGCCTTTCTGGCCTACATCACAAAATATTAGGGTTTATGTTGTATGTTTTATGTATGTCTTGTTTATCCATATATCATGTTTTAGAAAAATTATCGAAAATGAATTATGCATAAGTTTTATGTACGGACTGAGAAAAATGATACGAACGAAGTACTATGAGCATATATCTTTGAAATAAGTAATTCGCCCTTTGAATGAGTATGAGAATTGTATGATTTAGAGGAAGTGATCCGCTCTCCATCTAATATGAGGATTGTTTCGTATCTTTGAAGGGAGTAATTCGCTCTTCAAATAAGTATGAGAATTTGTATGATTTGGGAAAAGTGATCCGCTTTTCATCTAGTATGTGGATCACATGAAACAAAAACAAAAACGAAAACGAAAACGTAACAAGAATGTAGAGAGTGCATATGTTAGCAGATATGTGAATTGTTTTTAATTCATTTACATGCTACTTTCTAAGCATTATGCTTATAGTTTGCGTTTTGTGATGTAGGTGAAGGAAAGCTAAGTAGTGAGATACACGAACTTGTACAGAATTAGAGGATGCAATTAGAGGGGTACATCCATGACGGTGATCCGGTGATTGTTAGGGCGATTTGACTGGTGGGTGACTAGGTACAGTTTTGGTAAAGTTAAGTATATACGAACTTATGGATTCTAGAAGGTTTTGCTAAAACGCTTTTTGATGTGTAAGAATGGTTTTGTATGAAATGGTTAGATTTTGAAATGTAAATGTATGTTTTGAAAGTTGGGTTTGTTTTAAAGCTTGATGTTTGAAAGGAGGAAAAAAAATGAGGGAGTCGATCGATTGGCCAAGACGCCAATCGATTGGCCCTCATTGTGCAAAGACTGGATCGGGACAAGAGGGGTCGCCGATTGGTTGGCTAGGACACAAAGTGTTTGGCAAGACATCCGCTGATCGATCGACTAAACAACCAATCGATTGGCCACTTCAAGTTTAAAAAATAATAATAATAATATATTTTTTCAACTTTTGCATAAATGTTTCAACTTCAGATTTTAAACTTGGATTTTCCACGAGATAAAGTCTTCCGCTACATATTTTAATTGACATTATTATAAGTCAAAAAGGAAAATTTTAAATTTTTCAAGGTTCATTACAAATGTAACACCCCAGAATTTTACCGTACGATTTATTATATGTGCTTAGTAAATATGTTGATATATTACGTGATATTAGTGAATGATGTTATTGAGTTATTATGAGCCAAAACATTTGAGGTAAATGTTATCTTTACGTTGGGAAATAAGAAGAAGAGAAAAAGAAAAAAGGTCATAGGGTTGAAAAGTCAAAGGAGAAAGGTGGCAAATTTTTATAGTGTTTGGCGTGGAATGAAAGTGGAAATTAAAAGAGAACAAAGGGGTTAACAATTTAGTTAGATTTAACCTAATTAGTATTTATGATTTAAGAGGAAAGTTGTAAAAAGGAAAGTAGGTTTTTCCTTCAAATGAGAAGATGACATTTCATCAAATTTATCCTTATTCTTTTAAAACTCTACTATTTGATGAAAACACTAACTCAAAAGGTCAAACCTCACGCAAACTCTCTCCCTCCTTTTTGAAAGTTATTCTACAAAAAGGTCATTCTTCCTCTCAAGAATTCAAGGTAAAAGTAAATTTGAGTTAAAGTTTATGCATGATTATGAGATACATGCTTAAGAGTTGAAGTTTTGTTTGAGTTTAATTGATGTTTGATGAACCCTAAGATGGATGCACGAATTTGAGCTTTCTCTTCTCCAGTTCTTAGCTTATTTGATGTTTTAATGGATTATAATGCATGCTTATAGTTTGTAAGAGAATAAATCATCAAGTTGTTTAATTATGTTCAAAAATGGTGATTTTACAGGGCAGTTCGGGTTTTAATTTTTTGGATTCAATCAATTGGTTTTATTTGATAATTGAATTTGACATGGCATTGGATTTAATACATTTGGATAAATATATTTAAAGTTATGATTTTTTAAAGTTGAGACGAAAACTGTAATGAGTTTTCTAGAGAAGTTAGAGTTTTTGTATTTTAAACCCTCTTCATGATTTTATCTTGCCAAAACTATTAAGTAGGATATAGTAAACACTTTAATGGAAGCATGAGCATTGAAATTGCATGAATTGAGTAAGTATGGTGAAAATAATGAATTTTTAAAGCTGGATTAATGTTAAAGATAGAGATCTTGATATATTTTGGTTTTGATATATTGGATCAATCTAATGATTTCCACTGGGTAAATGAATTTGGGTTGAAAAAATAGACACATTGAGGGAACTTTTCGTTTTGGAAGTAAAGCATTTGGATAAATATAGTATAAGTTATGGAATTTTGAAATTTGGGCAATTATAGGTCAATTCCGAATTTGATTTAGGGATTTGTTGATTTGGATTGCCTTATGTTTATACCATTATGTTTTCGATGCTCATAATGAACTTTGATGTGCTTATACGTATACTTGGAGAACATTTGGATTTGAAATAATAATCAAATTGGATTATATATGTATGTGTATTGATCTAAAATTTTTGGGATCATATAGGTTTTCAAGTCTCAAAGATTTGTGATTAATTGTTCAAAAATATACTCGAGTTAAGTGATATTGTATGTAGTAGGCCTATCGACATACATCACAAGGTGTTAGGAATTTGATGAATTAATTTGATGGTTTCTATGAATTGTTGGGATATGTAATCATGAGTATATTATGTTTTAAGATTTGTGGTTTGTTGATTATGTCATGTGTTTGACTGATGATATTGTTTAGAGATTTTAACATATGATGGTTGAGGATATGTTTATACGCTTTATCTTTGAATGATGCATCATGTTTTACGAAATCATAGTAAACATTTTTATGCATACCTCTTATGTAAGAAAAATGGAAAGAAGGAAACGAATATGAAATTTACGTAAATGGTTATTTGTGGGTCGAGGCTTGAGTTAGGTTTTCCATACCCAGTACCATAACACATGTCCACGCTCAGGACTAGAACTCTGTCAATGCCCAGGACCATGATATGTACCTACTTCCCTTAGTATGTCTCTCAATAACTAATGTCAAGTGAAAGAAAAGAAATTAAACAAAAAGAAAATGAAAACTACATGGTTTTACGAATAGCATGTGCATGAGCATGCGTTTTATTACGTCTCATTTGCTAAGCATTAGGTTAATAAGTTGAATTTGTGGTGTAGGCGAAAAGTTTACAGGCGAGAAGACTATGAGCCTTGATGATTAAGGAGGCAGTTGACAGAGTATATCCATAGCGAGCGTTTGTAGTTGTTATGGTAAATTTGACTGTGGTCGGCTAGTATTATGATGCAAAAAGTAAGTATACGATTTGAAATGTTTGTATTCAAATCAAGGTTTTGGTTTCAATACGTGTTCAAAAGAAGGATTTAATCCTGTTTATAAGTCTTCCGCTACGTAATTTGAGAAGGATATTGTTTTATAAATTTATTAAAATGATATTATTAGTATGTTTTGATGAGAATTTTATGGATGAAATATCAATTGAATGCATGGAAATTTAGATGAAAAAAAAGGGATAAAATTTGGGACAGATAAGCAAGTGTTCATTCGCACAAAATAAAGTATATTTTTTAGGGTTTATGATCTCTAAGAATGGAATTGCTTTGATCTTGTCACATGGAAGGTCAAGCGAGGCGACCAAGACACTCACATGGAAATCTGTCTTCTCGATCCATGAAACTGTTACTTTTTCTTTTTTATTTCAAACATATTTAGGCAAACATTGACTTTCTTGTTAAACTTTATTATATGTATGCATGTTAGACATTTAGGACTAAATGTATGGTAGGATAGATGTGGTATGGTTTTGTATTTAGCCCTTGAAGACTTGAAGACATAGCTTGCATGAAAGCCCAAATAGTAGCTCATGGTGAATCCTCACTTTACCAAACCCTAGCTAACCACCATTAGCCCTATAAATCATGATGATTGGTGCTTGTAACTTTTTTGGCTTGTTTTGAATAAGCATCCACGGATATCTTTCAACATTGAAGAAGCTAGTAGCAAAAAACACTAAGGTAAGACTTGATTGGTTCTCAACCGAGGGGTTGCGCCCCTAAAACTCTCTTCAAGCTTGGTTGCTTGCTAGCGTTTACTTATCCACCTCTTTCTCCATTCTGTTAAGAGTGGAAAGCAGCAGTGTCTTCGAATCGAGTTCTCTTCTTTAGAAGAAGCTTTTGCCAAAAGCTTCAAAATATTACTAATTGGGCAATTCTAGGGAAGTTTGCACAACTTCTTCTCTACAACGAATCTGGACCACGCCTTTCATCATCACCTACCTCACTCACTACACTAATCTCACCTAATTTCTAAGGAGCAACGATCCAACTCTTCATTATTGAGCTTGTTTGCAAGTAAGGATAAGAACTGTTTCTCAAGCTCCTCAGTGCCCTACATGCCACAAAAACCATTATGGAGAATGTAAGCTCTATTCATGCCGATGCTTCATATGCAACAAAGAAGATGACAAGACTAAGAATTGTCTAAGGCCAGACAAGAGGCAGTTAGGCGCTACTCCTAGAATATTTTCCCTAATCGAGGATGAATAATACAATGAATCCTTTTCAAATTAAGATATTTTCTGCTCTGAGGATTTGGCCGCAGCCCAATATCCTCCCCTTACGGATTTGTTTTGTGAGTGCTTACCAGTCACTCACCCAATATTATACTGCTCTCGCGGGAGCACTTTTAACTTCAGAGTTCTTATAGGAGGGTTTCCTTACATATGTTTCATTTCCATATATTTCCTCAAGCGATTTGTGAAGTCACGACCATTTTTTATGACCCGGGATTTTCCTATACTTGAATCCAGGATTTTGCCTACACTCGGCTTAGGTCACGAGATTTGCCTCGCACTCGTGCTCATACGTACACATTCGAGTTATCACAACACCTCCCTCCCCCCTTGGAGGCCCAACGTACTCGTTGGCCATATTTTTTGTTCGGTATAGATTCTTATACCATTTATAATGAACCCCTTTATCCCAATAAGATATTGTCCGCTTTGGGTCGCCTATACAGCTCTCATAGATTTGTTTGGAAGCACTTTTAATTTCGGAGTTCTTATGAGATCTTATGTCAATTGTGCTCCAAAACGCGTATTACTATCTTGAGAGCGTTTTCTTATATATGTTTCATTTTCATATACCACACCAAGGAATGTGGAATTGTGACAACCCTTTTTCTACGACTCTGTATTTGCCTATACTCGACTCCAGAATTTTCCTACACTCAGCTTAGGTCCTGAGGTTTGCCCCTCAGTGCTGCTCATACGTACACATTTGGGTTATAGAAACCCCTTTATTCTAATAAGATATTGTCTGCTTTGGCTCCCCCATAAAACTGTCACGGATTTGTTTTGGTAAGAACTTTTCAAATGGTCGCCCAACTTGCTACTGCTCTCATCGGAGCACTCTTAACTTCAGAGTTCTTACGAGATCCGATGTCAATTGTACTCTAAAACGTGTCTTACTATCTTGGGAGGGTTTGCTTACATATATTTTATTTACATATACCATGCCAAGTGATGTGGGATTGTCCACTCTGGGTATTAGGTTGTAACCCAATATCCTTCGCTCACAGATTTTGTTTGGCAATGATTTCGCAATCGGTCACCCAACATGGTAAGAATTTAAGTTCGGAGTTATTATGGGATCCGTTGACAATTATGCTCCAAAACGCATCTTAATATCTTGGGATGGTTCCTTACATATGTTTTATTTCTATATAGCTCTACAAGCGATATGGGATTGTGACGACTTTTTTTTACAACCCGAGGCTTTCCTATACTCGAATCCAGGATTTTGCCTATACTATGCTTAGGTATAAAGGTTTGCCCCACATTTGTGCTCGTACGTACATATTCAGGTCATCACAATCACTTGGACACATTTGTTTTTGTTACAGGCTCTTATAACATCTATAACGAACCCTTTTATCCCAATAAGATATTGTCCGCTTTGGGTTGCCCATACAACTCTCACGAATTTGTTTTTTCGAGTACTTCCTAAGCAGTCACCCAACTTAGTACTGCTATCGCCAGAGCACTATTAACTTTGGAGTTCTTATGAGATCTGATACCAATTGAGCTCAAAAACGCGTCTTACTATATTGGGAGAGTTTTCTTACATATGTTTCAATTCCATACACTACCCCAAGGATTCTGCAATTGTGACGACCCTTTTTTACGACTCGGGATTTTCCTATACTTGAGTTTGGGATTTTCCTGCACTTGACTTATCTCCCGAGGTTTACTCTGCAGTCATGCTTATATGTGCACATTTGGGTCATACAAACTCCTTCATCCTAATAAGATATTGTTTGCTTTGGTTCACCCATATAGCCCTCACAGATTTTTTTGGCCAGAACTTATCAAGCGGTCACCCAACTTGATATGGCTCTCACCGAAGCACTCTTAACTTCAGAGTTGTTATGTGATCCAATACCAATTGTGATGTAAAATGCGTCTTACTATCTTGCGATGGTTTTTTTACTTATGTTTCATTTTCATATACCATACCAAGCGTTGTGAGATTGTGACGACCCCATTTTTACGATTCGAGATTTGCCTATACTCGAATATGAGATTTGCCTACACTTGGCTTAGGTCCCGAGATTTGTCCCCTAGTCATGATCATACATACACATTTGGGTCATCACAATCACCCTCCCTTAGGAGCCCAACGTTCTCATTGGCTACATTTTTATTAAGTACAAGTTCTGATACATTTTATAACGACCCTTTTTCCATATAAGATACTGTCTGCTCTAGAGATTAGGTCGTAACCCAATATCCTTCCCTCATATATTTGTTTGATGACAACTTCCCAGTAGGTCATCCAATATGGTACTGCTCTCGCTGAAGCACTTTTAACTTTCGAGTTTTTATGAGATTCGTTGTTAATTGGGCTCCAAAACGCATCTGACTGAATTGGAAGAGTTTCCTTATATATGTTTCATTTCCATATACCTGCTCAAGCGATGTGCGATTGTGACGACCCCTTTTTTAGGACCTGGGATTTGCCTATATTCGATTCCGGGATTTGCTTACACTAGGCTTAGGTCCCGAGGTTTGCTTCGCAGTCGTGCTCATACACATATTCGGGTAATCACAATCACCTTCTTTCAAGGGCCCAATGTCCTCGTTAGCCACATTTCTGGTTGGTTACACGCTCTGATATCATTTATAATACCTTTTTTCCCAGTAATATATTATCCGCTCTAGGGATTGGGCTGTAAACCAATATCTTTTTCTCACGAATTTGTTTGACGATTACTTTTTAGTCGGTCACTTAACATGGTACAGCCCTCGACAGAGGACTTTTAAATTCGGAGTTCTTATGGGATCTGTTGCCAATTGTGGTCTAAAACGCGTCTTACTATATTACGAGGGATTTCTTGCATACGTTTCATTTCCATATACCTCTCCAAGCGATAAGGGATTGTGAACATCCCTTTTTTACAACCTGGAATTTGCCTTTACTCGGCTTAGGTCCCGAGATTTCCCCTGCAGTCGTGCCCATACGTACACATTCGGGTTATCACAAAAAAGCTGCACAACCGTCAATTTTTTCAGGTACTATTCTGATTTACAATGTTGCATCATATACGTTTATCGACACGGGTGCTATCCATTCTTTTATAGCAAGTGAATTTGTGTCCCAGTGGAATTTGTGTTTTATTCTGGCCCACCGAAATTATAGTGTCATGTTATCCTCTAGAGAATTTCTGCACTCAAATAAGGCAGTACAAGGAGTTATTGTATCTGTAGGCGGCCGAAAATTGTACACGAACTTGATTATAATAGGTATGAAGGTGTACGATGTAATTCTGGGGATAGATTGGTTATTCAGACACTACGATACGATCAACTGTAGGTCGGGAATAGTAGAATTTTGATTTCTGAATAGTGAAAGTTATTCAATTCAAGCAATCCTTCGTTCGGACAAGATGCCTATAATATCGTCCATGGATGCCCAACATTCACTAAGACCGGGATGTATGGGCTTTCTAGCCAATATATTTGATACACAGAGACAGAATGAGACAAAGCTGCAGGATATCCTGATAGTTTATAAGTTTTCAGAGGTTTTCTTAAACTATTTACCGGGCTAATCTCCTAATAGAAAGATGGAGTTCATTATTGATATTTATCCTTGTTCTTCGCCAGTATATAAAAACCCTTATCGCATGACACTAGTGGAATTGAAGGAATTAAAAGCCCAATTGAAGGAATTGATGGATATTGGCTTTATACGCCCAAGTGTTTCTCCCTAGGGTGCTCCAATATTATTTGTTAAGAAGTAAGACGGCTCCTTACGAATGTGTGTGGATTACAGGGAGTTAAATAAGCTGACCATAAAAAATAAGTATCCATTGTCAAGGATCGACAATTTGTTTGATCCACTACAAGCTAGAGTATTTACAAAGATTGACTTACGTTTGGAATATTATCAATTGAAAGTCAAAGCTGAAGATATTCTTAAGACGTCGTTTTGGACCCGTTACGGGCACTTTGAGTTTTCGGTGATGTCTTTTGGGCTCACGAATGCCCCGACGACCCTTATGGACTTGATGAATAAGGTATTCTGTGATTTTCTAGATACGTTCGTGATAGTCTTCATTGGCGATATCTTAGTTTATTCCTGTGATTAAGAATAACATGCCAAGTTTTCTTAGTGTGAATTCTGGTTGGACCGAGTCAATTTTCTGGGTCACGTTATTTCTAACGAAGGTGTTTTAGTGGATCCACTCATAATTCAAGTTGTGAAAGAATGGCCATAACCGAAAATTGCCAATGAAGTTCGAAGTTTTATAGGCCTGACTCGATCTTACAGTAGATTTATCGAAGGATTCTCTATTATTGCCAAGACTTTGACTAGTTTGACGAAAAAGGAAGTGAAATATGTAAGGTCTATAACTTGTGAGAGGAGTTTTCAGACCCTAAAGCATAAATTGACCACGGCTTCTCTATTGATACTTCCAGTAGAAGACAAAAAGTTTAGTATTTATTGTGACGCTTCCAAGATCGGACTGGGATGTGTATGTATTGATGCAGGACGGAAAGGTGATTGTGTACACTTCCAGACAGCCAAAAAGTTACGAATAGAACTACCTTACGCATGATCTAGAGTTTGCGACAGTAGTGTTTGTGTTGAAAATATGGAGGCATTACCTTTACTGACAAAAGTGTGAGGTATTTTCAGATCACAAAAATTTGAAATATGTCTTCACACAGAATGAGTTAAATATAAGACAAATACAGTGGCTGAAATTCGTGAAGGATTATGACTTTGAGATAAAGAATCATCCTGGAAAAGCTAACGCAGTGGCAGAGGCTTTAAGTAGGATGCCAAGGACAATGCAGTCTGTAGTTTATAGTATGTCCATTCCTTTGAGGAAGAAAATTCAGAAGTTTGATTTGGAAATAGTTTCAGAACTTTCAGCCTCGCTTTTAAATTTATCTGTACGATCTACCATTTTAGAAAGAATTAAAGAAGCTCAACAGAAGGATTCAAAGGAAAAGAATGATATTTTAAACAAGTTGGCGGATACTTCTTCTCAATTCAATTATTCGGATAATGGTATTATGAAATTTAGGGACCGATGGTATGTTCCAAGAGACGAAGAGTTAAGGAAGTTGATCTTGGAAGAAGTTCATTCATCTTCTTTCTCAATGCATCTAAGGAACACCAAGATGTACCGGGACTTGAAACAACACTATTGGTGGCTGAATATGAAGAAAGAAGTAGCGAGTTATGTTGAATCCTGTCTAGTATATCGACAGGCGAAAGCAGAACACTAGAGGCAAGGTGGAACATTATAGCTTATACTGATTCTTGAGTGGAAGTGGGAGAACATTTCTATAGACTTTCTAGTTGGCTTTCTGAGGATAGCCTAGGACCATGATAGTATATGAGTTATAATGGACAGATTGACGAAATCGGCCCATTTCCTGCCTGTGAAGATGACTTATACAATGAATCAGTTTGCCAGTTGTATGCCCAAGAGAGAATCAGGTTACATGAGATTCAAGTGTTGATTGTTTGAGATCGAGATCCCAAGTTTACCTCGAGATTTTGAAGAGTCTGCAAGGTTCTATGCGTACGAAGTTGACGTTTAGCACTGCATTTCTTTCTCAGACAGATGGACAATCTGAGCGGACAATTCAGATATTGTAGGACATGTTGAGAGCATGCGTGGTAGAATTTCAGGCATCGTGGAGTCGGTATCTACCATTGGTCGAGTTTTCTTATAATAATAGTTACCAATCCACTATTGGTATGACTTCTTATGAATTGTTGCATGGCAGAAAGACTTTGTATTGGGACGAGGTTGGCGAAACAAAGTTGGTTGGTCTAGAAATTCTACAGCAATTATTCAAAAATGTTGCTTTTATTAGACAAAGAATGGAGACTGAACAGAGTCGGCTAAAGTGCTATGTAGACCGAAGAAGGAGAGATCTGGAGTTTGCTATAAGAGATGAAGTATTCTTGAAGATTTTGCCATTCAATGGTGTTATGCGTTTTGCTAAGAAGGGAAAGTTAAATCCACAGTTTGTCAAGCCATTTCATATTCTAGAGAGAATAGGCGCCACAACTTATAAGCTTCAGTTGCCTGTGTCTATAGAAGGAGTCCATAACGTTTTCCATGTGTCTATGTTGCGTAAGTGTGCACGTGACCCGACTCATGTGGTAGAACTGGTGAATATCATAGTTCAGCTAACTTTGGCATATGAGGAGAAGCCAGTGTAGATTCTGAATTCAGCAGTGAAAGTACTACGCAACAAGACGATTCCTATAGTGAAAGTTTTATAGAGGAATCATAACATTGAGAAAGCCACGTGGGAGCGCAGCAGGACATGATTGACAAATATCCGGAGTTATTCAGGTAAGCAATTTTGGTGACAAAATTTTTATTAAGAAGGGTATGATATAACATCTGGGTTTTTTTTTATTATGATATTAAAAATTTCCGTGCGCAACATTTTATAAATTTGATTGTTAGAATTTTCTAAGCTGAAAATAATTTAATTTGGGAATGGAAAATATCATTTGGGAAGTAAGAAGTAAATTGGTGGAATTTTAAAAGCAAGGGTTATGGGAGAAAATTCAATGGAGGAAATAATTAAGGTGTAACTAGCTAGTTAGAAACAAGTGGGAGGGCAAATTTGGAATATAAAAAAGGGATAGTTGGGGTTGTCTTGTAACACACCGTATTTTCATAGTACCGATTTTTGAGTTGTCGGGACGATAAACGGTGGAATTCGGGTCGGATTGGAGAGTGGAAAATTTGTAAGGTTAGGTGGGGATTTATTTCGAGTATAATGGTGGGGAGAAAATTTTAGTCATCCGACCAGAAGCGGATTGAATAACGGTTAGATTAAAAGATTAAACTGTGAGGACAAAAAGGTAATTAGTTATTTTTTTTATAAGAAAAAGAAGGAGAGGATTCGGTCGAAACCCTCTCCCTTTTTTTTTCTTCTCTGTTATTTTCTCCGCTACCCACCGTGCGTTTTCCTTCGGTTCCTCTCCTTCCCGCGACGATTTTCGCCGGTGATTTGTTGTGGTTTTCTCCTCCATTTCGACGGTTAAGGTAAGTTTAAGTAGTTTATGGTTCAATATTGGTTTAGTGTTGGAATTGAGGAGAAATGTGGTGGATAGAGAATTGAGGTTTTAGGATTATAGTGTTTATTGAGTGTAATGTTGATTGTTGTGGGTTATGGAGAATAAATGTGATGGATTGGTGAGAAAATTATTGAGTGTTGCTGAAAGATCGAGAATGTAGGATTTTAAGCACAAAAACGAGACTGCTTTGAATTTTTGACCTAGCTATGGACATTCGTTTTAAAAATCCTTTTTGGTGTGTTAAACTAGACTATGATTGGATCGTTTGGCCACTGGAATAGAGTGATTCCGATAACCAACGCAAAAGTTATGTGCGTAGGAAGTTAGATTGGTTTTTGAGCCTAGATAGGTTAGTGAGCAATTTTGGTGAGTTCGTGAAGTATTGAGCTAGTGGGGTGATTTTAGTGCAAAAGTAGAGTAGTGGCATGAGTTTTGACGGGAAGATGGTTTTGTTGTAGTTTGAGCAGGTTTTGGGTGAGACGAGTACCACGGAAAGCTAGAACGCCAGGTAAGTAGTGTATGCATGCGTTTTGCCCAGATGGACCTACACCAAGGAATGTTAGGTTGTGTGGGTTGGTTGTGATGTGCGTATGTATTGTTTGACATGTATCATTTTTTTGAAACGAGAACGAAAATGAATTTGTGCATGGATTTATGTGCGAGCGTGAAGTGCGAGGTGTGGCGAGGATGATGGGTGTGTGGGTATCTAGGCCCCATTGCTGGAGAAACTGGCACGATGGCGACATGCTACGGTGTGGTGTCCGACCTCACCTTGGTATGGCTGCCGCGGTGTGCGTGTGGTGGTGTACAACTATGGCCTCGTTGCTGGAGGAACCGGGACGATGGCGACGTGCCAGGGGGTGGTGTGGCGAGTGCGTCCAGCCTCACCTTAGAATGGTTGCGGTGCACAGAGTGACGCGTGGGTACGGATTGAGGGCCTCGTTGCTGGAGAAATCGGGACGATGGCGACGTGTCAGGGTGTGAGGTGGCGAGAGAGTACAACCTAATCAACGTACGACCATGTCACGCGGTGCTGGTTATGACAACATGAGCGAGAACGTAGAAACCGCATGTGATAGGATTGCATTGTTGTTTTACGATTCATATTGCACTGCTTACTGAGCGTTAAACTTATGTTGTGTGTTACTTGGTGTATGTGTATAGATCTCTGAAGGTGAGTTGCCGGAGCCTAGACAGTACGAGTAGGCGGTTGGCGGCGTACTACCGTGTGCTGACAAGTGGAGCTTGTCACGACGGCCTGACTCGTGGAGTTACGCAGAGAGGTAGATTTCTAGGAATAGTGTTTTGGTGAGGGCTACGTCGAGTGTATAGGTTTTGAGGCGTAGATGGGCTTGGAAGTCCGTAATTGGAATTGATGTATAGGTGCATCTTGGAATTGTTGGAAAGGATTGAATGAATGATTCAGGTTTGCAATCGGTTGTTTTAATTCGAAGAAGCTTTCGTGTCCTTCTCCGTAGAACTGCTGTTATTTTTGGTTGGAAAGGATTGAATGAATGATTCAGATTTGCCATCGGTTGTTTTAATTCAGAGAAGCTTTCGTGTCCTTCTCTGTAGAACTGCTGTTATTTTTGGTTGCTGGTGTGAAGTGTCGACCGAAATCCATAGGTGTCAACCGGTTAGTGTAAATTGGAGGACGATTGTCGACCGCAGATTTCGATCGGGGCGGGCAGAGTGAAATGAGGTGTCAACCGGCGACCGTGGGTGTCGACCGGTCAGTGTAAAAATTAGTGAGAGTGTCGACCGCGGGGGTCGACCTGCGCAGGCAGAGAGGGTCAAAGTGTCGACGTGCGAAAGCAAGTGTCGACCACTTTTCTAGTTGAGCGTAGAAGTGTCGACCAGTGACTTCTAGTGTCGACCGACGTGAAAACCTGAGTGGAACGTGGTGTCGACGGGCGTTCGCCAGTGTGGACCGATGAAAACCTGAGACGACCCAAGTGTCGACCGACATTTACAAGTGTGGACCGGTCTCTGTATTTCTGTGTTTTAAACTGTTGAAGTCTATTTAAATCGATTTTAAATGAGTTTTCTGCTGCGGCTTTTCGTAAATAATTTTCGAAGACGTCGTTTTGAGTCAAGTAACCAAAAGTTTTAAATTCTGTACGAAATTGTCGAAATGAGAAGCGAGCATATGGTTGGCAACCCGAGTTCGGGGACGACTCGGAAGCGTTATACATGTGGTATCAGAGCGGTGAACGTATCGGAAACAAGTAGGTTTTCGAGGCATTACATGTTCAATAAGGAGTTGCCCAGTGGCAAAGCTTGTAGAGGAAGCTTATCTTTTAGGGGTTTTAAACAAAACACAAATTCCCCCTAACTCTTCTTCCCTCCACATTCAACCATAGCTCCTCTCTTCTCCCTCTCCCATGTTTCTCTTCTTCCCTCCCCACTCAACCGAAGCTCCTTTGTAACACCCAGAAATCCTATCGATGTAATTTTTATGTGTATATATATATATATATATACTGTTTAGTCAAATTATTATTAAATATCATGAGAAATTACCTATTATGGAAAAAGAGTGAAATGCAAGTGGAGGGTGTTGGCATTGGAAAGAAGAAAGAAGAATAAGGAAAAGATAGTTTGAAAAGTCAAATAGAAAAGAGAAAAATGAGAAAGGAGAAAGACTTCACGTTGGAATGTTAAAGGGTAATTTATGAAGAAGATAACACTTTTAGGTTAGGTTGTTCATTCTTATCTTTAAAGCATCATTGTTGAAGCTTTTTCGTCACGTTAGTTTCTCTTCTTCCATAGTTGATCGTTTCCTCCGTTCTTCTCATCTTCTTTCTCAAGATTTCATGAAGGTAAAACAATTGATTTAGTTTATATTGATGCAAGCTTGTTTGATAGGTGCTTGATATTTGGTGAAATAGTTAGGTTTTATGGAGTTTGATGAACCCTAACGTGTGATGTGTGAAAATTGTTGTAGTTTCTCTATTTCTGAGTTGTTTTGGTATTTAATTGTATCACACCCTGAGAGCAATGCCCTGGAAAACCCTATGGTTTTCGGCTCACTTTGATATAGTAACCATACACCCAGTAAGACCCCACGTTATGACATCCCGAAACTCAACGTGGACTCACTCAATTTAACACCACTCTCGTTTTCAAATCATATTTAAAATAACATTTGTGAGTATATAAAATTTATTTCTTATTTTTTTTTTCGACCAGATTCTAAAACGACTCGCGCCCCGAAGAGCGAATGTGTAAATACCCAATATAAAATACGTAGTGGAAAATAACAATTTAAACGAGTTTTAAAAACAACAAGACTTAAAATTTCAGAAGGGAGTCCGGCACACATCCCGCGCGTCACTTGAGTTTTGCGTTGCGCGCCCCATCACACGCTTCTAGCCCGGCGCTGTGCGCCCCTGACACGGCAAAGCGCACCCAAAATCGTACCCCACACGCGCCCTAGCATCGGTGCCGCGCGCCTGACACGGCGCCGCTCACCATTGGCACATCGCCGCGCGCCGCGCGCGGACATGTCTCCACCATCGGGGCCGCACACACATCTTCACCATCGGCGCTGCGCGCACACCGTCTCGGCGCCACCGCATCACACACACGACTTCAGCGACGCGTGCTCCCCTCGCCCTACCTCTGCGCACGCACGCACTCTCGGCGCCGCACAACCAGCGCACGCTTGTAGTGCCGCGTGCCCCACGCATCCTGCAGCCATGCTGCGCTCTTTGCCGGTGCCCTCGACTTAGTCATCACGCCCCGCGCGCACGACTGGCCTGCCAGCGCACCCCGCGTGCTCGGTTCGACTCCTTGACACCCCACTTTTCTCTCGATAATTCGGCAGAGTAACACTTGTACCTATTGACCCCAACATGCAAACAGTACACCATATAAGTTCGCAAAGTACGTTAGCCAAAACCATCCAGAAATCACCGAAGGAAAAATAAAGTGCAAGGAAATAAATTTGACAACTATTGATGAAGAAAATATACAGTATAGAGCAACACAATGCTCATACATATAATATATACACGCGTTTTCAAAACCACCCGAACAACCAGGAAATTCACATCTGTACACTAAACATCAGGTAAAACCGAATCGGCCCCAAAATACTACTAGGGAAAAACCCCGAACACCTCACCAAAACTCACCACCTCTACGGGTCGGGTCATACTAACAGTTCGCTGTCCGGTGCTTTGGTCGCACCCCGACAATTGCCCTAACGCTCAGGACTGGGCTCTCGAATGTCACCAGCGGAAATCGCTTCACCTACATCACATAACACACAATATAAGACGAACCCTTAGTAAGTAGTGTGATATAAAAGTAAAACCGACAGTGCAATCCTATCCCATGCAGTCTCCACACTCACGCTCATGTTTTCACATTTCATGCAACGTGTAGTGCAGCTGTGCCAGGGTGAGGGTGAACCTCGCGTCACGCTACACCTTGACGCGTCGCCATCGTCCTCGACTCCCCAGCAACGAGGCCCACAAGCCACACACATATGTTTCACGACAGCCCTGCCGGCCCACCTCATGGAATCTGCTACTGGTGACGCACCAGCCCACTCCTCGAGGAGGATCCGCGGTGCCACCGTCCATCATTCTCACCGTGAACACATACGTGCCGCCTGACGGCCCAGCCGGCCCACTCCCCGAGCAGAATTCACTGGCCCACTCCCCGAACGGGATCTGTGGTATCACCGCCACGCGTTTCACTACTACTTATTCAGAAACATGCTCAAAATCATTTTCGTATCATTTTCAAAACGTGATGCATGTCAAACAATACACACGCACATCACAATCAATCAATCACATGAATGCACTACTTATCTCGCGTCCTAAGCTTTCTCGGTGGACGACTTCACTAAAAATCTAGTTCAACCTAAACATAAAACAAATTTTTGTCAAAACTAGTCTAGATACTTAATTCATACTCAAAACCACTACTATTAACTTAACGTGCCACAAACTAACTAAAATCGCTCACTAAACCGACTTGATCCAAACCCGACATAAACTTTCGACTCACATAACTTTTGCGTCGGTTATCGGAATCATACGGTTCCAGCGGCTAAATGCTACTATAACAACCTAATATAACACACTAAAATAGAATTTGAAATAATTAACCGTAGCTAAGTTAAAATTCCCAAAAGTAGAACTGAGTTTTTGCACTAAAATGTCTGAAATCTCAACTTGGATCCAATTACACCAATTTCTTCACCAAGCAGGCACATTTCATTCATTTTTGGATAATCTAAATAGAAATTGGAAATTCAAACACCAAAACAAGAAATTTAGCTCATCTTTCCTCTAAGATTTTAGCAAAATCACGGGCATTTACCGTCCATTGCTTAACTACCATGATTTTGGCTTTAATCCATCCCCATTTCTCCACAGAATTGGTCGAAAATCGTACCCCAACAGAGCCTCACACTCGGCCATCAAAACAGAGAGAGAGACAAGAGAATGCTCACTTGTTCCTGGCTAAAATTGTTGCGGAAAAGCCGAGCCCTCAACTAAATCCAGCACACACGCACGAGTTTCTAAACACACCAAAACCCAACTCAATAAATCGGGGATTCAGAAGCAACCAAACTCCGACAATCGGTTGACAGAAACAAAAACCGAGGGGGGGGGGGGGGGGGCGGGGGCAAGGGCGGTTTACCTTCAGTTTTCAGCACGGGATAACACCACCCCAGCTCCCCAGAGAAGCCCGAACACCGCGTCACTCTCTCGTCGATCATCGGCAGCTCACTCTCGGGTTCTCGCCTCAGGAGCTCGAGCAGATGGAAAACTGAGTGGCTTCTTCATGAAGCCATTTGGTTTTTCATTTATTTTTCTTTTTTTAATTTAATTTATTTAACTAAATTACTAAATCGCACGATTTAATCGTGCATGTTTCTGTTAAATTCGCGTACTCCCGACTTCAAAATTCAAAAATTCTTCTATGAACTAAATTCCAAGTTTTATAAAATAAACCTCCCGTTAAAATCTCCCGGAAAAATTCTAACAGAAAAATTATTTTAAATTATAAAAATTTCCAGGTTATTAAATTGGATTAGAGTACTTGTTGGTAGACTTAAATAAAGAAAATCATGGAATTTTACACCATGCCGCACTTCACCCCAACTCCCCGGAGAAGCCCGAACACCGCGTCTCTCTCTCGTCGATCATCGGCAGATCACTCTCGAATTCTCGACTCGGGAGCTCGAGCACATGGAAAACCGAGTGGCTTCTTCATGAAGCCATTTGGTTTTTCATTTTTTTTTCTTTTTTTACTTTAATTTATTTAACTAAATTACTAAATTGCATAATTTAATCGTACATGTTTCCATTAAATTTGAATGTTCCCGACTTCAAAATTCAAAAATTCTTCTACGAACTAAATTTCAAATTTTATAATATAAACCTCCCGCTAAAATCTCTCGAAAAATTCTAACAAAAAAATTAATTTAAATTCTAGAAATTTCCAGGTTATTACAAATTGGATTAGAGTACTTGTTGGTATACTTAAATAAAGAAAATCATGGAATTTTACAATTTGGATAAAAAAAATGTTGAATTGCAGGGCAGTTCGGCATCTTGTAATTGTGATCTATTGAATTAGTTTTATTTGATAAATTGAATTAAGTGTGTTAAAGTAAACCCTTTACAAAGTCCATAGCCTTTGCAAATTTTGAATTTGGATATGTATAGGTGGAGTTATACGGCCTTGAAATTTGTAGCCAATTTGAAGAATATTCCAAGATTTAGGTTATTTGATACATTTTGATATGCGTTGCTTGATTCCTATGTCTTAGGTTTACAAATCAAAAATGAAGTTGATCAATTGCTTAATTTCGGGCTCACGACGTGAGGTAAGTGCATGTTTGCATGTGTTATGGCCGATTGGCCTACACCACAAAGTGTTAGTAGGTTGATGGCTAAATAAGGAACTTGGAGACTCTAGATTGAAGAGTTTTGGTTGGGTAGAAAATTTAAGTTGTGAATTTATTATGATAGATCCTTGTTTGTGGATAGATGTGTTTATAAGTTATGTTACTTATGTTTAAACCTTGAGGATATGTGTATGTTACAGACATTCATGCATCATTGTTTTCCAAATCATAGAAAATGGTTTTATGCATACGTTTTCATGTAAACAGAACAGAAAGAATATGACACAGTAAAATACGTAAATAGTATTGTGGGTAGGGAACTGAGTATGGTAGTTCTGTCAGAGGAAACAGTTCCATTACAGGGACTGTTTGATATGCAATTCCATTTCCCATAGAGCGAGTTGGTCTATCTACTAGAATAACAATCAATTAGGTCATCTTTCCTCTAGAAGCAGTACCCCAATAACTCATGTTATGTAAGAAAATAAAAGACAGATTTAGTTGCATGTTTCACGAACAGCATAACATAGTCATGAGCATGCATTTTATTTACTTCTACATCACTTACTAGGCATTATGCTCATTACTTACTTTGTGGTGTGGGTGATATTGTCACAGGTGGGTACGTTGATCTTCAATATGAATGATGAAGCAGTTAATGGAAGATGTCCATGGTGCATACTTGTAGCTGTTGGGGCAATTTTGACTTGTGGGTCATTTTTGGATGTTTTGGGGTAAATTGTATGTATGAATTGTTTGAAGGTTCGAACGAAGGACTTGGATAGGTAGACTGTTAAATGAACGGATTTACTTTATTATGTTAGTATGAGAAACGTTTTATTTTAGTCATTTTATGAGGAGGTAGATGAGGTGTAAATTAAAGAAGAGAAGAGAGAGTGAAGTTGAATAAGGTTGGCATTATGCCTTAAAGTGTCAACCTGTGGCTGTTAGTGTCGACCACTGCATGAAAAAAATGACAACAAAGTGTCGACCAGTATGCTTAGCGACCAAACTTAGCAAGTGTCGACCGTGCGAGTCGACCTATTCGGACAGAGGGTAATAAGGTGTCGACCTATGTTGGTAAGTGTTGACCGCTACATGAAAAATGACAACAGAGTGTCGGCCAGTATACTTAGGGGTCGACTAAACGTAGCAAGTGTCAATCGCGCAGGTCGACCTACTCAGACAGAGAGTAATCAGGTGTCAACCTGTGTCGGTAAGTGTCGACCGCTACTTGAAAAATGTTAATGGGTCGACCAAACTTAGCAAGTGTCGACCTATGTCTGCTAGTGTCGATCGTAGCATGAAAAATGATAATAGAGTGTCGATCGCGCGTGTCGACCTACTCGGGCAGAGAGTAAGCAACTATCGACCGGCGCTTGCAGGTGTCGACCGAGGTTCGTTTTATTGCTTTGAAGTATAAGTTTGTTTAGTATTTTGTATAACGAGCTTTCCATTCACGAATTGTTTTCTGCTGTCAAGTTTTAAGTTCAGGGTAATGCCGTTTTAGGGAAATGAATAAATTTTAAAAGACTTTCGTACAAAGTTTTACGAAAAAGTTAAGTCAAGTAACGATCGAATTACGGGTCGTTACATTTTCAACCCTTTTGAAAAAAAAATGTAACGTAATTGCAAAAGATTTTCTTATAAGTTTATGAACAGTTAAGTTAGTAATGACTGAAATAGGGGTCGCTATAGTTGTGATATCAGAGCCCAGGTCAAAAATCATTTCTGCAGACTGTCTGATAGCACAAGCCACAACATGGATGTTCTTCATTAACTGTAAGTATGTTATGTATTTAATTATTATTTTAGAAATTTAATATTTTATAGATTTGTTTAGGATTAACAGTATGCAAGGAAGGAGACCATGGAAATAAATGGATAATAGAAATTATGACATCAACCGACTAACCGAATTGTTCGATCGCCAATCTCAGTTATTAGAAAGAGGAATGGATTGAGAATGGTTCAAGTAGACATTTTACGAAAAATACTTTAGTCGTGCCATCGGAACAAGCAAAATGGTAGAATTTGTACAGCTGCGCTAGACTGGCTCCGTAGCTGACTATGTTTGCCAATTTGAATCCCTATCCAGATTTGCTGAACATTTGCTGAACAACAATAAGAATAAAGTTTACCAGTTTGTTCAAGGTCTAAAGATGAAAATTTATAAGGGAGTAAAGATAGCAGGGACGGAAGAAGTTCCCTATTCCAAGGTTGTATCCAAGGCCTTGGAGGTGGAAGAAGCAGAACAAAAATTTTAAAAGCAGAGGGAGTCCACTAGGAAATTTTTTCGAGAAGTCCAGCCTCAGCAACAACAATACAAGGGATGGCAACGACCGCCATAGCAGCAACAACAGCAACAGCAGTAACAACAACAAAGAGAAGTGAAGAGGCCAAACGATGGGAAGAATGAGTAGGGCAAAGGAAAGCAGATTCAAGGACCTCCATTTCCACAGTATCCTCAGTGCCCTATGTGCCAGAAACGACATCCTGGTGAATGCAAACTTGATTCAGACCGGTGGTTCAATTGCAATAAGGTTGGTCATTTTGCGAGAAATTGGCCGAAGGAGAACAAGAATCAAACAAAGCCAAACATAATGCCTAGGGTGTTTGCTCTTATTGAAGCCGACGATGACGAACAACCTTCAGTTGTCTCAGGTACAATTCTATTGAATGATGTCACTGCTTACACGTTGATTAACTCTGGTGCTATGCACTCATTTATTTCTATGGCTTTTGTGGTCAAGTTAAATTAGTTGCCTCTGCCTGCTGAGCACTTTTACGATATTATGCTGCCATCTGGAGAAAACTTGCATTCAGATTAAGTAGTCCGTAATTGTATTATGTTTGTGGGTGACTATAGGATGCTTGCTGATTTAATAATCATCGGCATGAAGGGATACGATGTTATATTTGGAATGAATTGGTTGTTTAGGCATTTTGTCACTATTGACTGTAGAGCAAGAATAGTCCCCTGAATAGTGTAAAATACTATTTCCGAACAGTGAATAATTCCAGCACTAAGCCATTGATATTCTCCATCAGAGCTCAGCGATTATGAAGAATGGATGCACTAGGTATCTAGTTAGTATGGTGGATACCGAGAAGCAGAACGAAGTGAAATTTCAGGAAGTACTAATTGTTCAGGATTTTCTAAAAGTTTTCGTAGACGACTTGCCTGGGTTACCTCTAGACCGGGAAATAGAGTTTGTAATTGACGTAATTTCGAGGGCTGCACCAGTATCAAAGAACCCGTACCGCATGGCTCCTACGGAATTGAAAGAATTAAAATCACAGTTGATGGATTTGGCGTACAAAGGTTTCATCTGTCCTAGTTTTTCCCCTTAGGGTGCACTAATGTTATTTGTGAAGAAGAAGGATGAGGCACTACAAATGTGCATAGATTATAGAGAGCTGAATAAGTTGACGATAAAGAACAAGTATCCTTTGCCACGTATTGACGATTTATTCGATCAACTTCAAGGCGCACGTGTCTTTTCGAAGATAGATTTGAGATCAGGGTACTATCAGTTGAAAATTAAATAAAAGATATACCCAAAACTGCTTTTTGGACTTGGTATAGACATTATGAGTTTCTAGTTATGTCCTTTGATTTAACTAACGCTCCTGCAGTTTTATGGGCCTCATGAACAGGGTATTTCACAAATATTTGGACAAGTTTGTGATTGTTTTTATTGACGATATATTGGTTTATTCTAAGAATAAGGAAGAACATGAGAAGCATTTAACTGTGGTTTTATCAACTCTGAAGGTTCATCAACTGTATGCAAAATTTTCTAAGTGTGAGTTTTGGCTGGATCGAGTCAATTTTCTCGGTCATGTTATCTCCAAGGAAGGAGTTTCTGTGGATCTTTCAAAGATTCAGCCTATTATTGATTGGCCACAGCATAAAAATGTTGGTGATGTATGGAGTTTTGTTGGTTTAGCAGGGTACTACAGGAGATTTATTGAGAGTTTCTCCAAAATAGCCCTTACTTTATCATGCCTGACTAGGAAAAGTGTAAAATTCTGGTGGTCCGAAGATTATGAGGAGAGTTTTCAGAAACTTAAGCAGAGATTGATAACGACTCCTGTATTGACGCTGCCAGTAGAGGACGAGAATTTCAACATTTATTGCGACGCTTCTAATATTGGTTTAGGTGCTGTTTTAATGCAAGACAGAAAAGTTGTGGCGTATGCATCAAGACTGCTAAAAACCTATGAACATAACTACCCTACCCATTATTTAGAATTAGCAACTGTGGTTTTCGCATTAAAAATATGGAGGCACTACCTATATGGCCAGCAATGTGAAGTCTTTTCAGACCACAAAAGTTTGAAATACATATTCACACAGAAGGATTTGAATTTGAGACAAAGGCGGTGGTTGGAATTCGTGAAAGACTATGATATTGAAGTCAAGTACCACCTAGGAAAGAGCAACAAGGTAGCTGATGCTTTGAGTCGAAAAACCACGATGAAGCAACCTTAAAGGTCAGATATGTCAATTGAGCTTAAATTGGAGATTCAAAGATTTCATATGGAGATCGTTGCAGATTTGACAGCTACGCTCTCGGCTATATCATTGAAACCAACTCATTTGGAGAGAATTAAAGAAGCTCAACAGAATGATTCAGAGTGTAAAAGCTACAAATCAAGTATGACATCTAATGATTTTTCGGATTTCAATTTTTTCAACAATGGAATATTAAAATTTAGGAACCGATGGTATGTACCTAAGGACCACGGATTAATAACAGAAATTTTATTTGAGGCTCATTCATCTACTTTCTCTGTACATCCTGGAATATAAAAATGTATAGAGACTTTAAGCAGCACTTCTGGTGGCTAAACATGAAGAAAGGTGTAGCAAAGCACGTTGAGACATGCATTATTTGTCAACAAGTTAAGGTAGAACATCAAAGGCCGGCTGGGACTTTACAGCCACTACCAATTTCAGAATAGAAATGGGAGCAAATTTCTATGGATTTTGTTGTAGGGCTGCCAAGAACAGTGAAAGAATATGATGGAATATAGGTAATTGTGGATCGTTTAACTAAGTCAGCCCACTTCCTACCAGTAAAAGATGACTTTCACAATGGATCAGTTTGCTGAACTATTTTATTCAGGAGATTGTTAGACTGCATGGGGTAACAATCTCGATCATATCATACTGAGATCCCAGATTTACTTCAAATCTTTGAAAAAGTCTTCATAAAGCCATGACAACTCAATTGAGTTTTAGTACAGCATTTCATCCTCAAACAGACAGACAGACGGAGAGAACAATTCAAATTCTTAAGGATATGGTAAGAGCATGTATTTTGGAGTTTCAAGGGTACTGGAGCAAATATTTGCCGTTAGTGGAATTTTCCTATAAGAACAGATTATAGTCTACAATCGGCATGGGCCCTTATGAAACACTCTACGATAGGAAGTGTAGATCCCCTTTATACTAGGACGAAGTCGGCGAAGCAAGATTAGTTGGTCCAGATATTTTGCAACAAACTGCGAAGATGATTGCAATTATCAGACAACGGATTTTAACAGCTCAAAGCCGGCAGAAAAGCTATGCAGACCAAAGGAGGCGAGAGTTGGAGTTTAATGTGAATGATGAGGTATTTTTGAAAATCTCGCCATTCAAAGAAGTAATGAAGATTAGAAAGAAAGGCAAGCTGAGTCCGAGATATATGAGACCTTTTACAATCACAGAAAGAGTTGAAAGGACGACATATAAGTTGCAGCTACCAACCTTTATGGATGGGATCCATAACGTTTTTCACGTGTCAATGTTGAGTAAGTGTATATGCGATCCTTTTCAGATTGTGGAGCAAAAAGAAATTGAAATTCAGCCAACTCTGACTTACGAAGAAAAACCAGTGTGAATTCTCGAATCAACAATAAAGGTACTACGCAACAAAGAAATCCCACTGGTAAACGTTCTGTGGCGCAACCACAATGTTGAGGAGGCAACTTGGTAAAGGCAGTAGGATATGCTGAGCCGATACCCAAAATAATTCAGTACGTAAATTTTAAGGACAATTTATTTAAGGAGGGTGGAATGTAACACCCGAAGATCCTATCGATGTAATTTTTATGT